>NC_051167.1:150651547-150954047 GCF_013339725.1 Rhipicephalus microplus
TGCCACACAATATATTTTTACGTGACGCGGTGCGCGTGCTCGCCGGCGTTCATTTCGTCACGACACGCCGGCGTCGCCATGCTAGGCTACGGCCCTGGCAGACACTTGTAGGCGCGCGCCACGCTGCGTTGCTTTGACGCATGCGCGTTTCAGGACGTCCGGCATCCCTCCGTCACAGAAGGGGGACGTGGTGTGTTCTGGGTAACGCATTGGCGTGAAATGCCGCATGTCGCATCGTTTGCCGTCGACCCGCGCTGACGGAGGCTGGTGCTCGCTTGACTCGCGTTTGCTAACGCGTTTTGCTCACGTTTTGCTAACGTAGCGTCGCTGTGCCCAACATGCGCGCGCGTCAAGGCTACATAGGATTATATTGAACCCTTCATAATCCACTCGCGGACGTTCTGCAAGCTCCGTACATACAAAATTTGGTGTTACGTGACGTCAATGAATGACTAAATATATGACTGGTGCAACATGATAATCTTCACACGCGCGTCTTGTAACAACATGACAACATGCAACGCTCATAGCGTGCTCGCGGTCGTTTCGCTAGCTCCACATATACTAAATTTGGCATCACGTGTCGTGAACAGATGACGAAGGTAAACGGCACATCCAAACATGATAATCATGACACGGAAGTCATGTACGGCATCTTTTACCTCCACCTCGTAACGTTGTGCTGATTTTGAAGTGGCATATCAACATTTGTCATTCGTGCTTCGCATATCTTGGATCCCCACTGTACGCGGGATCTGCCAATTTTATCCTTGTTTCTTTTTCAAATAAACGTTTTGATATATATATACTCACAAATACAGATGCAGGTGACTAAGCGTCTCAGTTGTTACTTCACTGTGTCTGAAAAACGCGCGCATTTCGTAAACGGATACTGCAATGATTGCAGTGACCTTTGTGCTCCGGGTTCCAAGGAAAGCCCGAGGCCAGCCAAGACGTACGATCCTCCCCTCCTCGCCACCACGAGATAAGGGCGCACGAGGGAGCTTTGCTCCCCTTCTCGAAGCGGGGCAAAGTACGCGTGGGAGATTAGAGCAGTCACCGCTGCGTGATCAGGCGACGTGTGCTCATTGCGCTATCTTGCTGGTAATGATGAAATGAAAACACATATGCTCCCGAAATTCCAGTCAGCAGTGGCAATTTTAGACATAGATAGCTTGAATTTGAATCTAGAAGGCCGTGCTCCTCTGTGGCGCAGTGGTAAGTGTCTCACATTCACGATTCAGAGGACCCAAGTACGACTCCGCGTGCCGGAGTCGTTTTGTGCGTTTCATTGCGATAGCAGTGATATGAACACTTCCGGTTAGATTTTGCCACTGGCGTCGGCATCGGCGGCGATGTCATGCACCGTATATGTATACGTACCTATATGTGTAAAAAAGGAACAAAGAAAAAATTCTAGAAAAAAACACTCCGGCGCGTGGAATCGAACGTGGTACCTCTGCGTCGTGAAAGCGAGGCGCTCACCACTGAGCCACCCCGGATCTCTTACTTTACCTTTCAAACGGCAAGCTACTTATATCTACAACTTACCGCTACTCACGAGTATTTCGAAAAGAATTGTGTTTTCAGCATTACCAGCAAGATGGCGCAAAGAGCGCGCGTCGCCACCTCTCGTGGGGGTGCCCGCTTTAATTTCCTACGCGTACCTGTCCCGACGAGGCGCGTGAGAAAGCGTTTATCTCGTGGTGGCGAGGGGAGGGGGGGAAGGTCGTACTGCTTGGCTGGCCTCGGGCTTTACCTGGAACGATTCTTCTGTAGTCACGTGGTGCATGAAGGTCACTGAAATCATTGCAGTCTCCATTTGCGATTGATTGATATATGGTGGTTTAGGAACGTTAAACCCCACATAATTATGAGAGACGCCGTAGTAGAGGGCTCCGAGAATTTCGACCACCTGGGGCTCTTTAACGTGCACCCAAATCTGAGCACACGGGCCAACAACATTTCCGCGTCCATCGGGAATGCAGCTGCCGCAGCCGGGATTCGATACCGGGACCTGCGGGGGTCTTAATTTGCGAAGAGCGCGAGCTTTTCAGACTCAGCAAAGTGACAAATGAGACGTTTTTTCGCGTGCATCCGTGCCTGTGAGTACATTTTGTGCGTGAGGAACGTGGGGCATGTGTCGATCTGCTTTCAATTATGCGTGGGACCTTTCAATTTGTTTCTATCGCGTTCATTGGTTCGCCTTTCTGAGAAAGCTGTGTCATTTTCCTTTCTTTTTTGCATTTTCATACATATACATACGTATACATATACGGTGAGTGATGGTGATGCCGATGCCGGCAGTCAAATCCAGCCGAGAGTGTCCTTATAATCGCTATAGCAGTAAAAAAAATTGGCCCTATATCTGCATAATCTACTGCAAATGTTATCGAAAGACGGTAGTCTTGCGTCTAGAAAGAGTGAACAAAACGTTCATCTGATGTTCTGCGCAAGAAAATGGGTGATTGGTATTCTGGAGGCGCTGCGTTAGAGTGCCTCAAGCGTGCAGCGGAGGCGAACGAGCGCAAGTCATGTCACACGTGAGACATGAGCGCTATCTGGCAGTTATCTAGGAAAACGTAGTGCGCGCGCCCTGCGCGCTCGTCTAGGAGATGATAAGGTATAGAACGCAAGGCAACGAGAAGATGCCACTACCTTGTCTTCTTGGGAAAGAGTTCAAAACACTTTTTTGTGACCTTTTCGTGCGAGCGTTGCATGGTCAGCGCTACGTGATAAACACTATGGTCCTTATAGTTACTTATGTACGCTTTTTTTTCTAGTAAAAGACACACATACAGAATATTGACGTGTTGTTATGGTGCTTCAAATATGCGCAATAATTGCTTTTTAATTGACAATCACACAGGTATGAACGCTGAATTTTGAGCGATATTGGTGGGCACTGCGGATGGGGTTGGCCGTTCGCAGAATTGTTTGGCCACTATGGTGCATTTATGATACCGTTAAGGGCTGAAACAGACAAACGTACAAACAGACAGACAGACAGACCAAAATTTTGGCGTCGAAGGTCTCCAAGAAAGACTATCGCCTGTAAAAAGATTTTATGGGCGTGCTCAACCAATCAGGCGAGCGCAATGAAAGGGGGTTCGAGTGCGAAATCACTTCTTCCGAAGACCTCCTGAACTAGCACCCCTAGTACCCTGCACGAACCTTCTAACCCGTTGACGGGCCGCCGTACCTGCTCGAGTGTTTATTCCCCTCTCTCTCCATGTCTACCACCACATGAATGCACGCTCGCGTAATGGCGTGGACAACTTTTGGCATCGAAGGTGTGCATGGGCCTGTTGGGTCGGTCGCGCCAACTGTTTCCCTCGTTATCTGCGTCCGCGCTGCACCGCATGCTTGATTTATTTCAGAAGTTTAGGTTTCGCAATCCGTCCTTCGCGTTTTTATTGTTTTCTTGCGATCGGCTACAGTAAATATATATAAGGCACAATTAAAGCTCACTGCTGTGAAGTTTGCGGCAACACTTCAGCGTGTGACGATTGTCGCGATTGGTCCGAAAGAAAGAGAGTGCGCGTTTACTGCAAGACGTCTGCTGCTGTTAAACAAGAACTTTTCAATTATATGCGAACGCTTAGGTCCTCCGGTATCGTCGTGTCCTGGGACGTCGTTTAAAAATGCGACATTCGAACGCTCTGGATATAACTGAGGGGGATGCGCTTAGGGAGAGCGCTGGACGCAGCCGCGACGACGATTCTCAATCGAACCATGTATCAGCGATTCCGACTAGACCATGCGTGACCGGGTATGAACGGTTAAAGTACGTACTGATTCAGTTAAATAAACAAGTACACGTCCTTCATACTTCAAATTATTTAGTTTACTCTAATGATTAAACTTCGCCCCTTGGAACTTTGCACATTATTTCGTATGCGTTCGTGCACCCCCTTCGCACCTCCATCCCGGATTTGCGCACCCCCTTCTCGGAGCACTGGAATCGCGAAAAAAAGTGTGCTATTTATGTGAGTAAATGCGGTAGCTTATGCTGCTTCTTCTCGATAAAAGTGTACTTATAGCTCTATTTTTCCGTCAACCCAGCTCAAGCCTTTATTAGTAGATTCAGTGATAAGTACGTTTTATATTGTTCGAATTGTATTTGAAGTACTCCTATATTCGAACTAAGGCACTTAACACTGCTAAGCAGGCATATACGTACTTCATCAACTACAGTCATTTCTTCAAGCGCTAATATGAAGGATAAAACAAATAATTTATAAATGGCCTCTGCTGTTGAATGATCTGATTTTAACTGGTGTGCCGGACTTTTTCTTTCACTTTTCAGCATCTTTACCAGAAAACATCAGACGTGGATGACAAGGATTTAACAAATTAAAGTTTAAATAAATTATGCAGTTTAGCAGAAGGTACTGTTTTCTTGTGTCGTACACATTTGGTGCATCTTAAGAAGGATTTCCACTAGACAGTGTCAGTGCACTACCAGAAAAAATTTTATGCACTAGCACAATACATGCACACACCCCTGAATGAATAAAAGTGAACTACACTGTAAACAAAAGTATACCCAGCTGGGAAGAATCGGGGAAGGATGCACCCGCTCTACTCCGGTGGCCTCACTCAAACCGGATTTTACCGGAGCAAATACATTCGTTTACCACCGTTTTCCTCCGGTGATCGCCGGACGAAAGAAACCGGAGGAAAACAGGGCAAATCCCCTGATTAGGCTTCCGTGGTTCTTTCGGAAATGCTCCCGCGCATAGCTTTTGCCTCGGTGAAAGAAATTAAAAATGAAAACATTGAGAAAATAATAATATACACAGACTCATTAAGTGTACTAAGAGCCCTTCATGCGAGAAATGCGTGTGTACCAATGATAGGTGACATCCTACACAACATAATAACAGTTATAGAACAGGGACACAACATAAAGCTTTGTTGGGTACCGAGCCACGTCAGAATCTGTGGAAACGAGAAAGCAGATGAAAGTGCAGCAAAAGCACGAGGTAAAGAAATAAAGAACGTCTGGATTCCCTACAAAGATGTCGTAAAATCAGTACACTACAAACACAGAAATGCATATCAGGCTAGATGGCACTCAGAGACAGAAAACAAGCTCCACCTAGTGAAACCCACCGTTGAAGAATGGAAGTCCTGCTCACACCAAGAACGGTTCATAGAATAGTTTTATGTCGTTTACGCATTGGGCACACACACCTCACCCACAGATACTTACTAGCAAAAGAGGACAAACCTCCGTGTCCAAAATGTGGAGGTGAGCTATCAGTAAATTATATTTTAATGTCATGCACTAAACTAGAAGAATTACGGAAAAACATTTTATCGTATTTTACAACCAACATATACCTCTTCATCTTGCACTGATTTTAAGTGAAGGCGCGCTTGTTGATAACTCAGACGTTTTTAGCTTCCTAAAAGAAGCAGGCTTCTTAAAAGAAGCAGAGCTCTGCTTCTCAGAGCCACTGTGGAGCAGAGCTCCCCAGTGGCTCTGGGTTATCGCTCACTGGAATTCATTGACTGTTCGAGGAGTGACGTCGGCAGCCGCGCTATCGGGAGGCCGTTCCCCACAAACGAACATGGCGGAGACCAAGCCAGCGTAGTGAGAATTTTGTGAAGCTTTCGGCTGCGTAGGAGAAAAGGAAATTGTTCTGAGCACCTTCTTAATATCACAAGCGACAAGCAGCAATTAAGTACATCAACAATAAAAGGGAGTTGTTTGGTTTGGTTTGGTTTGGCTTTTGTGGTACATAGGCAGCTTAGGCCATCATACACCAAACGCATGGTATCACTCTTTCAAAATGTTGGGATGCCTCGCCGAGTCCTTGCCTAGACAAGGGCCTTTAGGATACCAACCAGGTCTAAAAAAAAACCTTGATCGTCTTCTATTAAGCCTGCTTCTATTAAGAAACCTGCTTCTATTACTTGCTTCTATTAGGAAACTAAAAACTTCTGAGTTATCAACAAGCGCGTCTTCACTTAAAAGCAGTGCAGGATGAAGAGGTATATGTTGATTGTCAAATACGATAAAATGTTTTTTCCGTAATTGTTCTAGTTTAGTGCATGACATTAAAGTATGATTTACTGATAGCTCACGTCCACATTTCAGACACGGAGGTTCGTCCTCTTTTGCTAGTAAGTTACTGTGGGTGAGGTGTGTGTGTCCGATGCGTAAACGACATAAAACTACTTCTATGAACCGTTCTTGCTGTGAGCAGGACTTCCATTCTTCTACGGTGGGTTTCACTAGGTGGAGCTTGTTTTCTGTTTCTGAGTGCCATCTAGCCTGCCATGCATATCTGAGTTTGTGGTGTACTGATTTTACATCTTTGTAGGGAATGCTGACGTTCTTTACGTCGTGCTTTTGCTGCACTTTCATCTGCTTTCTCGTTTCCACAGATTCCGACGTGGCTCGGTACCCTGCAAAGCTTTATGTTGTGTCCTTCATCTGTAACTGTTATTATGTTTTGTAGGATGTCGCCTATCATTGGTACACATGCATTTCTCGGATGAAGGGCTCTTAGTACACCTAATGAGTCTCTGTATATTATAACTTTCTGGATGTTTTCATTTTTGATTTTTTTCACCGCTATTGATACAGTGTAGCATTCTGCAGTAAATACGGATGCACTTTGTGGTAACCGAACTGTATGTTCTCAGTGATTGTGTATTACCGCACTTCCAACATATCCTGTCGATTTGGAACCGTCGGTGTAAAATGCTGTGTCTCGCAAATTTTGCCTGAATTGCTAGAAATTCTTGTAGTAAATGCTCATGCGGGGTTTTCTTTTTTTGGAATTGAGTCAGCGTGAAGTCGCACACAGAGGGGAGGCAGTACCAAGGAGGGAGTGCATTGGGTCTCTGAGCAATCATCGGCAACGTGTCCTTTATATTTAAATCTTGGCACATCTCTTCAAATCTGAGGAGGAGTGGCCTGATTGCCTGTGGTTTGTTAATGAATAGTGTTCTGGATGGGCATTGAGTTACTACAGCTTGACAAAGGTGGTTGGGCATTGATCGAATCTTTAGAACGTATGAGCATGTGAGCATGATTATTCTGTCTTCCAGTGGTGGTTCATTTGCTTCTACATAAAGACATTTTACAGGTGACGTCCTAAATGCACCGGTTGCGAGGCACAGACCTTGATTGTGTACCGGATCCAGCTGTTTCAGATAAGATTTTCTCGCTGATTCATATACTATACTACCATAATCTAGGCAGGATCATACAACAGAGCGGTAAAATTGTAGTAGGCCTGTCCTATCTGAACCCCAGCTTTTGCGTGACAGAACCTTCAGTGTGTTCAGAGATTGGGATGCTTTTTTATTTAACGCTTTGATGTGTGGAAGGAATGTAACATTTATCAAATACTATACCCAAAACCTTATGTTCTTTCTTTACTGGTAATTGATTTAGGTGTAAGGTAGGGTCTGTCTGTATGCCTTGTTTGAGAGAAAAGGGAATGGCCACAGTTTTTTGTGCAGAAAAGCGGAAACCATTACTGTCTGCCCATGTTGTTAGTTTGTTAATCGCTAACTGCACTTGTCTTTCACATGTCGATGTGTTGCAGGATGTGCTAGCTATTTGGAGGTCGTCGACGTAGAGTGAGTACATGATGGACTTGGGTATCACTTTGCTGATCGAGTTCACTTTTATGACAAATAGTGTTGTGCTTAGAATGCACCCTTGTGGTACACCATTTTCTTTAGTGCAACTTTTCGATAGTGTTGAACCTAGGCGTACCTGGAATGAACGGTTAGATAAGAAGTCTTCGAGGCAGTTCAACATCCTTCCGCGGATTCGTAGCTCAGCCACGTCCTGCAGGATTCCGAACCAACAGGTAGCGTCGTATGCCCTTTCTAACTCAAAAAACACGGCCAGAGAATTTCGTTTGTGTGCGATGGCTTCACTGACGGTGAGTTCGAGTCGTACTAGGTGATCGGTTGTGCAGCATGATTTTTTAAAACCGCACTGATAAATATCGAGGAGATTGCGTGATTCTAAGACGAATAACAGCCTAATATTAACAACACTTTCGAAGGACTTTGCGAAACGGCTGGTGAGAGCTATCGGTCTGTAGCTACTAGCACTGGTTGGTGGCTTTCCCGTTTTCAAAAAAGGGATGATGATGGCCTTCTTCCAGGCTTCAGGTAATTTTCCGGATATTCAAACATGGTTGAAGAATGATAGAAGTATTTCTACGGCGCGTTCGAAGAGATGGGCAAACATTTTGTAGTGTATCTCGGCTGGTCCCGCTGCAGTTTTCTTGCCTGCTGTCAATACTGTGCGTATTTCTTGATAAGTGAATAAGCAGTTGTATGGTTCGTTTGTGCTTCCATTTGTTGGAAGTCTTTGTTTTTCGGCTGCGTGTTTGTGTTTCAGAAATGATTGTGTATAATGTGACGAGCTGGAAACAGCACAGAGGAATTCACCTGGAATATTTGGCTGTTTTTCAATACTTGTCTGTACGCCAGGAGGCGTCAGCAATGGTACATTGAACGGAAAAAACTTGCCGTCTATCTTGCGGACCGGTTCCCACTTTTCCTTTGATGTGGTGGTGCTGTTTATGGAAGAGCTGTGCTTTTGCCACGATGCTTTTTCAGCAGTGCGACGGATGTATCTGGCCTTGGCTCTAGCTTTTTTAAAACTTACGAAGTTTTCCGGTCTTGTGTACCTGCGAAAGGTCTCCCAGGCTTTATTTTGCTTCTTTTAGCGTCTCTGCCTTCGTATGTATACCATATTTTGCGATTTCTTTTTCGAGTCCAGATGTCTGAGGGATAGATAGCCGGGCAGCTGTTACGATTCAGTTTGTAATACATTCGTTTGGTCCATCTACGTTGAGGCCTTCTGTTTCTAGTTTTTCCAGGCAAGCCTCTTCTTGGAATAGGGCCTAGTCGGCTAAATGTAGCTTCTAACGTCGTGGTTTTTGTTGAATGACTTGAGGTGTTGTTTGGCTGATAAATATGGGCAGATAGTCGCTTCCATATGGGTCGCTTAGTACTTCTCACTGAAAATTCATAAAAACAGAGGGTGAACAAAATGATAAGTCTATGCAGCTCATTTTTCTTGAGCTAGAAGAGCAGTAGGTTGCTTTTCCTGCTTTAAGTAGGCATATGTTATTGCTCAATAAAAAAATTTTCAATAATTTGGCCTCTAGTGTCAGTTTTTTCACTACCCTCCAAAACGGAGTGTGCATTAAAATCTCCAACCACAAAAAATGGCTCTGGCAGCCCGTGTTCTAAATCAGAAATGGATATTTTAAGATGGTTCTTCAAGTATGCGCTGCACAATGTAATCAATTTAAATGCGTGTATGGCGGCCGCCATGGCTTCTATTCTGGTTGTAAGTTTGTGTTCTCGCGCTGGTATTCCGCTCTTGACTATAATCGCAACACCAGCTGAGAGCCTACTTAGCTGCTCTTGGTTGTGCTGTAGTTTTTCAAAATGTTTCTATGTTTAGAAGCTAGATTAGTTTCTTGGTAAACACAAGGCTACTGGTGAGAAAGTGGCTAGTATGTCCATTATCTCGCTTAAGTTATGTAGGAGTCCCCTACAGTTCCAGTGTATAAAAGCCATGTTGTATATTACGGGTAGTGTTAAACTTAAGTTTTGTTATCAGACCCAGTGTTTCTGGGCTTGTCTTTTTTCGATCTAAAGAGTACCGCCGTTATTCTAACGTCGACGGTGCAGGACTACCATGACTTGTGTCCATGGCATCGCCTGATACGAAGGACATCAGTTCTGATTGAACGGATTTTTTCTCGTTTAGCCTCGCCGCATGGAGAGAGGCTTTGAAGCTCGCTGACCCTAGGGTTCGCGCAGCCTGAGTTTGAGGTAGTGGTGCAGCGGGAGCTGCGTGCACTTTGGGTGCTGGGTGCCCTGCCCTGACGTCACTCAGTGTGCCCTGGGCAGGCGCTGAAGGCCGCTGTGTTGCCGTGCCCTGTTGCAGCACAACGGAGTAGCTTCTGCTTTCCATCAACGAAAGACGCTTCCGCGCTTCTTTGAAGCTGATGTTTTACTTAACTTTGAGAGTAACAATGCTTTTTCTTGTTTCCGTATTGGGCCAGCTCGCGAGTACGCAGGATGACTACCCTCGCAGTTCACACAGTGGTATGATTCGACTTCGTAATTTTCGGAAGTGTGTTCGTGAGAGAAGGAAGTTGCGCGAACGGTATTCATGTGATGGTTCCTGGTAGCGAACGACATATTGGGATCTCGCAAGTGTTGAGAGACCTGGCGGTTGCTGGTGCAGCGAAAAATGGTAAGTGAGCTCTCCTTGAATTCCCTGTGTTATTTTTGTCAAGTGTGGATAATGTTGAGTTGATAAACAAGCATGTGATCAATACTAGGCTAATTTCCCAAGACGTCAGTGATAAGTCAGCGTAATTCCGATAATGTGTTGTTTGGACTGCGTGTTTTTTTTCCTAACATAACTTCGGTAAACCAAAACGAATAGGTGAGCGAAGTGGTACTGATTTCTTATGACGGAAATGTAGTGCAACAAAGTGAACACTACAAGCACTGGTGGTTGTTCACTTTCTTGTACTCGTCCTTTTTTGTGCAGCATTAACGCTATAATACCTTCGGTAAGTTTAATCAATTCGCTGTAATATTTTGAGCTCTAATTAGATGCACAACAAAATAAAATATCATGGTTTTAGGCGGATTCTATCAAACGTAATTAATTGGTATTGGTAAACCTATCTAGTTAAAAGATATTTTTGGTCTTATCAGTACACATAAACGGTATGATGGTGATGATATATGGTGTTTATTGGCGCAAGGGCCATGTAATAGCCAAAACGCGCCATGAACAATGATGATAGAGAAGCAATGGTTCGTTATTCTAGTTGTATGATCAGAATATGGACAATGATGGTGTAGTGAAACTTCGGGGTTGTTTAAGCTAGACACATCTGAAGACCATAGAGACGAAGAAGTGTGGGAGCGATTCCGCACAAGCAAGCGATGACAAGTCGACACGATAATTTCGGGGAGCACTCATTGGGGGTTAATTTATCTAATACACCTTAGATTTACACGCTGCACTAAGTCACAAATACAAAACATGAAAAATGATAGCATACCCCTCGACTTACATGACTGGCTTCTGGTGGTGAGATGCGCTGTCGACCCCGAGTCCGCTCACCCCAAAAAAGGCCCGAGTCACTGCCTAAATAGAATCTTCTAGCATCGGCGGGTGCGCGAGCTAATCGGACAAGCTGAGGAACAACACGATTTTTTATGGTCGCGTGAAGCCTGTCTCGCAACAAAACTGTAGCAGGTTTTTGAAACGGGCACATTCCTTAAAACGGCCTTGACGCGCAAACAAGTGCTCAAATGTCACATCCCGATTGCGCCGGAGGACGTGAGTGGCGGCTCGCTCGTTTTGGGGTGGTGGTGGTAGTGGTTAGAATAGCAGAAAGGCGCCTAATTTCTGCAGCGCGCTTGTGAGAACGGTGCAGTGCCTGGTTTGGGGCACAGCGCGCACAGTGACTGACCAGATGCAGCTTTTTCTGTTCAGACTCTCATTCTTTCTCGAGGCGCCCTCCTCGAGACAACTTGTTAAATAGCGCCTCTAACAAGAGCATCTGGCAAAGAACGAACTTCAGCTGCAGCTGAAAAAAAAGCTTTCCGCGAGACATTGCCTGTGCGACAATATTGTTGCACGGCTGTAAAATGGCCTAAAATTC
The DNA here is from genome assembly GCF_013339725.1 of Rhipicephalus microplus. Classification (NCBI taxonomy): domain Eukaryota; kingdom Metazoa; phylum Arthropoda; class Arachnida; order Ixodida; family Ixodidae; genus Rhipicephalus; species Rhipicephalus microplus. The sequence goes on from NC_051167.1 coordinate 150,663,241, forward strand.
CATGCCCTCAGGTGGGTTAAATATAAAGAAAAGTATTAAAATTATGATGGTGACGTGAAACGCATGGAGGTGGAATAAATGACAATGTTGATCAAGACAGCCGTCGCAGCCGCGACCTCTGTACAGAGGTCGAGCTACGGATCACCTCGAAATATGGGGTGAAATCTATGGACATTTTTGAAACTGTAGAAAGCGACTGAAGTTTAAAAAGAGGATTCTCACCGATGAGCGTGACAGGATATAGTGGTAGCTGCTGTTGGCAAGGCAATAAAAAGTGTTTTTTTTTCTTAAATCATCTTAGTCACTACACTGAACTGGAATGTGGAGTACCGTAAGCGGATCTCCACACCTCGCACAGATGGATTGGTCATCGCCAGACAAAAGGTACGAATGTGTAGAGTGTGTGTGTCCTATCTGCAGCCTTGTAAGTGTAACTTGTTTGTAGCGTGATCTCGACACTGGTGGCCAATTTCCAAGTATCGGTTTCATAACGTGTAGTTTATTGTCTGTTTGCCTATCCCATAGGCACTGCCAGCGCGCCCTGAGCTCCAGTCGTAAGAAAGGTCTCATCTCAAGTGAAGGGACCGCCATGGTTGTTCTGGCTGGTGCGTGGTCATGCGCAGACGCAGCTAGCTGGTTTGCTTCCACGTTTCCAGCGATCTCATGGTGCTCTGGTACCCAGCACACGGCAAGATCTCATTAGAGGGCGTAGATACGGCATAAAAGATAACGATGATGATGTGTGGCGCTTTATGGCGCAAGGGCCAACTGATGGCCAAAGAGCGCCATTTCAATGACTAGAGATGTGGACAATGATATGTTGCGTGGCTGTTTCAGAAGGACCAGAGAGACCGCAGGACCGATACGTCTTCGATTTATTGTTGACAGAACAAGAATAAAAATATGAAAAGCGTGCCCCTGGCTACTTCTTCTTCCTCGCAACCGAGCTCCATCTTCAATCTGTTCTCTACATCTTCCCGCCGGCCAGATTCAACCGAAGCAACCTTCGCGCGAATAGAACAGTTGAGGCGTACGAATCAAGCATGTTCTCACTAGTCCATCCTTGCCTGTGAAAATCTTTTCAACCTTGCAGAGTTTCCACTGAGTTCTTTTTCGTGCTTCTCCAAGCTGAAGTACATCTCCTTGTTGTACATTTGTGTGACGCTGCGTTTTTCTGCTGGCACACTTAAGCTCCCTCAGGTACTCCTTTTTCCATCTGGTCCACCATGTAATCATTGCCTGTTTTCTTGCACTCCAATAATTCCGCTAACTGTATTCTCCGAGTCTGTTTTCTTCCTGCTTGTTCATTGCTTGCCTGCCTCCTATAACGTCCACCGGTGTGATGGGTTGTGGCTAGTTAGGATCGTCATACACATAAGTAAGATGCCGGTTGTTAAGTACTCCTTCTGCTTCAACAACCACAGTCCGTAGTTCTTCTTCGTTCAAAAGTCGAGTACCTATAGTTTTTGCCATGTATGTCTTAAAGCTTCTGATCAGTCTTTCATAAAATCCTCCCGAACATGAAGCTAACTCTACAATAAACTTCCATTTTATTTTCAGGTTACTGCTATACTGTTGAACCCTTTCATCTTTCATCTTTAATATCTTGTTCATCTCTTTCTCAGATTTCTTGAATGCTCTTGCATTATCACTGTAAATAGTTGTACACAATCTTCTTTTAGCTACGAATCTTCGGAATGCTTGTATAAACGCTTCTGATGACATCCTCTTGACCAACTCCAGTTGTATGGCTCTTGTTACTGCAAACGTTAATATCACAATGTAAAACTTTGTAATTTTCTCGCCTTTCTCTTCTCGAACATTTAGTGGTCAAGCAAAGGCTATACCAACTGTGTCGAATGGCCTTGTCTGTGTTATCCTGTCAGCTGGTAGTGGTGGAATTTCTTGTGACATTGGTCTAAAATTGGATTTCCTACATGTGATGCATTTTTTATCACATATTTCACCATCTGTCGGGCGCGCACAATCCAAAACTTCGTTCTTAGATGTGTCAATGTTGCCGCAACGCCACCGTGCATTGTCACTTGACGCGCGTTCAGAACTGGGAGTTCTGAAAAGTGACTTTCTCTTGGTAAAATAATAGGATGCTTCTCATCAAAGCTCAAATCACTCCACTGAAGCCTCCCTTTTACTCTTGGGACACCTTGATCATCTTCGAAGATGTTCGTGCCGTACAGCATAATGTTGTCATATATTCGTGTCACTGTGTTTTGTAGCGTTTTCTGCTCCTGCTTTATCAGCACAAACTCTGCCTTGTCCAATTCTTCTCCTGCCAGCGAACCTGTTTTTCTTTTTTTCGTCGGTTTCCTATATAACGCGTCACCCACGCGGTAACTCGTAACGCGGTAACTCGTAAAGTGTCTAAGCGTAACTGCCGTGTACTATCGCTCGAGTCTGCGCAAAAGCTTCTGTTGGCAATGATTCAGTGTTCGTAGTTTTTTTCTGTGTCGCTAGGGTTATGGGTTATATATGAAGTGCTGCTTCTGAAATAAAAATTAGTTGCGAGTGTGGCGAGTGTCGTGTTTTCTTGTCCTCTTCGTCCCAGTGAATTTGCGCTACTACACCATATGGTTAATACTACACCATATGGTTAAATGATGAACTCGTAACGCTTTCTTGTATGCTGCAAATCTGCTCACATCAATTATCTTTTCTTCACTCGTGGTGGTAGTAAAGCTTGCCACTGTCTTTTCTTTGTCTTTGTTGTCATTACTGTCCGATTTTGGCGTGATGTCATAATCAGGCCTTTGTTTTTCATTCTTGATCCACGTGGGGCCTTTCCATCATAATTCAGTGTCCAGCATACGTTTCATCTTCATCCCCCTTGTCATCAAATCCGCAGGATTTTCATCACTTTTAACATAACCCCATTGACTCTTTTTGGACTTGTTCTTAATTTCTGCTGCGCGGTTGCGAACAAACAGATCTTTCACCTTGTTAGACTTTATCCAGCATAATAGAATTCGAGAGTCAGTCCAGAATTTCACATTCCTTAGTTTCCTGATAAAATTCTCAGTTATATGACTGGCCAATCTGACTGATATTGTGGCCGCCAACAACTCCGATCTTGCTAGTGCAATCTTTTGATTGGAGCGACTCTACCTTTTGCAATGATTAAATTGGTTTCATTGCTTTCATCGGAGTATTCTGTTACAATGTATGCTGCTGCTCCATACGCCATTAGACTCGCATCGAAGAACACGTGTATAGTCGATGCTTTCACTCCAGCTTGCCTCTTGTCATAGCATCTGTTAACGGTGAAGTCATCTAAGTGCTGAAGCTCCTTCGACCAGTCCTTCTAAGCTGATCTATGCTGGCTTGGTAACGGGTCATCCCATTTCAGTTTATCCATCCAAATTTTTTGCAGCAATACTTTTTCTCTAACTGAAAATGGTGTCGAAAAACCTAAAGGGTCATATAGCTTTGCCGTGGCCTGCAAAACCTGTCTTTTTGAGAGTTATCTCATGTCCTTGGCATTTCGCCATGTAGTGTCGGGATAACTCAACACGTCGTCTACGAAATTCCATTTCAGAACCAAAATCTTGATTTGTCCCTCTTTTCTTATCCCTCGATCCAGATCCTCTCCTTCTTCATCAAAGAGTTTTCTTACTTCGGCGTCATTTGAAATCCATTTTCTTAAATTCATTCCCGCATTGCGAAAAGCATCTCGTGCTTCTTTGTATATCTTTGTCGATGTCGAGTATTCGTCGGCTTCTAGTGAAACGTCATCGACGTAGATTCCTTTCCGGAGTCGCGCCACAACTGCAGGATATTTTTCTTTGAATTCTTCCAGATGTCGGTGAATCGTGGCCGCTAGAAGGAAGCTACTTGGTGTAGTTCCGAAAGTAACCCTTGTCATCCTCAAGTTTTCATCTTAGGGGTTGGCATATCTTCGCTGGGTATTCTTTCCCACCACATGAATCGCAGTGCGTCTCGGTCATTTTCATGTATCTTGATCTGCAAGAATGCTTTTCCACGTCGGCTGACATAGCGATCTTGTGATGTCGAAAGTTCATCAGCAAGGCCGTGATGTCGGGGTTTAGGTTTAGCCCCTTTTCTAAGTTGTCATTCAAGGATTCACCTGAATTCTGGCTTGACGATGCATCAAATACGATCCGTATTTTTGTCATTGTTCGGCCTTTCTTAATTACTGCTTGATGCGGCATGTAGTATACAAATTTGTTCTGTATATCGGATCCAGCATCTTTTTTGACGTTTTCTGCTATTTCTTGCTCGAAGTACTCTCGAATAGCTTTGTCATAGGCTAGGAGTTCATCTTTATCCTTGCATAATTTCTTGGTCACCTAGATAAGCCTCTTCTCTGCAATGGTGTTGTTGTCGTCCAATGTCACGTTTACCTTCCATGGTAGCCGCACTTGGTATTTTCCTGCCTTGAACTCCGTTGTTTGTCGGATGTACTCTAACACATGTTTATCGCTCATCTTTGTTGCTGGTTTTCCTTGATGCCCATGTTTTGCAAGTCCCAGAATCTCTGCAGTTCGTCCACAGTCGTGTCCGACTTGGTACTGACCTTGAGTACCATAACTATCGATGATTTCATTGGCACACGATGAAGTCCTACAGAACCTTGGACCATTCATCCCAATAATGTTTCTATTGCTATTACTTTTGGGTAAATCTCACAAATGCGACCAGTGACTACAGTCCAGTAATAATCTGCTCCAATTAATATAAAAGTTTCCATATTTTTTCTTTCTTTTTCCGTCTTCTCGTTGTCATCAGCCAAACAAATTCTCATCAATCTTGCTCTTTCGTGTATTGTCAACGGTGGTGATGGTAGCACGTCATAGGATATAACTTCTATCTCCAGTGCCTCAATCGTGACTGGATCCGATGTGGGATCCTTCCTCACGCTGACCTCGACGACTTTCATGTCTAGTTCCATCTCTCCTCCTTCAAATGATCCTACGGTAATCCTTTCGGATCTTTTTACCTTGCACGCTAGTTTTCTTGATAATCGTTTGAGGATGAATGTCCTCTGGCTCCCATTGTCCAGCAGAATTCCTGCGTAGCACCCGCTGTCTTCTCACTCCATCCACAAAAAGGCTGTCTGCAGTAGTATGCACTTGTGTTCACCAGACTGCTGTGCGTGCATGTTGCAGGACTTGCTGGTGTCTAACCGGTCAGGTTGCGCACTTTCACGCACTTGCTCAACATCACCGCTTTGCTGCTGTGCTGACTTTCCTGCAGGCGTACGTGGTCGACACATAGATGTCGCGTGCCTTCCCTTGCATGTTTTGCAGAGTACGTTCGCGAGGCATATTTTCGACGTGTGGTGAGGTCTGGTGCACCTGAAGCACCTTCACTCCCGTTGTAAGGCTTCTTTCTTCTGTTGCATAGTAATGCTTCTTCTGTAATCTTCCGTGTAGTGTCCCGTCATCTCACAGAAGATGCATTTCTTAATGGAAGTTCTTTGAAGCGTAGATGTTCTAGTCCGCCTCATACTGTGCGGTGACTGGGCCACGTCATATTTTTCCTCTCGTGTTTCTTCTCTGCTGCGTATGTATACTTTTAAAAACTCCATAATTTCTTTCAAACTGCTCGTGCTGTCTCTTGACGCTGAGCCCGATTCCATAGTTGCTGGTCTGTTGTCACCTTTCTCTATCTCCTTCATCTTCATCTCAATCCTCATATACACCAATAGCACAGATATTACCACAGGAGCTATCACTGTGGCATAACTATCCATTTCCACTCCTAACGACTGCAGTGCTCTTGTGTTCACTTGCAACTTTTGGAAGAGTTTCTTCAACCCATCTACATCTTTAGGACTCTTCACTGCTTCCAAGTTTGCAAGCTCCTTTATGTGGGTCTCTATCAAATTATCTTCTTGTCCGAAGGTTTCTTTCAGAAGAGCGACTGCATGCTCGTAATTCTTATCAGAAAACTGCAAACCTTCTATGAGGGACGCAGCCTTCCCTCTAAGAGACGCCAGAAGGTAATAAATTTTTGATTCTTCGGCATGTTCACTCTGTTATGCACCGAGGTCTCGAACTGATGCCAAAACCTTGGCCATGCTGTTTTTTTTCCATCAAACTTGATCATTTCAATGCGTGGCAAGTTAACAAGCTCTTGCGTCTCCGAAATTTGGTTAGTACCTTGCACTTAGCTCGCCTGTTCTGTGACCATTCTCGTAGTCAGTTGCGTCGCTTGTTCCAACTCGCGTAGTTGCTCCTCTATTTTGGTCGTTGCAGTGACGATCTTCATGTCATAATGCAAAACTCTTTCAAATTCTGCCTCCGCGTCGTCTTCTTCAATGAACGGTTCTATCTGTTCGTTAACTTGTCTTAGCGTCTTTGACACTCTCTTTATCTGGTTCAAAAGCGTCATAAGTTGCGCTTGGCGTCTTCTTCTATCTTCTTATCGATTTCGCTCGTAAGCGTCGTCACATTTGCTCGAAGCGTCTTCCGCTTCTTCGATAGAACCTCTTTATTTATGCTTAAAACGTGTTGAAAGAGCTCTTGCCTGTTTATGTGCGTCGCCAACAGTCGTCGGCCGTGGTCCTTCTCTCGACGGTTCACCCTTGAGCCAGACGCCGCTGCTTCGTTCTTCAACCCGTTGTTGCGAATGGAGTTGAAGTCTCTGTGTCTGTCTTCAGATACTCCTGGTCACGCCACCATGTTTCAGAAGAACCAGAGAGACCGCAGGACCAATACGTCTTCGGTTTATTGTTGACAGAACAAGAATAAGAAGTATGCAGAGCGTGCCCCTGGCTACTTCTTCTTCCTCGCCTCCGAGCTCCATCTTTAATATCTTGTTGGCTGTATAGGCGTCATAAATTCCTTGCTATAATACGGGTAAAGACATAAATAAGTATTAAAATCATGATAGTGGCGTGATACGTATAGTAGAAATTGGTGACAAAAGGTTTTGATAATAAAAACATGCGTAAAAATATTTGGCACTTGCACGAGTGCCTCATCAGCGCCCTTTTGTCCAAGGGCCAAGAGGCAAGTGCTTTTCAGCGTAGCCATTGCAGCAGCAATCTCTCTTGATAGGTCGCGCTACACAATTCCTGAGTATTAAACATGGTAAAATCGGACATTTCTTGATGATGATGATACATGGATTTTAATGGCGCAAGGGCCATACTTAGCCAAAGAGCGCCATGAAAAATGTTTATAAATGGCAAGGGTGCATGATTTTATGCAATAGGTACAGGATATGAATCAAGATAGTGTTTCATGACTGTAAAGAGGCCTAAAATTCCTCACCTTAAGGTGGGTTAAAACATAGAAGCATTTAAAATGATGGAAGTGACATGAAACATGTATAGCGGAAGAAAAAGACAGTGTTTGTGGTGATGAAACTACATTAAGAAAATGAGGTTAGCACGAATGCCTCGTCAATGCATCCCCTTGAGCCCAAGGGCAGCGAGACAGGTGCTGTATTTAACGGAACCACCGTAGCCTCGACCTATATACAGAGGTCGTGCTACGGATCACCTTGAAATATGCAGTGAAAGCTATCTACATCTTTTAAAAACATGAACAGCGATTCAAGCTTAAAAAGAGGATCTCTACCGATGAACATGACTGGATATAATGGAAGTTGCTGTCGGTAGATAACTAAAAAGTGTTTTTTTCTTAGAGAGTCCAACGATTGCACTGAACAAGTATATGAAAAACCGTAAGTGGTTCCCCACATATCTCACAGATGGGTTGCTCGCCGCCAGTCAACAAATATGCATGTGTGCTGTGTGTGTGTGTCCTATTTGTAATCTGGTGAGAGTTACTTGCGTGTAGCGTGATTTGGATACTGATGGCCAATTTCCAAGTATTGGCTTTATTACATGTAATTTGTTTTGTGTTTGTCTATCCCATAGCCGCTGCCAACACGACCTGAGCTTCCGTCGAAGGAAGGGCTTCAGGTCAAGCGCAGGGACAGGTATGGATGTATTTAGAGCAGCGTTGTTTTGGGCAGGTGCAGCCAAGTGGTCCGCCAATTCGTCCTCTCCTATCTCGTGGTGTCCTGGCACCCAGCACACTACGACATGCTGTTTTAATGCGTATACTGTGCATAGGAGTAAGTAAAGAGATACAAGAACATAATTTCTGTGTTTGTGTTTTTTCAGGGTTTTGAGGGCTTTTACCACGCTTAGGGAACCCGTGTATAACACTGCGCGTTGAAGTTTTATTTGTTTGATGTGTTTGACAGCCGCAAGTAACGCATCAGCTTCTGTAGTAAAGATGCGTTGTTAGGATGACGAGTACCGGCATCTGAAAAGGATGGGCCAACTGCAGCGTACGAGACAGAAGTGTTCGTTTTTGAAGCATCGCTGTAGCATTCAGGACAACTGTATTTGTGTTGGAGTTCATGAAAGTATGTGCGGATGTGGGCAACAGGTGCATGCTTTGTGACTTCCGCAAAAGATATGACACAGTCTAAAAGCTGCCACTGCCACGGCGGTAGATATGCAGCAGGAGCCATCAAACAGTGTTCCAGAAGTGGCACATCTGTTTCCTCAGCGAACCCTCTCACACGAAGTGAGTAGGGCTGCCTCATTTAAGGACGGCTGTGGCGCAGGGCAGAATAAGACCGATCATTGATTGTGAAATGAGAGGGGTGGTCTTTGTCTGCGTTCACCTTGAGGTAGTACACAAAAGATGTGTAACATCTCTGTAAGTGGACTGACCCCTAATTCGATTCCACATACAGGCTTTTCACAGGGCTCGTGCGGAAAGCCCCCGTAGAAAGGCGAATTCCCAAATAGTGCACGGGGTCCAACATCTTCAAAGTATTTGGAGTCGCAGACTCATAAACAACGGCCCCATAGTCTAAGCGGGTGCGAATGAGGCTTTTATACAAATTTATGATACATTGCCTGTCACTGCTCCTAATGGTACGTGACACTACTTTTAGAATATTCATGGCTTTTAGACATTTTGTTTTTAAATACTTGATGTGCGGTATGAGAGTCAACTTGTCTAACGTTAGATCTAAGAATTTTTGCTCGAATTTGACAGACAGACGTCCCCCGTTTAGTCGAATGTCGGGTTATGAGTGCATGCCTCTCTTTCGGGATAACAAGACACACGTGCTTTTTTGTGGGTTCAGTTGGAATCCGTTTTCTTCTGCCCATTTAGAGACCTTGTTTATACCTAACTGAACCTGCCGCTCAGGAATTGCCAAGTTGCATGACTTAAAGCCAAGCTGGACATCATCGACATATGTGCAATAGAACTTGTTGCGGGGGATGGATAGGTGCAAAAAATTCATTTTGATAATAAAAAGTGTACGACTAAGTACACCACCTTGTGGAACTCCCGTTTCTTGGACAAATGTTTGGGAGAGAATACTGCCCACACGGACATGGAATGTCCGTTTGGACAACTAACTCTCGATCATGGAAAGCATTCTACCGCGCACACCCAAGTGAGACAGGTCTCTTAATATGCCAAGACGCCATGTTGTGTCGTATGCTTTCTCGATATTGCCTCAAGGCCGTAGTGGGATTGGGGCATAAAGCGATAGAGGGTCCCTGGCTGAAAGAAAAAACTACGAAGTGGATAGAGACTGGTCCCAGCCCGCCAGTGCGCCAGGCATTGTCATCACGTGTAATCGTTGTAAGTATCTGTAAATATACGTTTTCTTGTAAGATTATTGGTGGAGGTGCGGGGTACGCCTACCTGGCTTTTCCGGCAAACCAACACGGAACTTCGGAGTGGTCGCCACCTTCATTTTCCTGCAATGGCTCAACAGGCCCACCCACAAGAGCAACAGCAGCCGCATCTGCAGCAGCAGCAGCAGCCCCAGCACCAGCACCAGCAGCACCAGCACCAGCAGCACCAGCAGCAGCAGCAGCAGCTGCCTCCTCTGATTCTCCTGCCTCCACGAGACCCCGAAACCTTCTCGGGCACAGGCAAGGACAAGGTGAATGTTGAAGATTGGGTCGCTTTGTACGAGCGCGTGAGCGAATACTATAGGTGGGACCCTACCTTGATGCTGGCCAACGTTGCATTTTACTTGCGGGATACGGCGCTCACCTGGTATGAGACGCATGAGTCAGAGTTGACCAGCTGGGACGTTTGCAAACTGAAGCTTCTCGAGTTATTCAGCAGGCCATTTGGGCGACAGCATGCCGCGAGGAAAGACCTGGAATGCCGCGTGCAGACATCGACAGAATCGTATGTATCTTACATACAGGACGTATTGGGCCTCTGTCGAAAGGTGGACGAGAACATGAGCGAAACTGACAAAATCGCTCACATATTGAAGGGAATTGCCGATGACGCCTTCAATCTGTTGATCGTTAAAGATTGCGCCACCGTCGACGCGGTTGTGAAGGAGTGTCAGCACTTCGAGCACGCCAAGAGCCGTTGCATAACCCGCCACTTTGCGCGTCTGCCTAATACTGCAGCCACTTCGACCTGTGAAGACAGCCCCAAGTTCACGCAAGATACATCGTCCGAAAATGTCACCCGAATCGTTCGTCGCGAACTCGAAGCAATGGCTCCTGCAGCCATCGCCTCTGACGGTCCTCAAGACAACGCATCCACCGTCTCCCTCATCCAAGCCGTCGTTCGCCAAGAAATAGCAAATCTCGGCATCACACCTGTTTGCGCTGTTCGCACCACCGAGAGCTCGGCTTCTGTTAACCAGATTCTGGTGTACCCTTCACGCTACCCTTCCCGCTACCGGAACCCTGCTGAATGGAGAACGTCGGATGATAGACCGATCTGCTTTCACTGCTCTCGCGCCGGCCACATAGCACGCTACTGTCGCAATAGTTGGTCATCCAATTCATCTTGGAACACTGGGACATGGCGTCGCTTTGAAGACAGTTTTCACCGCTTTTCTACTCCGTACGATCCACAGCCTGCTCCTACTAACGTTCAGCGCCGAAGGTTCAGCCGGTCACCATCACCCCAAGGCCGCCGATCTCTCTCGCCGATGGTTTCTCGATCCAGGTCCCCTGCACGACCTGGGCCCTCAACCTCGGGAAACTAGACCATGCAGCTCCCGGAGGTGACGCTGCATTAACGACCCATTCTGCGAATCCTCTGTTGACGATTCCTACACGCCGCAGTATTTTGGACCCTTTGGTGGATGACGTTACCGTTACAGCCCTCATAGACACTGGTGCACAAATTTCAGTCATGAGCGCTGCTCTCTGTATTAAACTGCGAAAAGTGATCACGCCTCCTAATAAGTGTGCAGTAATGCTTGCCGATGGGAGCACATCTGCCGTTCTCGGCATGTGTACCTCTCGCGTATGTATTGCTGGGCGCCAGCCCGTCGTATTATTCACCGTGCTTGAGCAGTGCCCACATGACGTGATTCTTGGCCTCGACTTTCTCTCTGCGCACTCCGCCCTTATCGACTGCTCGAGGGGTCTTCTTCAGTTGGAACTGCCGTTTGACGCCGCTGTTGCCCATGAAGCTCAAAGTCGCCTTTGTGCCACCGAGTTCTTGCATCTTCCGCCGCAAGCCGCGACTTACGTGCAGCTCGTGTGTGATCCGCCTGTGCGCGATGATGAATATGTCGTTTCACCTATTACCGACGTTGTGCTAAAGTACTCCATTGCTGTCCCGTATACCGTGTTGAGAGTATGCCACAATCAGACCCATCTGTCTCTTTTGAACTTTGGTTTCTGCACGCATGTGCTGCCTGCTGGTATTAACCTAGGCGTCATGTCGTCGTTGCAAGAGTGTGATATTTCTGAACTGTCGGCTCAGCAACCTACTCCGCACGTCAACTTGCTCACTGCGCCCAACCTGTCAAGCATTGACATTGCCAAAATGATAGCGCCAGAACTTTCGCCCTCCGAAGCACAAGATCTCCACCGTCTGTTGACATCCTATGCGGACATATTCGATCTTGACAACCGCCCTTTAGGCCAAACATCAGTTGTCACCCATCACATCAACACCGGCGATGCCAACCCAATTCATCGCCGCCCATACCGCGTCTCCGCTGCCGAACGCTCTGTCATCCAGAAAGAGGTAGAGAAAGTGCTCGCCAAAGGCGTCATCAAACACTCATCTAGTCCGTGGGCATCCCCGGTCGTGCTTGTCAAGAAGAAGGACAACACATGGCGGTTTTGCGTCGACTATAGACATCTCAACAAGGTCACTAAGAAGGACGTTTACCCTTTACCAAGAATAGATGACGCCCTTGACTGCCTTCATGGCGCAAAGTTTTTCCCGTCCATTGACCTTCAATCTGGTTATTGGCAGATCGCTGTTGACCCACGGGACCGAGAAAAAACAGCATTTGTAACCCCCGATGGGTTATACCAATTTAAAGTATAGCCGTTTGGGCTTTGTAATGCGCCGGCCACCTTTGAGCGCATGATGGACTCCCTTCTGCGCGGCTTCAAATGGTCCACTTGCTTATGCTACTTGGATGATATAATTGTTTTTTCAACGACGTTCGCAAGCCACCTAGAGCGACTGTCCAGTATTCTCCAAGTATTTCGCAACGCTGGTCTCCAGATGAACTCTTCCAAATGCCGTTTCGGCCGTCGCGAAACAACTGTACTTGGTCACCTCGTTAACGCATCTGGGGTACAGCCCGATCCGGACAAAATTCGCGCATTGACTCAATTTCCCGTGCCCACTTCTCATAAGGATGTCCGAAGCTTCCTTGGTCTGTGCTCCTATTTTCACCGCTTCATCCGAAATTTCGCCGATATTGCGCAGCCTCTCACCGAGCTTCTTAAAAAAGACGTCCCATTTAGTTGGAATTCGCCTCAGAGTGCTGCATTTTCGGCACTCATTGCAGCCCTCACGACTACGCCAATATTAGCTCACTTCGATCAGACTGCCCCGACAGAAGTTTGTACGGACGCGAGTGGCCATGGAATCGGTGCTGTTTTAGCTCAGCGTCAGCATGGACGTGACTGTGTCATCGCCTACGCCAGCCGCCTTTTATCCCCTGCCGAGAGGAACTATTCCATCACCGAAAGAGAGTGTTTTGCTCTTGTTTGGGCTGTCGCTAAATTTCGCCCGTACCTCTTCGGCCGCAGTTTTACAGTTGTAACTGATCATCATGCACTCTGCTGGCTTTCCTCGCTAGAGGATCCCACGGGACGTCTCGGTCGTTGGTCTCTACGCCTCCAAGAATACACCTTCTCGGTCGTGTATAAATCTGGTCACCTCCATCAAGACGCTGACTGCCTGTCACGGTATCCAGTGGATCCACCAGACGCCACAGAGAGAGCTACGGAGGCTTGCGTCTTATCAATATCAGACTTTCTTGATATCGCTTCTGAGCAACGCCGCGACACGGATTAAATTCCCATCATAGAAAGCCTGAGTTCCACTCCTCCACCCACTTCTCTGAACTTGTACTTCCTTCATGAAAGAGTTCTCTACCGCCACAACATGCGCCCTAATGGCCCTGACCGCCTTCTCGTCGTGCCTTCCCACTTGCGTGTAGATGTTCTCCGACAGCTTCACGATGAACCTGCCGCTGGTCACCTGGGAGTCACTCGCACTTATGATCGCGTCTGGCGCCGTTTTTTCTGGCCACGCCTATATCGCTCTGTGCAAAAGTATGTCGCCAGCTGCGACCTTTGTCAACGTCGAAAACGACCAACATCGCTTCCAGCTGGCCTCCTTAACCCTATTGAGATCCCTGCTGAACCATTCTACCGCGTAGGGCTCGACCTTCTCGGGCCATTTCCCACTTCTGCATCCGGGAACAAATGGGTTGCCGTGGCGACCGACTACGCGACACGTTACGCGATCACCCGCGCTCTTCCAACCAGCTGCGCTACCGATGTCGCCGACTTTCTGCTACATAACATCATATTGCATCACGGCGCTCCTCGACAGCTCGTTACTGACCAAGGCCGATACTTTTTATCTCGCGTCGTCCAGGATATCGTACGTTCCTGTTCCACGAACCACAAGTTCACAACGGCATACCATCCACAAACTAATGGACTTACAGAGCGACTGAATCGCACTATCACGGACATGTTGTCAATGTATGTTTCTCCAGACCACCATGACTGGGACGCAACGTTACCCTACGTCACCTTTGCTTACAACTCCTCGAGACATGACACCGCAGGCTATTCCCCGTTCTACCTTCTTTATGGACGGGAACCCTCTCTGCCTCTTGATACACTCCTTCCCGCTGGTTCAAGCTCCCCTGTCACATACGTCCGCGATGCCATAGAGCGAGCCGACGCAGCACGACAGATTGCCCGAGAACGACTCATGCTTTCTCAAGCCTCTCAGAAAGATCGATACGATCGTCACCACCGCGAAGTTTCGTATGCACCAGGTTCTCTCGTAATCTTGTGGACCCCATGTTGTCACATAGGCCTCTCAGAAAAACTTTTATTTCGCTATGACGGACCATACAAAGTCCTTCGCAAGATCACCAACCTCACCTACGAGATACAGCGAGTCGTCGATGAAGCGCACTCAATGCCACCACCATCCACTGTTGTGCACGTCGTAAGACTGAAGAATTATGTGTCGCCCAACACTCCCCTTTCGTGACAAGTGCCGGGTCGGCGCTTTAACGCCGTGGGGTAGTGCCACAAGGCAGTAGTGGGATTGGGGCATAAAGCGGTAGAGGGTCCCTGGCTGAAAGAAAAGACTACGAAGTGGATAGAGACTGGTCCCAGCCCGCCAGTGCGCCAGGCATTGTCATCACGTGTAATCGTTGTAAATATTTGTAAATATACGTTTTCTTGTAAGATTATCAAGAAAAACAGAGAGGAAATATTGTTTGTGGACGTGAATGTACTTGTTTTCCTGCTACCCTACGAACCATGTTCCAGACTTAAGCCTGTTGTGTATATGAATTTATTCCTGATAAAAACTTGCACCAGCTTTCTCTTCAGGCCTGCCGATGCGTCCTCGTGCCTTGAGACTTTATTTTCATAAAGCTTTCAAGATTTTCGGCTTTCGGTGAATTCCGAAGCAACCTCCATGCCCTGTTTTGCTCTTTTCGCGCATTCCGACACTCAGTGTTCCACCATGGGACGCGCCACTTGCCCGGCATACCAGATCTTTGCGGTATTCACTTGGCTGCTGCATCAGTAAGAAAAGCAGTGAAGTGCTGCAAAGCTTCATCTATGTTTAACCTAGTCATGTCGGTCCAACTTGAACGAGTAGTGTTGTGAAACTGTTTCCAGTCCCTTGTCTGTCTGCCATCTGGGAACATGTGGAGGACCTTTTTCTAGTGGTGTACTTAGAATGATCGGAAAGTGATCACTTCCGAAAGGGTTTGTTGATCACTTTCCATTGAAGTAGGGGTACAAGCGATGGGGACACTATGCTGAGATCTAATGCATGAGTAGGTTTTGTTGGCGAGGCTAAAGTATGTTGGCTTTTTTCCTATTCAACAGACACGCACCCGAAGAAAAGAGGAATTGTTCGATTAGACGACCTCGTGCGTCGCAACGAGAGTCGCCCCATAGACCATTATGTGCATTCAAGTCCCCAAGGACCACATAAGTTTCCGGTAGTTCATGTATCAGTGACTAAAATTCGTGTTTTTTGAGACGGTACTGTCGAGGTAGGTGAAGAGAGCAGATGCTGACAAGTTTGTTCAAAAAAACTGCTCAAACAGCCACTGCTTCAAGGTAGGTTTGATTGATTTGTGGGGTTTAATGTCCCAAAACCACCAAATAATTATGAGAGACGCCGTAGTGCAGGGCTCCGGAAATTTAGACCACCTGGGGTTCTTTAACGTGCGCCCAAATCTGAGCACACGGGTCTACAACATTTCCGCCTTCATCGGAAATGCAGCCGCCGCAGCCGGGATTTGAACCGCGACCTGCGGTTCAGCAGCCGAGTACCTTAGCCACTAGACCACCACGGCGGGGCCTCAAGGTATGTTTTTGGCGGTAGATGTGTACATGCTACGCCCTGATCAACTATAATGGCCACACCACCAGATGACGCTACAGCGTCATTGTGGTCCTTTCTGAATATTACATAGTGACGTAGAAAATTGGTGTTTTTGTAATTTAGGTGTGTCTCTTGTACACGCAGCACTCTTAGGGAATGTTTGTGTAAGAGTTCCTGGATGTTGTCGAGGTTTATAAGCAGCCCTTTGACGTTCCATTGTATTATTTGTGTATCCATTTTGATTGTAAATGAGTGCTGTGTGTACTAAAGAAGCATTGCATCAAGTCTAAAAGCCTTGTCAGGCCCCGTAATGATGGTTTTCGAGTTTCTGGCGCACTCCAAAGAGCCGCGCCTGTCCTTCGGTGCCGAAGACACCGTTGGACTTGCTGTTGTGTCTATCACCTCGAAGGAGGTGCTGGATGCCCGCTCGCTGTTCACGCATGCAGGCATGGAGGTCTTAGGACTATCTGTCGAGACAGAAGGCCCTGGGGCTTCAGATCGGGAGGCCTGCAAGCCTTTTGGTGGCGGAAGAGTATTTGCTACTTTTACTGAGGGGGTGAATGGCGCTGCCGCTCGTCCACAATGTGTGGTACGTGCAGGTGCCACGGATTTTGGTGGCACTGCCCCCTTTTGTGCCACCTCCGCGAGCGAAGGTCTCTGCATTAGTAGACGCTTGCGCGCCTCCCTAAACGAGATGTTTTCATTTACTTTCAGTGTGAGTACTTCTTTTTTTAATGTTTCTATGTAGGTCATGTGCGAGAGTAAGCGGGGTGTCCACCATCGCAGTTCGTGCAGTGGATAGTGGCTACTTCACATTTGTCTGTACGTGTTCGTGCGAACTACACTATGCACAGGTTTGACGGTCGTGGCAGCTCTGAGAACCGTGGCTGAATCGCTGGCACTTAAAACAACGTCGGTGGCTGGGAATGTAAGGTCGGACCTTTAACTTCAAGTTGCCTGTTTCTATATATTTTGCTGATGATGATGAGTAGTTTTTAATGGCGCAAGGGCCAATTGATGAAACAAAGAGCGCTATTTCAGTTGACTAGAGATATGAACAATCATATGGTACGTGGCTGCAAAGGGGCTTTACTTAAAATTCCTCGCGCTAACGCGGGTTAAAACATGGAAGCAATAAAATCGTGACAGGGGCATGAGCTATGTGTAGTGAAAGTGGATGGCAAAATATCATGATAATAAAACGATGATGGCGATGTAGTCACCGCAGCCACGACCACGATGCAGAGGTCATGCTACGGATGACCTCGAAATATCGAGTGATAGCTATGCACATCTTTTAAAAACGTGAAAAATGTTTGTAGTTTAAAAAGCGGATCTCCGATGATGATGATTGGGAGGATGATGATAAAGATGATGATGATGAGTTGTTTTGTAATCGCGCAAGGGCGAATTGATGGCCAAAAAGCGCCATTTCTATTGACTAAAGATATAAACGATGATTGTGGTAAGTGGCTGTATAAGGGCCGCCAAATTCCTCGCATTAAGGCGGGTAAAAACATAGAAGTAATAAAATCATGACCGTGCCGTGAAAAATGTATGGTGTTGATGGATGACAAAACTCTGTTGTAGTAAAAACGTTGGTGGACATGTATGGCATTAGCACAAGTGACTCAAAACGTTGGTGGACATGTATGGCATTACCACAAGTGCCTCACTCGTTCATACCATTGCGTCCAAGGGCCGTGAGGCAAGGGCTTTATTGAGTGCAGCCACCACAGTGGAGAATCTCTGGAGAGGTTGTGCTACGGAATGCCCGGGTATATGATATAAAAAGTACGAATTTCTTTTAAAAACGCCAACAATGATTTATGACAAAAAGTGGTTCCCTACCGACGAACTTTGCAGGGTGGAGTGGTATATGTTGTCGGTAGGGTAACAGAAAGTACTGTCTTCTCAGCACTTCTAATTCTTTACACTGGATTAAAATGTGAAGTACAGTGTGTGCTTCTACATGGAAATCTACCACACAAAGGTGGATCGCCCCCAGACAAAAGAAATGAATGTGTTGTATGTGTATGTCCTGTTCTTAACCTTGTAAGGATTACTTCTGTGTGGCGTGACTTTGATACTGGCGGCCAATAACCAAGTTGCAGCTTGATTAGATGGATATTATTATCTGTGTGTGTGTCCCATGTGACCTGCTAATAGCCTCCGAGTTTTCGTTTAGAAAACGTTTCAAGTCGAGTGCAGGAACTGGTATCGATGTATTGTTAGCGGTTTTCTTGGCGGATCCAGCTAGCTGGTCCACCAGAACGTTGCCTTGAATTTCGCGGTGTCCTGGCACCCAGCAGACTACAACAAGATGCTTAGATGAGTAGACTGTACATAAGAGCGAATAGAGCGAGACAAGGACAAGGTTCTTGTGCTTTTTAAGAGTTTTCAGAGCTTTCACTAGGCTGAGGGAATCGGTATATATTATTGCCTTCCGTAGTTTTATTTGTTTCATGTTTGACGGCCGCGAATATCACATAAGCTTCGCCGGTGAAAATGCTTGAATCAGGGTGCAGAACGCCGGCTTCCGAAAAGGATGGGCCGACGGCTGCGTATGAGACAGAAGTGTCAGACTTGGAAGCATTCATGAAGAACCCAGGACATGTGTATTTCTGTTGTAGTTCTGGGAAGTATGTTTGGATGTGTGCAATTGGTGCATGCTTGATGATGATGAGTAGTTTTTAGTGGCGCAAGGGCCAATTGATGGCCAAAGAGCGCCATTTCAATTGACTACAGATATGAACAATGATATGGAGCGTGGCTGTAAAGGGGCCTTAAAATTCCTCGCTCTAACGCGGGTTAAAACATGAAAGTAATAAAATCATGACAGTGGCGTGACATATGTGTGATGATAGCTGATGGCAAAATGTCATGATAATAAAACCATGATGAAGATGTAGTCACCACAGCCACGACCTTGGTGCATGCTTCGTAACCTCCAAGAAAGACACGTCGCAATCTATTGCCTGCAATTGCCACGGTGGCAGGTACACTGCGGGAGCCATCAAACGATGTTCAAGTGGTACACCGGTTTCCTTCACCAGGCCCCTCACATGGAGTGATTAGGGCTGTCTCACACAAAAGGCTGTTTTCCAAACACAACAATGCTTCACGTCATTGACGGTGGAATGTGATAGGTGATCCTTGTCTGCGTTTTCATTAAGATAATATTTAAAAGACATGTAACAAATCTGTAGGTGGAGTGACCATTCGTTTGAGTCCACGTAGAGGCTTTCTACACTCTAAAAAAAAGGGAGCGAGAATGGAGAAACGGGCTCCGTTCCTCCTTCGGCGCAGCGACTTCCTCCCGCTCGGGCAATTTGCCCGTCAGGCCCTGTCGTGGCAAGGACCAAAAGAGCAACGTTCCTCCTTAAGCGTTCAAGTTTCTCCTCAATCACGGGGGTCTTGTGCGCGCGCATGCGCACGCCAAGCGCAGCCGGCCGCGGCCAGTCACGAGGGATTGCTTTTACCTAAGATTGATGTAAGCAATACAGGAGTGACGTTTTTTTGTTTTATTGGAGTAGAGTAAAAGCCTTCCTTTTTTCATCACCAGGCACTCGCACGATGCTCCGCGCACTTCCATGTGTGTCTCGTGTTGTTTCATACTACCAATTTGTCACGAATACAAGGAGCTCTGCTTCCCAAGCAGTCTTGCTTTATCGATTACCTTAGGGTGTACAAAAATAATGAATTTTTTCGGTGTCGACATAGTTGGTAAGCCCACGCATTTTTAGTTTCACACGGCACCAACAGCACTTATGAATTCAATGAGGCGCATAAAAAAGCATCACACTTAATTTTTCAAATTTCTAGCAAACCTGATACCACTCTACCGTCCATGCCTGAAAGCACGATCATACACAATTGATAGAGTTATACGTGCCGCTACTGCCATATGGATGTTCTTTGCTGATTGATTGATATGTGGGGTTTAACGTCCCAAAACCACAAGATGAATATGAGAGACGCCGTAGTGGAGGGCTCCGGAAATTTTGACCACCTGGGGTTCTTTAACGTGCACCCAAATCTGAGCACACGGGCCTACAACATTTCCGCCTCCATCGAAAATGCAGCCGCCGCAGCCTGGTTGTTCTTTGCAGTTTACCCCCATTCGAATACGACCCCCGTGACCATAAGTCGAACCTGCGTCCTCCAGCATGGTCACACGACCCCCAATAAGGCTATGCTACCACGGCAGGTGAAAGCACAATGGGAAACAGGCTGTGAAGTTTCAGCGAGCGTTTATTCGAAAGACTAAATTACAACCATCAGAAACGTTTTAAAAATCATCGTAACTACAAATTTGTGATAAGTAAACCAAAGACTTCTGTCAGTTAAACCGAATTCTCAATCGCATGCTTTTTGAATTGTCCATGTCACCACTAAGAGGTAAGACGGAATCATGCCTTTCTCGTCCATGATTCTCCTTTGTCGTGAGAGACTGAACACCAAATGCACTTCTAGTAACAGCTGTGCACAGCAGGTAAGTACTAAAACTCACTCGCCTTTGTGAAAAGAGTATTCCAAATCTGGAGTAATAACCACCACAGCCACAGCGCCAACAACAAAATTGTGGCACGCACTATGATTGCAAGTTGACACGCGAGGCGAATTGCGAGTGGCATCAGTAGCAGAAAAGCATGTACGCACAACATGCTATAAATAAAGTTTACTACCTACCTACCAACATGCTATAACGTTATAGTAAATTTGTGCACTGCAGTGTTAGTTCCTCCACTCAAGCATTAGAGCTGCCACGACGCCAACAGCTACTGCCATAGCTCACAAAAAATACCGTCGGATGCAAGGTCATCGCTTAATTCTCTCGCGAGACCCGCGTCGTAACGTACGTATACACTGCTAGGACGGTTGATACCACATCAAAAACATTATCATTGAAGGGCTAGCGGTGTACTGTATCCATGGCTAACGGTCACACTTGTAGAAAGCACGTAAAAAGAACATGAGCAAACGTTAACGCGAAACAACTAAACGAGGTCAACGTGACCACAGAACACCTACCACGATGGAGACTAAGTCTGGTCTGCATGCTGCGTCCTCTCCGAGTAACAAGAAGAATAAAAAAGGCGTGACATCCGAAATGGCTA
Organism: Rhipicephalus microplus; assembly: GCF_013339725.1. Classification (NCBI taxonomy): domain Eukaryota; kingdom Metazoa; phylum Arthropoda; class Arachnida; order Ixodida; family Ixodidae; genus Rhipicephalus; species Rhipicephalus microplus. The sequence continues at coordinate 150,684,221 of NC_051167.1, forward strand.
GCGTGCGGCAAGCGCTTGCGTTCTCGGAGGCTTCAAGAAAAAAATATAACTGTGGCAGTGGTCGAGAGATGGCGCCGCGTTCGGAATGCCGTGGGCATTCTATGCATGACTTGGGGGTATTCGCTTTCGTGAAAACCAGATAAGCTTTAGTAATTACTCCGTTCATTAATGTGTGACCGCTCATAAACTTTAGTTTCTCTAACCTTCAGATACAATATATATATACGTTTGCGCATGTTGTGGTATTGCCACAAAACGTAAAAAAAGTGTAAGAAAACCTACTTGTAACCTGCGCCACTATGGTCAGTTGAAATGCATCGCTATATAAGCTTGTGCGCTTTCGTAGTAGGGTGTGAGTAAGCACGTCAAAGTGTATGTTGCCATTGTGAACGGTTGATTGTGCTCTTGTTCATTGAGTTCACCCTATATGCGTGCTATGTGTGGTATGTGTCCTTGTGCGCATGTGTAGCTATATGCATTGCATCAGCACATATTAGGCGTCCGGTGTCAGTGAGCAATCCTGAATGGGCCGAGGTGCGAACTATCCGTAAGAGCCGTAATAGTTGGTATGATAACTTACGTCGCCGCAGGCAATTTTTTTTAGCATCGTTCAGTCCCTCTAGATGGCACAAGCTACCACCTACTTCATGGCTATGACGCTCTAACCCCTCCAGCTACTTATATAACGTTGAAAATTTATCTATCAAAGCTGCACTACTGAGTCGGAATGGTTCCGCTGCGATAGAGTCTACGGTTTTGAGGTACATCTCGTTACCTGCGGCCCCGTAAACGCATGGATAACGTCGCTACGCGATGTGAATCTCCTAGAAATAAATACAGCAAGCCTAGCACGCACTCTTCAGGTGAGGACTCTGCAATATGCGTGTCTTTCGGAGTGAACGTTGCCTCACGGACCGAATGAAACCTGCGTGCTCCGTCATTCTCTTTCGCGATGTTTTCATCGCGACAGGTTTGTCTGCTTGTTTTTTATAATCATTTAGTTCGATTACAAGCTCAGCGGGACCGTTTTGTAACTTTCAGTGCCGTGTACTCCATATCAGTCGAGAATCGTTGCATTTGCTAAGCCTACGCGCTTCGCCTGGGGGCAGCCATGTTGATTTTCACATGGAGGAACATGTTTCTTTGTGGCAAACGGAGCAACGTTTCTCTATTTAAAGACGAACATTGGGGACATCGCCGTCGCTCTCTAAATGGAGAGAACGTCACTCCATTTTTTTAAGAGTGCACGGGGCTAGTGCGTGGAGAGACGGATGCCTAGATGATGAACAGGGTCAAGCATTTTAAGGTCAGTAGGTGTCGCAGACTGGTATGCTATTGGCCCATAGTCTAGGCGAGTACGTACGATGCTTTTATACAAATTCACTAGACCCTTCTTGTCGCTTCGCGACGTAGTGCGTGAGTACACTTTCAGAACGTTCATGGCTTTTATGCCCTTGTTTTTCAAATTGTTAATGTGCGGTATGAAGGTTAGCATGGTGTCCAGGATGAGACCTAACAATTTGTGTTCGGTGTTAACAGAAAGGCGTTTCCCATGCAGTTCAATATCAGGTTCGGAATTAAGGCATCTCTTTCTGGAAAACAAGACACACGTGCTTTTCTGTGCATTCAACCGGAGCCCGTTTTTTTTTTCAGCACAATTGGAGACTTTGTTCAAACCAAGCTGAACCTGGCGCTCATGCAAGGCCAGATTGCAAGATCTGAAACCATGCTGGACGTCATCGACATATGTACAATAAAACGTATTGTGAGGGATGGACAAGCGCAAAGAATTCAGTTTGATGAGAAAAAGTGTGCAAGTAAATATACCACTTTGCGGCACGGCTGTTTCTTGGACAAATGTTTGGAAAAGAATGCTGCCTACTCGAACTCGGAAATGTCCGATTTGACAAGTAACTTTTGATTAAGTTCAACCTTCTTTCGCACACGTCGGGATGGGACAGGTCTCTTATTATTCCAATGCGTCATGTGGTATCGTAAGCGTTTTCGATATCGAGGAACACAGAAAGAGAACATTGCTTATGAACGAAAGCGTTTCTTATCTGTGCCTCGATACGTACAAGGTGGTCGGTAATGGATCAACTCTCTCAAAACCCTCACTGAAATGGGTCGAGCAAATTGTTTGTTTCAAGGAACTGTACAAGTCGGCAGTTGATGACTTTTTTCGAGAAGTTTGCACAAGCAGCTTGTAAGCGCTATTGGCCTATAACTCGAAACTCAAGAAGGGTCCTTTCCCTGTTTCAAATGGGAATAACAATAGCTTCTTTCCAGAAAGTAAAGATAGCTCCAGAGAACCAGATAGCGTTCTACAAGCAAATTAAGGTTTTTGTGTTTCAATTGGTAGGTTTTTTAACATTTCGTACACCACACGGTCATAACCTGGAGTGGAATCACTGCAGAAGTTGAGTGATGTTTGGAGCTCAGGTAAGCTGAAAGCTTAATTGTATTCCTCGTATCTTGTGCATTTGTGTTTGAGTTTTTGCTTTTCAATCTTGTTCTGTATTGTTGGAAAGCGTCAATATAGTGCGTTGAGCTACACACCCGCTGAAAGTGTGCACCCAGAAAGTTGGCCTGATCTTTCAAGGTGTCACCCTGTGTGTTTACGAGTGGGAGTGAGTGTACTTGTCTTTCTGCTACCCTACTAACCATGTTCCAAACATTAGCCTCCTGTGTATATGAATTGATCTCTGATAAAATCTTTTGCAAACTTTCTCTTCTGGCCTGCGGACACATTCGCCTGGCCTGAGACTTCATTTTCTTAAATATTTGAAGATTTTAGGCAGTCGGTGAGTTCTGAATTAACCTTCATGCTTTGTTTTGCTGCTTGCGTCTATTTCGGCATTCAGAGTTCCACCCCGGCACACGCCATTTTCCAGGGTGCCCAATTGTTTGTGGGATGCATTTTGTTGCGGCATCAATCAAAAACGCTGGGAAGTAGTTGACAGCAACATCAATGCTCAACGTACCTATGTTACTTCAACCTAAACGAGCGATGGTGTAAAACTGTTCCCAGTCGACTCTGTTTAAGAGCCATTTGGGAACACGTGGTGGACACTCAGTTGCTGTAGTTGTGCTCAAAACTACTGCAAAGTGCTCGCTTCCGTACGGATTACTGATGACTTTCCACTAGAGTAGAGGCACGAGATACGGCGATAGTATGCTTAGGTCTATGGAGGAGTAGGTATTATTAGAGAGATTACAATAGGTTGGTTCTTTTCGATTCAGGAGACACGCGGTCGACGAGACAAGGAACTCTTCAATCAGTTGACCTCGCGCGTCAATACGAGAGTCACCCCATAGCCTGCTATGTGCAATAAGGCCTCAAAGGATGACATAAGGCTCTGGAAGTTCATCAATTAAAGAGTGTAGATCACTTTCTTGCAGCTGATAGTTAAGAGGAATGTCAACAGTGCAAATTGTTATCAGTTTATCAAAAAAAAGCTCGAAGAGCCACTGCCTCAAGGGATGTTTGAAGTTGTAATTGTGTGCATGCAATTTCTTGGTTCACTATAATGGCAACACGTCCGGATGATGTCATCGCATCATCACGGTTTTTTCGGAAAATAATGTATTTACGAAGAAAGTAGTTGTGTTTTATAATAAGGTGTGTTTCTTGTACACACAACACTTCTGGTGAGTGTTCGTGTAAAAGTTCTTGTATGTCATCAAGGTTTCTGAGAAGGCCCCTGAAGCTCGATTGTATGATTTGAGTGTTCATAGTGAATGTAAAGTAGTGCCCTGTGTACGGAAAGCGAGTGGCTGTTTAGGCGGGGAGTTTGAGTTCACGTAACAGGCTCATCACCAGGCCCTGTTATCTGTTTTTTGTTTTCTTTGCACACTCCAAGCAGCCACGCCGCTCTTTCGGCACCATGAGTACCGATGTATCCATTGCCTCCTCAGAGGCACTGGACGATCGCACGTGCGATCTGGTAGTTCGGATTCTGGGCCTCACCTGGTGAGGTGAGGCCTTGAGACCTGAGGACCCTGGAGTCTCGGGTCTCTGTTCGGGAGTAGGTGATGTAGTCTGAACTACAGCCGCCTTGAAGGCAGGTGCCACAACCGCCGGTTCGGTGTGTACGGGCCGAGGGAGGGGCGAGGGCTGTTGCAGTGGTGCCCCCTGACGCGCCGCATCAGCATATGATGGGTCATAGAATGGCGAGACCCTTTTTCTTGCTTCCTCAAAAGAAATGGTTCTTTTGCCTTCAGTGTTATCTCCTTTTCTTTTTTTCAGTATGCCCAGGAGCGTGAATATGTGGCATGGTTTCCTTCACAGTTTACACATTGGGGCGGTTAATTGCAGTTTTCAGACACGTGGCCAAGGACTCCACAATGTGCACAAGTCTGGCGGCCACGACAGCTTTCAGAGCCATGGCCATACCTCTGGCATTGGAAGCGGCGATGAGAGTTGGTATGTATGTCGTGAGAGAGGTCTTCATGTACCCTGTTTGAATGGATTTCGGCAGTTTACTGGAAGCAAACGTGAGTATCAGGTGTTTGGTTGGTGTTTTTTTGTTGTCTCTCCTGATGATGATCCTTTGTACATTGGTCACATTCTAACTCCTCCACCCCTCCAGAAGTCCTGCTTCGGTCAGACCAAGCAAATCGGCATCAGATACCACTCCACGAGTTGTGTTCTTTGATCTGTGTGGTGTTACAGAGATTGTAGTATCACCAAAAGTTGAAAGCTTGTGTAGTTTCTCAAACTGTTCTTTTTCTCGAACTTCGAGAAGGAGGTCTCCGCTGATCATTTGGTAAATTTGTATCCGGCCCCAAGAGTATCTGTAAGACACCTGGCTACTACAAAGCGGGATACAGTTCTGGCTTGCTTGCCACTTATCTCACTATGTATAACATAAAAATGAGGGAAGTTTTTATTTGATCGATTGAAAAAGCCTAAGTCTTCGGTGCGTACGCGCTTTAAGGCGGTATGATCACTTAATTATGGAAAAGCTCTATGCATGCCAGTTTAATTTTCTCCAAAGCGTGGGCGGCCACCCACCACGGAGCCCGACGAGGGGACGCTACAAGTTTGCGGATGCTAAAACCTGCAGACACCAGCCGTACAACGCTACTATAACCCAATGCGCCTAGACCAAGGTAGGCTATTTGCACAGGGTTAACCCTAGCCGCCAGGAAGTTTGGAAGTAGACAGAAGAGAGTAGAAGACAGGACAGATAAATAGTGAGAGATAAAGACGAAGATGTAGGGAAAGAGAGATAGGAAAAGGCAACTGCCGATTTCCCCTGGGTGAGTCAGCCCAGGGGTGCCGTCTACGTGAAGCCGAGTCCTAAGGTGTGTTGCCTCTGCCAGGGGGACTTAAAGGTCCAATCACCCAGCGTCAGCTCAACCCCCAGGATCCCCTTTTCCCCGGACACGGCAAAGCCACGCACGGCTAGGCGTGAGAGGGAGTGAAAACTCCCCCGTTAGCTCGGGTCCGTGGTGACGCTGCACACCAAACGCCTACTTGCGCAGGCGCCCCTGCGGGGAAAAAGCGGATCCCTACCGATGAGCATCCCAGGGCGTAGTGGGAGTGGCTTTCGGTAGGGCAGTAAAAAATGCTGTTTTCTTAGAGCATCTAGCTTATTGCACAGGACGAGAATGTGGAGAAGCATAAGGGGTTCTCCACATCTCTCACAATATGGTGGATTGCTGGTAGATAAAAGAAACGAATGTGTAGAGTGTGTATGTCCTGTTTTAAGCCCCTTTAGTGATACTTTGTGTGTCGTAATTTTGATAGTGGCGGCGAATAACCTGGTTACGGCTTAATAGCATGGAGTTTATTATCTGTGTGTTTATCCCACGTACTCTGCCAATACCCCCTGAGCTTTCGTTTTAGAAAAGGTTTTAAGTGAAGTGCAGTGATTGGTATTGATGCATTGGGAGTAGTGTCATTGGCAGAAGCAGCCAGATTGTCAGCCAAAGCGTTCCCTTGTATCTCACGGTGCCCTGTAACCCAGCCGACAACGACATGCTGTTTTGATGCGTACAGTGTGCACAGAAGTAAGTAAAGTGACACCAGCACGGGATTCTTGTGTTTTTAGTAGTTTTCAGGGCTTTGACCACGCTTAGGGAATCTGTGTATATTACCGCTTTTTGCAATTTTATCTTTTTGATGTGTTTTACGACCACCAGTATTGCGTAAGCTTCTCCTGTGAAAATGCTTGCATCAGGATGAAGAACGCCGGCCTCGAAAAAGGATGGGCCTACCACTGCATAGGACACAAAAGTGTTGGACTTTGACGCATTGGTAAAGAACTCAGGGCATGTGTATTTATGTTGAAGTTCTAGAAAGTATGTATGTATGTGTGCAAGTGGTGCGTGCTTTGAGACTTCAACAAAAGATACATCACACTCAATAAGCTGCTACTGCCATGGTGGCAGATACGTTGCAGGAGCCATCAAACTTTGTTCAAGAAGAGGCATATCTGTTTCTTCGGCCAGGCCCCTTACACGTAGCGCGTAGGGCAGCCTAAATGAAGGACGATTCTTGAACAAGCCACAACAAGACAAATCAATATATGTGAAAAGAAAAGCGTGTTTCTTGTCTGCCTTCACCTTCAAAAAGCACAAAAAAAGACAGGAAACATCTTTGTGGGTGGAGTGACCATTCATTCGAATCCACGTACAGGCTCTCCACAGGGCTAGTTCGGAAAGCACACGTAAGAGGCGAATGCGAAGATGGTGGACCGGGTCGAAAATCTTCAAGGCTGATGGTGTTGCCGACTGATAGCCCCGTAATTCAGGCGCGTGCGTACGAGGCTTTTATATAAATTCATTGGACATTTCGTGTCACTACCCCTTGTAGTGCGTGACAACACTTTGAAAATGTTCATTGTTTTTAAGCACCTATCATTTAAATACTTGATGTGTGGGTTGAAGGTTAGTTTAGTGTCTTGTATGAGTCCACGAAACTTGTGCTCGGTCTTCACTGACAGAGGTTGACCATGCAGGGCGATGTCGGGGTCAGGATGAAAGCCTTTTTTTCGGCTGAACAAGACACAAGTGCTCTTTTGCGCGTTGAGAATAAAACCATTCTCGTATGGCCATTGAGACACCTTGTTCAACCCTAGTTGAACTTGACATTGGCACATTGAGATGTTGCACGATTTGTCACCAATTTGTACATCATTGATATATATGCAGTAAAAATATTTCGTTGGAGAGGCAGGTGCAAGGAATTCATTTTAACTATGAAAAGTGTGCAGCTCAATACACTTCCTTGTGGCACTCCTGTTTCTTGGACAAATACTCGAGATAAGACAGTAGTAACTCGGACACGGAATGTACGGTTGCACAGGTAGCTTTTGATAATTTTCAGCATTCTACCCCGCACACCTAAATGTGACAGGTCTCGCAATATGCCAAAGCGCCATGTAGTGTGCCTTTACCATATCGAGGAAAACAAAGAAAAAATTGCTTACGAACAAAAGCGTCGCGAATTTGTGCCTCGATACGGACAAGGTGGTCAGTGGTGGACCGAGCCTCTCAAAACCCATACTGGTATGGGTCAATTAGGCCATAAATTTCAAGGAATTCCGTCACGCGCCTGTTAATCATTTTTTCAAAGACCTTGCAAAGACAGCTGGTTAATGTTATTGGCCTGTAGCTGGAAACTGAGGCCGGGTCCTTGCCTTGTTTTAGAATTGGCACAACGATAGCTTCCTTCCAGGCTGAGGATAGCTCGCCGGAAGACCGTATCGCATTATACTGAGAAATAAGGGCTTTCTGGGTTTCAGTGGGTAGGTGTTTTAACATTTCATATGCAACACGGTCCGGGCTTGGGGTAGATTTATTGCAGCAGGTAAGTGAGGCCTGTAGTTCAGCCAAACAGAAAGGTTCATTGTATGCCTCATGTGTTGTGGGCTTGCTCTCTAATCTCTGTATTTCTATTTTGGTTTTGTATTGTCGGAACGCTTTATTATAGTGTGATGAGCTGGAGACTTGTTCGAATTGCGCTTCGAGAGTGTTAGCCTGGTCCTCCAAGCTCTCCCCTTGTGTGTTCACTAGAGGAAGTGAATGTGCTTTTCGTCCTGCCAACTTACCAACCATGCTCCAGACTCGCACCTTATCAGTGTATGAATTATTGCCTGGTAAAAATTTGTGCCAACTTTCCCTTCTCGCCTGTCCGTGCGTCCTCTTTCCTTGCAATTTGACGTTCTTAAAGTTTACAGATTCTCGGCAGTTGCCGAGTCTCTAAGCAACTTCCTTGCCTTATTTTGTGTTCTTCGTGCATCACGGCACTCATTATTCCACCATGAGCCACGTCGTTTTCCTGACGGACCACATGTTTGGGGAATACATTTCGTTGCTGCATCAACCAAGAAAGCTGTAAAGCAGCACACAGCATCCTCTATGCTTAACTCCGCCATGTCAGTCCAAGTTAATACACTCATTTTTTGAAAACTTTTTCCAATTAACTTTGTGGGTGAGCCTTTGGGAACCTGGGCAACACATGTATTTGTTACTGATGTGCTGAAAACGATAGAAAAATGGTCACTTCCATATGAATCATTAATGACTTCCCATTTAAGTAGAGGCAGGAGTGATGGGGATGTTATGCTGAGGTCTATTGCTGAGTACGTATTGTTAGCGATGCCATAATATGTTGCCTCTCTCTGATTCAGGAGGCATGCACCGGAAGAAAAAGGAACTGTTCAATTATGCGACCTCACGCATCGGAGCGAGTCACCTGAGAGGCTACTCTGTGCATTAAATTCCCCTAGGACAAGGTAGGGTTCTGGAAGTTCGTCTATGCGGGACTGGGGTTCATGCTTTTTAAGACGGTGTTGTGGAGGTATGTAGAGAGATCAGATGGTGACGAGCTTATTCAAAAGAACTGCTCGAACAGCCACTGTCTCAAGGGATGTTTGTAGTGGCAGGTGTGTGCATGCGATCCCTTGATTGAATATAATGGCAACACCACCGGATGGCACATTGGCATCATTCTGATCCTTCCGAAAAATAACGTAATCACGTAAAAAGTTGGGTATTTAGGTATAAGGTGTGTATCTTGTACGCACAGCACCTTAGGTGTATGTTTGTGTAAATGTTTTTGGATATTGTCCAGGTTTCTCAGCAGTCCTCTGACGTTGCTTTGTAGTATTTGTGTAATTAAATTTTGTATGGTGGTGTGTGTACAAAAGTGTTGCGTTAGGTTACAGGGCCTTTTGGGGGCCCTGTAGTTCGGGTTTATTTCTTTCCTGGGGCGCTCCAGAGAGTTGCGCCTATCCTTCGGCGTCTGAGGCACCGAAGGAGTCGTACTTGTATCCATCACCTCTTGTGAGGTGGTGGATGGTGCCTGCGCAGCAGGCACGTTCACAGAATTTTCGGACCTAACTGCGGTTTCAGTGGTCCGAGATTCAGCAGATACGGTGGTCTGGCGGCCCTGTTTGTCAGGTGGCGGAGGAGTACAGGCTGCTCAAGCCTGGGCCGATAGTACCACGACCGCGGCCACACTCTGGGAGGATTTCGCGGGTGCAGAAACATGTGGCACGGCGCCCCGGCGCGTCACATCTGCAAAGGAGGGGTAACAGGGGTTGTTCAGTGAAAAACGTTTACGTGCCTCTTGGAATGACAGATTGGACTTGATTTTGAGCTCTACTATTTGTTCCTCTTTTTTTCATGTGGGACATGAACGTGAATAGGCAGGGTGATTTCCTTCACAGTTTGAACTATGAGTTGCTTCGGAGGTGCAGTCATCCAATATGTGTTGAGTGGATGAACACTTTGCGCAAGTGGATCGCCCCCCGCAACTCTGCGATCCGTGCCCGAAACGTTGGCACTTGAAACACCGACGAGGACTGGAGATATATGGTCTGACACGGAGCTTACAGTAGCCGGTTTCAAATTATTCTGGTGAGTCGCTGGTACTAAAAGTGACAATGATGTGTTTGGTGGGTATTTCTTTCTTGTCTCGTCGTGTAATGATTCTCTGTACCTTGCCTACATACTGGTCTTGCCATCCTTCTAATGGTTCACTTTCTGAGAGTTGTAGAAGGTCATCATCAGAAATGTAGCCGCGTACTGTGTTCATGGACCTGTATGGGCCCACGGAAACAGGGGTTTCTCCAAATGCTACAAGTTTAGACAGCTCCTCATATTGAGCTTTGTCACGAACCTAAAAAGGAGATCGCCACTTCATACCTTTGTGACTTCATAGCCTGGACCTACTGCTTCGGTGCGAGTTTTGGACACAAGAAAGGGTGAAATAGTACGTAGTGTCTGTCTTCTTTCGTTCTGGCTATAAATAACATAGTACTTTGGGAAGGTTGTTTTTGGTGTGTTGAGCATTAAAGTGTCTTCGCGACGCCTCCTTTTCAGGGAGCGATCAGGGAGGGGGGAAAAAGCAATTGCCTTAAATTGACCATAAGTTTGGCAGTGGTGCCAGCCGCCCACCACCGAGCCAAACCATGGGACGTGGCAGGAGATGCTGGCAAGTCCTGTCGACGCCAGCTGTACAGCGCCGCTATAACCTAATATGAAATAGCCCAAGACTGAGTATCCACACAAGGTTAACCCTTGCCACCAGGAAATTTTGAGGTACACGGAAAGGAGAGGATGACAGGACAGATAAAATGTGAGAGATAAAACGAAGATGTAGAATAAGAGAGATAGGAAAAGGCGACTGCTGGTTTCCCCTGGGTGCTTCAGCCCAGAGGTGCGTCTACGTGAAGCCGGGGCCAAAGGGGTGTGTTTCCTCCACCAGGGTGCCTTTAAGATCCAAGCACCCAGCGTAAGCTCAACCTGCAGGAACCCCTTTTTTTCGGACACGGCTCAGCCACGCATGGCTAGGCATGGGAGGGAGTCGAAACCCCTCCGTTAGCTCGGGTCTGTGGTGTCGCTACACACCAAACGCCTGCGTGCGGAGACGCCGCAGCGGGGTTTCGATATATTCTGGAAAGTGCGCTGTGCAAAATGTAAAATGGGGTGCTTTGTCAGGGTTTCTTGTTATCACGCCTAATCCTAACTATCAGTACACGCGTTACATGCTGTTTGTTCAAGCCCTCAAGAAGCTCACTCTCTGTCAGGTTAATCAAGTCTTGATCAGACATTACGCCTCGGGATCTGTTTAGGGAGCCGTGTGGCGTGATAGATACAGGTGTTGTTCCAAAAGAGGTGAGTTTTGTCCGGCTTTCATACTGGGTATTGGTTTGGACTTCGGATAAAAGGTCCCCGCTAGCCATACGTCTAGCCTTATATCCTGGACTAAGGGTATTCGTGAGGCATTTGGACACGACAAACGGAGAAATGGTTCTTCCGTTCTTTTCTTGCGTTTCACAGTGGATCACATGGAAGCGCGGGAAAGTTTTTTCGGCTCAGCAAATTCATGTATACGACAGCGCATTGTACTTGTAATTCATTATATGCCTGACAGCCGCAGATATCTCATAGTCTTCTGCGGTGAAAATGCTTGTTTGGGGGCGCAGTATACCGGCATTTGAAAAATATGGGCCAACAGCTGCACTGGACTCGCCAGTGGGAGACTTAGAAGCCTCTATAAAAAGTAGTGGGCAGTATACTTGTGTTGGATTTGAGAAAGTGCGTGCGTATATGGCAGTAGGTTCGTGTTTAGTGACATAAACAAAAGATAGATTGCAGTCTATCACCTGCCACTGCCATAGTGGCTGATATACTGCTGGAACCATGAAACAGTGTTCTACAAGTGGCACGCCTGTTTCCTCAGCGAGCCTCCTAACATGGAGTGAGTAGGGCTGTCTTAGCGAAAGATGGTTGTGCGATAAACTAGAATTGGACAGATCATTATTTGTGGAGTGAGTGAGATGTTCCTCGTTTGCGTTCACCCTGAGATAGTATGTGAAAAACGTATAGCATATCTGCAGATGGAGCGACCATTCGTTTGACTCTGCATAGGGCTAGTGCGAAAAGCACCCGTAGAAAGGCGATTACCTAGGTGGTGGACAGGGTCAAGCATTTTTAAAGCTGATGGTGTCGCAGACTAGTAAGTTATAGCACCGTAATCGAGGCGCGTGCGCACAAGGTTTTCTATACAGATTCATCAGGCATTTCTTGTCACTTCACTACGCAGTGCGTGACACTTTCAAAATATTCATTGTTAAAAGCACCTGTTCTTTAAATACTTGCTGTGGGGTATGAAGGTAAGTTTTGTGTCTAATTGTACACCCAAAAACTTGTGCTCAGACTGTACAGACAGAGGTTAACCATGAAGGTCAATTTTGGATCGGGATGAACGCCCTTTTTGGCAAGTGCTCATTTGCGCGTTCACTTTGAAACCATACTGACCTGCCCTTTGAGAAACCTTGTTTGAAACCTAATTGAACTTGTCGCACACATATTGAGAGGTTGAATGATTGAAAAGAGAGCTGCACATCTTCAATTTATGTGCAGTAAAACATATTGCGAGAGATAACGACGCACAAGGAGTAAATTTTAAATATGACGAGCGTGCAACTGAAACCTCCTTGCGGCACTCCTGTTTCCTGGACAAATTGATTGATATGTGGAGTTTCGCGTCTCAAACCACCATACGATTATGAGAGACGCCGTTATGGAGGGCTCCGGAAATTTTCGACCACCTGGGGTTCTTTAACGTGCACCCAAATCTGAGCACACAGGCCTACAAAATTTGCGCCTCCATCGAAAATGCAGCCGCCACAGCCGGAATTTGAACCCGCAACCTGCGGACCAGCAGCCGAGTACCTTAGCCACGAGACAACCATGGCGGGCTTTCCTGGACAAATGTTTGTGACAACACTGTGCCCAATCGGAACACAGAATGTGCGATTGCTCAGGTAGCTTTCGATTATGTTCAACATCCTACCCCGTACACCGAAGTTTGAGAGGTTTCTCAGTATGCCTTTGCGCACGTAGTATCATAGGCCTTCCCCATATCGAGGAACACAGGGAGAAAAAACTTATTATGAACAAAGGCATCACGAATTTGAGGCTTGATACAGACAAGGTGGTCAGTGGTGGACCTAGCCTCTCGAAACCCGCACTGCTATAGGTCACGTAGGTCATTAACCTCAAAGAAGTACATAAACCATCTGTTTATCCTTTTTTCAAAGACCTTGCAAAGACAACTGGTTAGTGCTATTTACCGGTAGCTTGAAACTGCGAATGGGTTCTTGCCTTGTTTTACAATAGGAATAACTGGCTTCTTTCCAAGTCCAGGGCACTTCGCCGAAAAAGCCATACAGTATTATACAGACAGAAAAGTGCTTTTAGGGTTTCAATGGGCAGGTGTTTTAGCATTTCATATGACACAAGATCGGAGCCAGGGGCAGACTTGTTAGATCACTTTAGTGAGGCCTGTAGCTCAGCTAAACAGAAAGAAGCATTTTATGCCTCATGAATTGTGGATTTGCGATGTAGTTTCTCTTTTTCTATTCTGACTTTGTATTGTGGAACTCGGCGGTATAGTGCGACGAGCTGGCGACCTCCTCAAGTGTGCGGCGATGAAATTCGCCTGATCTTCCAACCTGTGGCCCTGCGTGCTTACAAGGAGAAGTGAATGTGCTTGTCTTCCGGCTACTTTGCCAACCGTGTTCCAAACCTTAGCTTCATCTGTATAAAAATAATCCCTGTTAAAAAGATCTGCCAGCTCTCCAGCCTAGCCTGCCAATGCACTATTCTACCCTGAGACTTGATTGTCTTGAAACTATTGACATTTTCTGCAGTTGGTGAATTCCGAAGCAACTTCCACGCTTTGTTTTGTCTTTTACGGCATCTCGACACTCACTATTCCACCAAAGGACGCGACGTTAACTTCCAAGTCCCGTTTGTAGAAGACACCTTGTTGCAGCATCAATTAAAAAAGCTGTAAGGTAATCTACAGCTGCATCTTCGCATAAACCCAAAGTATCAGACCAACCTAGGCTGCTAGCTTTTCGAAACTTTTCCCAGTCTGCCTTGTCATTCTGTCATTTGGGAGACCCTGGAGGACCTGTTTTATCTACTGTTTTACTCTAAATAAACAAAAATGGTCACTTCAGTATTAATTATTTATGACTTCCATGTCAGTAAAGGTTGGAGCGATGGAGAGGTCTCTCTATGAGTCGGTGTTGTTAGTAAGGCTATATGATGGGTCTTTTCGATTTAGGAGACAAGCACCAGAAGAAAAAAAAGAACTGCTCAATTAGACGGCCTCGCGCATCGCAGCGAGAGTCACCCAATAAGCTACAATGAGCATTAAAGTCTCCTAGGATGACATATGCTTCTGTAAGTTCATCGATTAGTGACTTGAATTTGTGCCTGTGCAGTTGATGTTGTGTGGGTATGTAAATACTGCAAATTGTTACCAATTTATTGAATATGACTGCTCGTATAGCTACTGCTTCAAGAGATGTTTGAAGTTGAAAAATGTGTGCATGCTGTTCCTCGACTAACTATTATGGCAACACCACCGGATGAGGCGACAGCATCATCTCGGTCCTTTCGAAAGATAACGTATTTGCGTAGAAAGAAATTGTGTTTTCGGCCTTATGTGCGTTCCTTGCACACAGTACTTTTAGTGCATGTTTGTATAGGAGCTCCTGGATATTGTCGAGGTTTCACAGTAGTCCTCTGACGTTCTACTGTAGTATTTGTGTTATTTTATTTTGTGTGGTGCTGTGTTTACAAATGTGTTGCCTTAGATTACAGGGCCTTTGGGAGGCTCTTTAATTCGAATTTTTTTCTTTCTTGGCGCGCTCCAACGAGTTGCGCCTATCCTTCGGCATTTGAGGCACTAGAGGAGTCGTAGTTTTATCCATCACATCTTGTGAGGTGGTGGATGATGCCTGCTCAGCAGGCACGCTTACGGAACTTTCGGACCTAACTGCACTTGCAGTGGTCCGAGGTTCAGCAGACACGGGGTTCTGCCGAGTTTGTTTGTCAGGTGGTGGACTAGTACAGGCTAGTCCAGCTGGGGGCGCTAATGGCACGACCATGGCCCCACTCTGTGTGACATTCGCGGGTGCAAAAACAGGTGGCGCGGCGCCCCGGCGCGTCACATTTACGAAGGAGGGATAAGAGGGGTTGCGCAGTGAAAAACGTTTACGTGTCTCTTAGAATGACAGATTGAATTGACGTACAGTTCTGCTATTTGTTTCTCTTTTTTCCACGTGGGGTATGGTCGAGAATAGGCAGGGTGATTTCCTTCACACTTCGAAAAAGAGTTGCTTCCGAGGTGCAGTCATCCGATATATGTTTAATAGATGCAGACTTAGCGCAAGAGGCTCCCCCTCTGCAACTCTGCGATCCACGCCCGAAACGTTGACACTTGAACATTGACGAGGATAGGGATATATGGTCTTACATGGAGCTTACAGTAGCCGGTTTCAATTGATTCTGGTAAGTCAATAGACTCAATAGTACCGAAGGTGACAATTGTATGTTTGGTGAGTGTTTGCTTTCTTGTCTCATTGTATAATGATTCTCTCTACCTTCACTACATCCTGGTCTTGCCAGGCTACTAATAGTTCACTTTCTGAGAGTTGAAGATCATCTTCAGAAATGACCCCACGGACAGTGTTCATGGACCTGTGTAGGCCCACGGAAACAGGGGTTACTTTAAACGCTACAAGTTTAGACAGCTTCTCATATTAAGCTTTGTCACGAACCTCCAGAAGGAGATCGCCACTTCCCATCTTTGTGACTTTACAGCCTAGACCCATTGCTTCGGTGAGGGTTTACGACACAAGAAAATGTCTGTCTTCTTGAACATGCTGTCTTCTTTTCGTTCCGGTTAAGAATAACATGGTACTTTGGGAAGGTCGGTATTGGTGTGTTGAGCATGAATGTGTCTTCGGTACGCCACCTTTTCAGGGAGCGATCAGAAAAGAGGGGAAGCATTTTCTATAAATTGACTATAAAGTTCAGCAGCGGTGCCAGCCGCCCACCACCGAGCTGTACAGCCAGCTGTACAGTGCTGCTATAACCGAATATGGAATAGCCAAGACTGTGTATCCACACAAGGTTAACCCTTGCCGCCAGGAAATTTGGAAGTAAATGGAACAGAGAGGGAGACAAGACAGAAAGTGTGAGACAGAGACGAAGATGTAAGGAGGGAGAAACAGGAGAAGGTGTCTGCCAGTTTCCCCTACATCTCTCAGCCCAGGGGTGCCGTCTAAGTGAAGCCGGGGCAAAAGGTAGTGTTGCCTCTGCCGGGGGTCCTCAAAGCTCCAATCACCCGGCGTCCGCTCAACCCCCAGGATACCCTTTTTCCCGGACACGGCAAAGCCACGCACGGCAAGGCGTGGGAGTTAGTCGAAACCCCCTCGTTAGCTCGGGTCCGTGGTGTCACTACAAACCAAACGCCTGCGTAAGCAGATGCCCCTGCGGTGCGCTAGCAACCTCACTGCATCAGGGCTTCGTGCATTGAAAGAATGAGTGAGCTACTGGCGAGAGCAATGAGAAAGTGGGGCATCGGAATGACACACAACCTCGCATCAAGGATGATGCCACTGTTGACGCGGCCCGCAAAACTAGCCGCCAAAACAAAGATTCACAAGGGGTTAACTTTCCTGCACAGACGGCCCTGTCACTCACATAGGCGTGGCAAACAAAACCCTTTCTGAAAAAATACGGCTACAGCGTAATATCGTACAAATTTCAAAAGAGCACAAAATCTTCTCGCAGACCACAGAGAGTGGATATACCATCGCGGCAACGTCGAAGACGCCCGAGTCTTGTAATCCAGAAGTTGCCAAACCAGAAGGCAAATCTCAGAATTTGGACATGCGAACAACACGAGGAAACATCAACCAGTCAATTTTCACCGACCGACCATTTTCTACACTGTCTCCAGAACCAATGGAAGAACACCCCTTAAATAACAGCTGCGGAATTAACAAATATGGAGAGGGAGATAATCACAAAGAAAAAGCTCTGGCTTCTAAGCCGGCCGGACATTCACCTCTGTAGAAAAGACCGAATCGCGTCTCGAACCGAAGGGTCAGTTTCTAGTATTAAAGGCAACATTAAACGTGGCTGCAGAGTGCCTTTCTGTGTATGTAACGATTTTTGTATCACTACCTGTCATTGCTGTGCGTCGTACAATTATGTCATACAATACCTGAATTTGTACAAGACAATCTAGCGAAATGGCCGTAAGCGCACTATGAGGGTCGCAAGTCTGCCGTTTTTTACGGTGCATGCATGTTGCATATGTCACAATTTTATTGCCATAGCAAAGATATCAACAGTCTCGGCTGGATACTGCCGCCGGCGTCGGCGTTGCCACCACTCACTATATATGTTTATGTTTAGTGGCTCCCAAGTCACTGTGGCATATGGGGCAATGAACATGCCGATGCAGCAGCTCGATCAGCACACGATGATGGTGAAGAAGAATCCATACCATTTTCAAGGACTGATGCTGCAATGACAATCCGAAAAATCGCTAATGCAGAATTAAAATCCCCGTGAAACGCCAAGTGCCTACGGCACACGCGACTGCATAGACCGGACACGTCTCATCGGCTCCGGCCTCCGTCTGGACTCTCTCGACTTGAGACATCGATGCTTTGTCGACCATGGCTTGGTGTCGCCTTCACCAAAGCTTTCGCCTTCCCAATCATCATGAAAGACAGTGCTGCTTGCGGTCATTGCGGCAGCAATGAAACTACAGAGCACGTTCTCTGTCTCTGCCCTCGCTACAGAGTGCAAAGACGGCAACTTGCTGCTGCGTTAGCTCGCCTCGACGACAGACCTTTGTCTGAACAATCAGTGCTTGAAAGGCGACATGATTTGTGTGCTCACAGAAAATCAGTGTAGGCCTTACTGAACTTCTTGCGTGGCAGTGGCCTACTGTATCGACTATAGCACCCCAGCCCCCCTTCCTTCTTTTTTGCGTCTATTTCCCTTTTCACTTTCTTTCCCATCTTTCTTCCCCATTCCCCCTTCCCTTAGTGCAGGGTAGCAAACCGGATGCTCCATTTTCCGGTTAACTTCTTGGCCTTTCCCTCATTTTATTTTGTCTCTCTATGTATCTATATACATGTAAAAGCAATGAAGAAAGAAATCAATAAAAAGACAAGAACGTGGGGCCTCTGAATTGTGAGTGCGAGGTGTTAACCACTGTGCCACGAAGGAGCACCTCCTTCAGCGTTCAAACGGCAAGCTATCTATATCGACCAGGCCCCGCAAACACTCAAGTTCAAATGATCACCTGTAGGGGGCGAAAAAATCAACCACGGCGCGTTTCTGTTTCAAACACCCAGAGTGAATCTACTAACCTCTCTCACACTCACGCTATTCCACTTTCTTGTAGGGGCGTCTTTGTTGGGGCCAAGTTTTATTTTTAAAATGATGAAATACTACATTTTCTCTTACCGCTACACATAAAAAACAACTTGTTCTTCTAGCAAGTAGTTTTTCTTAAACATGTGCTGCGTCATAATAGTTTTTTTGTAATAGTTTTTGTAATAGTTTTTGTAATAGTTTTTGCTCCAGCTCACTTAAGGTTAGCAGCAGCTTATTGACATCATTATCCTCATTTCGAAGTTTGCGGCGGCCAATGGTTGCGACGCCAGGTAACGGCTCACGGTACGTTCGGATGTGTTGGACTGCTTTGTTTCGCTGTAAATATTTTGAGCCTCTGCCGACCAACACACTCTTTCTCGTTCTGTTTATTTTGACTCGTTCAAATGCTTCCGTGAAGGGAATTCAAGTGACTGTCGGGGAACGACGCAATCGTTGAAGTTTTCATTGGATGAACACCAGTTACAAGCCAGGGCCGGTGAATAGAAACCACTTCAGTTTTTTTTAAGCAGGGTTGTTTGCGGGGCTAGTTGGTTCATTGCAACATATGTAGTTTTTTTGCCAATGAATGGGTAGGCGTCGCGCGGTGACAGCTCATTGCAATATTAAATTTAAAACTGTTTAACGTCTCATTCTGTAACCGGAAAAACGTGCGTTACTTGCGGCATGGCTTCACGTGAGAACGAGTCGCCGACTCAATAGTTAATTCTGGATTTCTATCACCAGGTAACACCAACAGGGCTGTTGCGGTGAAAGAAGGCAAATAAATTACTGTCGCCTCGCATGTGTCTTCGGAACTAGCCCTTATATTAGTGCAAAAACCTACTTGTTATTTGTTTACCGCAGTCGCGTTTGAAAACATCACATAATTATGGGTCTGGTTTTGCTATAGTGTGACAAGGAAAGCGTCACGTAAATGAGAAGTACTTCTTTTTCTGCCACAGCCTCCTGGCCCACCTGACATGGAAGCGACTGTGTACAATGGGCAAGGAACCTGCTATATGACATACCTTGTGAAGAAGCAGTCCTGAGGGATACATGTGTTATGTGGTACCATTACATATAAGCATAAAATACTGCTG
This sequence comes from Rhipicephalus microplus, assembly GCF_013339725.1. Classification (NCBI taxonomy): domain Eukaryota; kingdom Metazoa; phylum Arthropoda; class Arachnida; order Ixodida; family Ixodidae; genus Rhipicephalus; species Rhipicephalus microplus. Next base: position 150,703,543 of record NC_051167.1, read on the forward strand.
TTTACTGGTTAACTGAGTTTATTTGTTTACTTTGGAAGATTTCATGCATTGATTATGCATTGAATACATACACTATTATCTGGTGATGTTACTTGTTTTTCCTGACTGCCATGCAACGACAGGATTGATTGATTGATTGATTGATTAGTGTAGTTTATTGGCGCAAGGGCCAGCTGTGGCCAAAGTGCGCCAGAGCGATGATAATGAACTGGGTGACACGCAGTGTGAATAAAACAGATGTGACGTGGCTGTAAATGGGCCAAAAAACTGTCGCTGTAGGTGCGTAAAATATACATATAGTAAAATTATGACAATGACAAATGATGTGTGCTAAGTAGACTTAAAATGCTTTAAAAATGATACGTATATGAAATAAAAGCTTGGCGTGGGGCACCAATGCCTCGGCAGAGCCCTTAAAACAAGAGCATGGAGGCCTGGGCTCATTGAAAGCAGCTATCACAGCGGCATCTTCTAGACAGAGAATGCGCTATGAACTTGTTGGGCTAAAAACATTCAATACTACTCCTTTTAGAAAGCCAAGGACTGATTTTGCGTCGAAAAGCGGCTCTTCATTGAGAAACATAGTAGATTGTAAAGGAAGATGATAGCGGTAAATATTTCTTTCTCTCTCTTTCAGTCTCTGGACACTCCAGGAGGACGTGGAGGACGGTAAGCCTCTCGCCACATCTACCACAAGTAGGAGGTTCTTCGCCAGTCAGAAGAAAGCTATGGGCACCATATGTGTGTCCTATTCTGAGGCGACAGAATGGGACATCAGTTTGCCATGTTCTTGTAGCGGAGGGCCAGTTACCGAACCGCGGCCTAATCAAGTGAAACTTATTATTTATTTCTGTGTCCCACAAGCGTTGCCAGTAGCATCGCAGTTTATTGCGTAGGAAGGGTTTTAGATATGTTGAAGGGACAGTAGCGGTAGGGTTAATAGCACGCAATATAACTGACGTGGACATTTCGTCAGCTAACACATTGCCCTCGATACTTCTATGGCCAGGTACCCAGAAAATAGTAACACGCTGGTTGGACATATACGCAGTACACAGAACGGAATACAGCTCAATTATTACCGGATTTCTGAATTTGAAAAGGGATCTTACTGCATTTACGACGCTTAACGAGTCTGCGAATGTAATTGATTTTTGTATGTTTGATTTCTGTATATGCTTCACAGCCGACAATAGTGCATAACCCTCAGCCGTTATTATACTTGTTTCCGGGTGCAGTACATCAGATTCCGAGAAGGATGGTCCGACGGCTGCATAAGCCACCCCTGCATGCGACTTAGAAGCGTCGGTATAAAACTCTACGCTTCTAAGTCCAACTACTCATGCGTCGGTATAAAACTCTACGCATGAGTAGTTGGACTGGAGTTGTCGGAAATGCATTTTAATATGTGCTTCTGGTGCGTGTTTAGTGATCTCGGCAAATGAGGTATCACAATGTATAAGCTGCCACTGCCACGGCGGTATAAGTTTTACTGTGGGCATAGGACAAAGTTCTAGCAGCAGAACACCCATTTCCTCGATCAAGTTTCTCACACGCAAAGAGAACGACTTTCTTGCTGTGGGTCGATTATGGAAGAGGGTGGCAGCGGTCATATCGTTTATAGCTGAATAAGAAGGATGCTTGATGTCTGTGCGTACCTATATAAAATAAGTGAAACTGCTAAAGGATCGCTGAGGTGAAGTGACCACTGATTCGACTCTCCATAGAGACTCTGGATCGGACTTGTCCTGAAAGCACCGGTTTCAAGTCGGATACCCAGATGGTGAACGGAGTCTAGAATTTTCAAAGCACTTGGCGTTACCGAATGATAAATTATAGAGGCATAATCAAGGTGCCACCAGACAAGGCTTTTGTACAAGTTCAAGAGACGCTTCCGATCATTACCCCATGTTGTACGTGATAGGAGCTTTAGGAGGCTCATCGCTTTCAGACATTTGATTTTTACATATTTATTATGAGGAATAAACGTGAGCTTAGAATCTAAAGTGGTTCCCAGGAATTTATGCTCGCGGCTCACAGAGAGTTGGTCTCCCTTGATCGCAATATTTGGTAGTGGCATTACCCCTCGTTTGTTGGAGAAGCGTACGCTAGTACTTTTCTGGGTGTTTATTTTAAACCATTCTCATCCTCCCATTCAGAGAATTTGTTCATTTCAAGCTGCACTTGTCGTTCGCAGATAGATATATTGCAGGATTTGAAACTCATCTGCACATCATCAGCATACACGGAATATAACATCGCGCTTGGTATTACTGATTGCAGGGAGTTGATTTTTACAAGGAAGAGTGTGCAACTAACCACGCTCCCTTGCGGAACACCAGTATCTTGGGTAAATGATCTAGAGATAGCATTTCCTGCTTTTACGCGAAAGTTTCGATTAGACAGATAGCTTTCAATTGTGTGTGACGTCCCCGCAAACACGGACTGAACCCCAGTCCTTTCATGACGTTTACGCTCGTTTCTTAAACCCAGGCATTAAATAAAAGGAAAAGAAAACCTTCGGTGTAACGAATGGGCATTCTGGAGTGGAGTACCTGAAAGGATTATTTCTACTCTTCTCGCCCCCCCCCCCCCCGCGCAAACACGAGGACCGGGCGGCGCCTTGATGTCTACAGACAGTGTGACAGTGTACGGTGGCAATAATTCACGCGCACCCTTCAGATTTGTGGCATGGGGGAGCAGCAGAGCACCTTTTGTTGGTTCGGGGGGTTTGACCCTGCTGCAGCGCCTGTGCCGGGTCCGGCCTGACTCTCCATCAGCCTCCGTGGCTCCAGGGCTCATTACTTAGTTCTGCGCGAATGGCCACCCGCGGCGTTGAATGACGAACAAGCGGCGGCTGCGGAGAATTTCGCGGGACACACCAAGCTGCAAGGAAACGTTGAGACTCAGTCTGGACATTGGCTCATCAAGTACCAGAAACCGGGGCAATTGGTTCGGCCGAAAACATTGCGGCACAACACTGCAAACTCCGGACGTTGGCCATTACAGACGACGGACTTTGTCGGAAGCATCGGGACCACTGTTCGCCCGTAATTCACGTGTCTTCGGACTGCTCGCCGATCTCTCTCTCGGATGCTTGAGTTTGTACATTGTTACTTGCTCAACTTTGTTTGGGAGGGGGTTTTCTACTGGTATGGGCCGCGGGGGTGGCCGTCGAAGATGATACACTCCGACTGACAAGAAAATGTGTCGTGTCAACAGTGGCGATTGGTTAGGTGCCACAGAGGGCCGGTGTCGTGTCCTACGAAAAGGGTCTACGGAACGGCGATCGAAGAGACGATGTGATGAGAGTCGATGAGATGAAGACTAAGGCCGGGATGGTATGACAAGTAATGAAAGTTAGAGATGGGAAACGAAAAAGCGAGTGATTGCGGGACGTTATGAAAGAAGATTAAGATGGAAATCGCTGATAGAGGCGACGAAGACGATGAAGACCGCCAACATGGACAATTCGTGAGACGAACTTTATGCACCTTATTTAGACGAGCTTTGCAGGAAGGTAAGTGGCGTGTTGAGACATTGCGTGGCTTTATTCATTGATAACCTCATAATTTCTGTCGTCGTGTGTCTCCTTTATATATGCATATACTTGTATTGTTGCAGTTATGTTCTTTCTGTGCCTGCTCTGTGTCGAATGTCGCAAATGTCCAAATCATGTGTTATAATTTTGGGTAGTGGTCGATGTGTGCGGTATACGATGTTTTAAGTTAGTAATAAATTAAATGAATCAGTAAACAGGAACAGGTCGTAGCGTCTTTTCCTGGCACCAGCACGAATCCCTGTATGTGGCAAGGGATTGAGACACGTAGCCAAGAAGGAACCAGATAGAAAAAGGGTTGAGGTTTCTTCCCTCTCTTTGGCAATCAGTGGCGTAGCGGGGGACGTCTCATATGTTCAACATGTTCCCATGGAGGCCCATGGCGGCAAGATCGCGTAGAATCCGGAATCGCCATTAGGTATCTTACGCTTTCTCCAGGTCTAGGAATACGGAAAGTACAAACTGCCTATAAATAAATGCATCTCTGATGTATGTCTCTATGCGAACATGGTGGTCTATTGTCGACCTCCACTTTCTGGAGCCACACCGAAGAGGGTCTAGTATACTGTTACTTTCTAGAAAGTGGATTAAGCACCGGTTTAACATTTCCTCATATAGTTTGCATAGACAGCTTGTTAACGCTATTGGCCTGTAGCTGGCGGCCAAGGACGTGTCCTTGCTTTGTTTAAGTACTGGGATGACTATAGCTTCTTTCCATGACAAAGGAATTTACCCAGCTGCCCACATGATATTGAAGAGAGTTAGGAGTGTTTTTAGTGCTTCGGGGTGAATGTACTTGATCATTTCGTACATTATACGATCGCCACCTGGCGCCGAGTTGTTGCAGTACGCACGAGATGCCTTAAGTTCAGCTAATGATAATGGTCAATTGTAAGTCTCCCTGGATAGACGTTTACATTTAAGGGGTTGCCGCTCTTCGCGTTCTTTTAATCTTAAAGACGTTTCTGTATAGTGTGATTCACTTGAGACATATTCAAAGTGTTCGCCTAGGCAGTGCACCTGCTCCTGCAGGCTCTCCCAACGGCTACTTACCAAGAGCAGGGGGTGTGACTTCTGACCCATTAATTTGTTTACCCTATTCCAAACCTTCGTTTTGTTGGTGTAAGAATTTATACAGGAGAGGTACCTATTCCAACTTTCTTTCTTTGCAAGACGACGCGTTCTTCTGGCGTGGGACTTAACCTGTTTGAAATTGACGAGGCTTTCAGCCTTTGGGTAATTTTGGAGTAGTCTCCAAGCTTCATTTTGACTATTGCGCGCTTTCCGACCATCGTCGTTTCACCAAGGGATGCGACGCTTATCAGTCATTCCGTTAGTTCGCTTAATACATTTCACTGCAGCATCAATAATAACCACTGTTAGGTATGCTACAACATTGTTTATATAAAATCAGCATTGCCATCTCCGTCTAAAAATGTAATTTCCCGGAACAGTTACCAGTTGGCTGACTTGGTGTTTCAACGAGGAAAGTCAGGCGAGCATGTTCTTTTTTTGTTAACTTCAGCATAATCGGGAAGTGGTCACTCCCAAAGGGGTTCTTGAGGACGAACCACTCTAGATATAGAATTATTGTACTCGAGACAATACTCAGGTTTGTAGAAGAGTATGTGTTGTGTGTAGTGCTATAATATTTTGATTATTTTTTGTTAAGTAAACATGCACCTGACGAAAACGTAAAGTGTTCTACTAGGCGTCCTCGTGCATCCAAACGGGAGTCACCCCATAGGGGATTACCTGCATTTAGGTCACCAACGACTATATATGGCGGAGGAAGTTCATGATTGAAGCTTTTAAATTGTAATAAGGGCTGCAGCGCGAGCACGAATGTGCTAGAAGAAACAAACGAAAGTCGAGGCACGGAAAGCAAAGAGGACAACACGAGCGCTTGTGTTGTCCTCTTTGCTTTCCGTGCCTCGACTTTCGTTTGTTTCTTCTAGGACATTCGTGCTCGCGCTGCAGCCCTTATTACCATGAATTCAAACCAACTAGCCCAAATTGCCATTCTTCTTTTAAATTGTGTCTTCGAAAGTTGACAGCACGGCGCAATGTAAATAGAGGTAATTGTTAGTACCTTCCCGAACAGCACTGCTCGAACAGAAAGTGCCTCAAGAGAAGTTTGGAGGTTTAATTGCTTACAGGCAACACCTTTATCAACTATTATGGCGACACCGCCCAACGAAGCGGCAGCGTCGTCACGGTCTTTGCGAAAGATGGCATATTGCTTTAGAAAGTTTGTGTGAACTTGACATGTGTTTCCTGAACACACAGCACCTTTGGAGTATGTTTATTAAGAAGTTCTCTTACATCAACGAGGTTATGGAGAAGTCCTCTCACATTCCACTGTAAGATCTGTGTGTCCATTTTAGATGTGTTTTGTGTTGTGTGCTCAAGGATGGAAAGTTAGCTCACGGACCTTTCCCAGGGGCCGTGACACGAGATTTTTTTTTTGGATCGGTCGATGGAGTCGCGGCGATCCTTAGGCGCTGACTGCGCCCTCACGCTTGGTGTTGTCCATTGCCTCTTGCGAGGCGCTGGACACGCGCTCTTGCGGAGCGCTGCGTTTGTTTTGAGGGCCTCGCCTCAAAAGACGAGACCTTCGCGGCCCCCAGCCCGGAGGTTGGTGGGTCTTTCTTGGATGGCGGAGCAGCACTTGCTGCAACCGCCGAGGTGGCGGATGGCGTCACCTCTGACTCACTGCACGTGCGTGTGCCGGACAGGCGCCGGGGGCCGTCGTGGCGCTGCCCCCTGACGCGCCACTTCGGCAAAGCTGGTTTCTGGTTGGTAGGACACCTGCCTTCGTGCCTCCCTAAATGAATTGTTTTGTTTAACTTTAATTGTGACAATTTCCTTTCCTTTTTTTCAGCATGGCCCTGACCGTGAGTAGGCGGCATGCTCCCCATTACAGTTCGCACAGTAAGAGAGTTTTCACAGGCATGAGATTTGTGTTCTTCAGCACTGCATTTCGTGCAAGTTAGGCGGCCTCGGCAGTTCTGTGGACTGTGGCCGAATCGCTGGCATTTGAAACATCGGAGAGGGTTTGGTATATATGGCCTCAATCGAAGCTTGATGTACCCAGCCTCAACGGAGTCGGGCAGTAGACTTGAATTGAAGGTAAGTATCAGGTGCTTAGTCTGGACTTCTTTGCCGTCACGCCTCATCCTAATTCGTTTCACGTTGATGACATTCTGTTCGCAGAAACCCTCCAGGAGTTCAGCCTCCGTCAGCCCTAACAGGTCATTATCTGAAACAACGCCACGGGTGGTGTTCAAGGTTCGGTGTGGGGTTACTATTAATTTGGTCTCTCCAAATTTCACTACATTAGGCAGTCTCTCATATTGTTTCTCGTCGCGGAGCTCCAACAGGAGGTCACCACTTGCCATTCTCGATGCTTTATATCCTGGGCCAAACATTTCCGTAAAAGACGTTGAAACCAGAAAAGGTGAAAGCATTCGCACTGGTTTGCCGGGTGTGTCAGCGTGGATAACATGGAATCTGGGAAAAAATACTTTCTGGTGAAGAAAAAACTGGAAGACTTCATCGGTGCGCCCTCTTTTCTGAGGGTGATCAGGGAGTGTGGGGAAGGAACTAGCCATGTAAATTTTTATTTTCGGCAGCGGCGCCAGCCACCCACCATGGAGTCCTACATGGTGACGCTGCACGGTCTGTAAGTACAGGCTCTAGACGCCAGCTGTATGCCACCGCATTAGCCGAATATGGTTCATCCAAGGTAGGATAGCCACACAGGGTTAACCCTTGCCGCCAGGAAACATGGAAGTCAATGGAAGCGAGTAGAGGACAGGAAAGATTTGAAGTAAGAGAAAAGACGAAGGTGTGAGGTGGAGACAGGAAAAGGCTACTGCCGATTCCCCCAGGGTGGGTCAATCCGGGGGTGCCGTCTACGTGAAGCCAGGGCCAAAGGGGTGTGTTGCCACCGCTGGGGGGCCTTTCAGGTCCAATCACTCAGCATTGGCTCAACCCCCAGGATCCCCTTTTCCACGGACACGGCAAAGCCATGCATGGCTAGGCGTGGGAGGGATCGAGACCCCCTGTTAGCTAGGGTCCGTGGTGTCGCTACACACCAAACGCCTGCTTGCGCAGACGCCCCTGCGGGTCCTGGATGTCTCTGTATCACTCAGTGGCACCACCATATCTACTTCCCTGTATAAAAAACCAACTGACCGCCAACAGTATCTGCATTTCCACAGCAGCCACCCCCATCACTGCAAAGCAGCAGTTCCTTATTCTCAAGCCCACAGATAGAGAAGAATTTGCTCTGAAATCACACAATTTGACACCCACGCAGATGAATTGAGAGCAGCTTTCTTGTGAAAAGTATCCCGAAAAAATGATTGACAATGCAATTGAGCGCGCTCGCTCTTTGGACCGAGATTCAACAATGGGAGAAAAAGGCGAAAATAACGATATAACTTCAGGGGCAAATTTAATCATCACATACTCCGCCGCCGCCCCTCGGGTGAATTCTATACTAACCCGCCACTTCAACATACTTAAACATAGTAGTCGGCTCTCTGCTGTTTTTCAGACTCCGCCCAAGGTGGTTAACCGAAGATATAAAAGCCTGCATGAGAGACTTACTGGTCAGGGCAAAAACATACAAATCCGACCACCATTAGGGCTGTAGACCATGCGGGAAACCTCGCTGCAGGGTGTGCACACACATGGTGACCACAGATACGGCCGAAGCCTCGTGTTCAGACTATGTCTACAAAATTAAAGACGACCATAACTGTGACTCAGCCAATGTGCTATGCAAAATTTGATGTGAGGTGTGCAAACAGGAATTTATTGGACACTCGGAAACCATGTTCCGTTTGCGTTTTAACAAGCGCAGGACGCACGTAAAGGGCCTCCGTAATTAGTCGTTCTCCAAACATATCAACCTTCCTGGTCATTCTTTCGAACGCGTAAGTGTCATACTCCTACAATCCGGCTTGGAGAACACACGGGAACGCGAACAACGGGAGTCATACTTCGTAAAGAAATTCAGATCACTTACCCACGGAATCAACGAGAGCTCCGGGCGACTGACGTGCCTGCGCGAAGTTTCGTGAAACACAGAAAGTGAATTACTCAATTAATTTCTTTATACATACCTGAAGTGGCACACATAGAATGATCAATATAGTGCGTGAAAATAAACGAATTCGATGCTACGTGCACCGACCGGCGCGTATTAGCATTATTAGATGTTATCTTTATTTTTAAGTACTTTATTATTAATAACATTTTATTATGTTTCGTTATTTTCGTTTACGTTTTTGTTTGTTCATTATTTATTGAATATCCATTCATTCATTTTGAGTATGACTGGTTGTACACTTTTCTGCAAGAGAGGGCAGATGGGTGGAGAGGGGAGAGGGCAAAATAGCTTTGAATCGTGGCCAATATTTTCCTAAAGCTGGAGCGGGTCGTATGCTTCTTGCGTGTGCGTGCGTGCGTGTGTGTGTGTGTATGTGTGTGTGTGTGTGTGTGTGTGTGTGTGTGCGTGTGCGTGTGCGTGTGCGTGTGCGTGTGCGTGTGTGTGTGTGTGGGGGGGGGGGGCCGATGCCACGGGCCAGCCGCCGAACCACGTGAATTTTTACTCGATCCATGTGTGGGATGCGAGTAAGCGGAACTATGTTTCACTTTTTCCCTTTGTCTTGGTCGCCTCCGCTGGTGGCGCGTCTTATCTCTAGCAACAATGCAAGGTTTACGCGCCCGCTTCCGGCGGCTCTCCGTCACTCCTTTCTCCTTTCTTCTTTCTCTCCTTCTTCTTGTTGTTGTCGCTTGCTGTCTCGCTCGCCGGTTGGTCTCGTTTTTTCTCTTTTTTTTCTTTTTTCGTTATCGGGGTTTTCAAACTGTGAGGGCGGCCCTCTGTGACGGGAACTTGTATCATTTCGCTTAGATCCTCCGAAGAAGTCTGGTACACCAGGCGAAACAATTAGGTATAAATAAACATTTTATTGCTTTCTTTACTATACTACTCTACTCTGGAAGTTTATATATATATATATATATATATATATATATATATATATATATATATATATATATATATATATATATATATATATATATATATATATATATATATATATATATAAGGGAAAAAAGTGTATACCTAAGGGCTCGTTTTTCCGTGTTTTAACACAATAATAATGAGATCTAACAGACAGTAATGCCAAGGAATGTACAGGGGAAGTTATTAGAACCAATGGAATGTAAATAAGAAGAAAGAAAAGTGGATGAAAAAATAACCAGCCATGAGCAGGAATCGAACCTACGACCTTCGAATAACGCGTTCGATGCTCTAACCACTGAGCAATCACAGCGGTCTTCCCTCCATCCACTTTTTTGGGTTTATATGTGAATTTAAAAGTGGGAGTGACAGTCAGCGCCATCTATAAGCCAAACAACGAGTGGGAAAACACTCTTATTCGCATGTTTTGGCGTCACGTAGCACGTGAACTATATATATAAATATATATATATATATATATATATATATATATATATATATATATATATATATATATATATATATATATATATATATATATATATATATATAGTCCAGTAGATCCTCCGGTGAGCGGTCACAACGTGGTTTATTTCGACGTTTCGGCCTAGAGTCTGGCCTTCATCAGGATTAAAGGTACAGTTTGTTGGTGCTCAGCTTTATAGAATATCAAATCAGAGGGAAAGGAAAGAGGAAAAAGACAGCAAAAAAAGAAAAAAAGAACAAAAGAAAAAAGGAGAAAAAAAGAATATAAGGTGGGCTCCCCACGGGCGCCCTCTTCCACTCTTTCTTCCACTTCCACCTTCATCTCTCTCCCCTTTCTCCCCTTCATCTTTCTGATGTCAGTGGTCTGTGTATGCTTCCTTTCACCAACGCATTCTTCCCGACCAGACGGCGCCTCCTGGCACTGGCGGTTTGGTGTGGGGCAAAAAAGAGCTTTTTTAGGAAGTTCTAAGCCTTTAACTACTCGGAGCCCCGTCAACATTTCGTCGTAGAAAGAGGGGTACCACGTATTGGGGCAGAGGCTGGTAAGCGGGTGCAATGCGTATTCCTTGCCCGCTTCTGGATTACGCGTGCAGTGGGGGCCTCCCGGCTGTGCATAGGGTTGCTGTTGGGCATGTCATGCATGGCACAATTGTTTGGGTAGTAAAATAAAACATAAAACAGACGACAGCTGCCCTTAGGAAGAGTAGTTACACTTGGAATTGTTTTGAGTTGTCCAGTGCCCTTCGCAGCTGCAGTGCCGTGAACTCAGTTACTATTTTCATTATTGCCGTTATTGTTTTCTAATGCTTTGACAGCTACAAGTGTTCCAGGATTCTCATTTATTCCTCTATTGAGGGTGTAAAATCAGTGGATAAGGTATGACCCTCGTTGTTAACGTTCTCGATTCGATTTAAATGCCGTCTCTAAGAGCGTTACTGATAGTTTGTCGAATGCATGGTCGGGAAGATTGAGATGTTTTGATAGAGGCAGACTTGGGGCTGATTTCGCATGGACTCTGTGATTATTGAAGCGAATCCTAAATGGTGTTTCTGTTTGTCCGATGTACTGCATACCACACACGTTGCATTCGAGTAGGTATACCACATTAGAGGAATCGCATGTTAGGTTTTCTCGTATGTTATTCGAAAACTTGGATTGTGTGCTGGTTGCTTTGTGTGTTTCTCGCATCACCTTACATACAAGACATCGTGGCTTTAAACAAGGTCGGCATGAAGTATTGGGGGGTGATGTGGTAATTTGAGAGTGGAAAAGTGTGTCTTTGAGGTTACGTGGTCGTCGGTAAATGACGCTTGGAGCGGATGGAAATGCGCGTTTCTGACGTTCACTTTGTTTCAGAATGCTGTAATGTCGTTGAAGGATTTGGTTTACATTGGGGAAGTTTGTGCTGTAAGTCAAGCAGAGGTTTGTTCGTTGTGGGTCTTCTTGCGGTGGTCGCTTCATAAGTAAGTCTTCACGCTTTAGTTTTCACCCTTTTTGAACAGCATCATTAATTACATGTGGGGGGCATTTATGTTTCTCGAGCATAAGTTTTAGCCTCTGTGAGCTCGTGTCAAAGTCAGCGTGTGTAGAGTAGATTCGCTTAAACCGGTGAGCCTGGCTGTATGGAATGCTGTTTTTACAGTGGCGTGGGTGATCGCTTTGGTAACGGAGGTATTGTTGTCGGTCCGTTGGTTTGCAATATAGGGTTGTAGAGAGCTGCTCTTCTTCTATCGTTATGGTAACATCAAGAAAATTTACGGTTACTTGCGAGTATGTGTGTGTGCATTGTATATATATATATATATATATATATATATATATATATATATATATATATTATTCCTTTCTGCCTTCTTCCTTCTTGACCTCTACTAACCATCACTTGATACGTCACATGATTCCCCCTCCCCCCGAAAGAAGGCATGAAGTACGAACAAGAAAAAGTAAACAAGGCAAGTTTGAGAAGTCACAAATGTCAAAATGCACAATTGGTTTCATGTCCCAGTGGTGTTCCGTAAACTCGCAAAAGTTCAGAAAAGAGTGCGGCAGTCCGGTGAATGGGGGACCTCTGGTGAGCGAGGTTGGCTGTGGCGTTCTGGAAAAGGTAACCGCGTCTTGCAAAACTGCACTGACCATGACATGACTTGAGCAGCTGCGAGGAACGAACAAGGTTGGAAGTCCTTGGAGCACTTGAAAGTCGAATGTCGTAGGCGCCGAATCCTCGGTCGTACGCGCTGTATTTTGTGCCGCGGCTGAGACAGAATTAGTGCTTGCAGCCGGCGTGTACAAGAACTCAAGTTCAAGGAATTATGTCTATGTTCGTGCGTTGTACAAATTATAACGTTTCGTCTCTTTCGTAGTTTTCTGTGGCGTTGGCTCCGTTGTCGTAAACCAATGGGATGGTGTCTGAATTTTTGTGTGGTAGAACTAGTGACTTCTTGTCTTGTTCGCTGTTTCCTGAGGTTTCGGAGCTGTAATCTAACGCGCAGTCTTGATATTTTGTGCCGCATGCGTTTCTGGCGCCAATCCTTTATGCGAAGTTGCCTCGCCTCTTGAATTCGTTTTAAGAGGTTTACTTTGCGTCGTCGTCCATGTTGGTGTGTGCGTTGGAGTGTCTGCGATTCACGGACTTGCTTTTGCTGGCATTGCTGAGATTGCTTTGGACCGTATTGCGGTGGAAGCCCTTCTTGTACATCGCGCTGGTTTTCATGACAATCTGAAGGGGTCTCCTGTCGGCAGCTGGTGGTCTGTGAGCTGTTGTAATGTAGTTCAGGCAATGAAGATGATGCTTCAGAGTTGATATAAAAGTTCTTCAGGATCTTTTTCTACACTGTTCACTACGAGAGGCTCTTGCGCATGGCAGCGTGGGACGTTCGATTTGTCTGAGCTTTCTGTTTTGTTTGGACTCTCGAGGGTGTGTGCGCCGGAGAGTGATGCATGAAACCTTACGGAAGAAGAATGGCTTGACAGGGTATTTTTGCGATCCAGGTCATCTTCCATGAATACGGCGGCCTTATAAGGCAAGTGGTGAGCGTTAGAAGCGCTTGAAGAACCGCGTGACGAAAACCCAGGTGGTGGACCACGTATGCGAGGCGAAAAGTGAGGGCGTCAGGTGGTTGAGCAAGGTCTCGGGTCATATGCTGAAGTGATGACTTCGGAAATGCTGACTTTTGCGCAGAAGGGAGGCGCGCTTGACGGTTAGTTTTTTCCAATATACGCATGGCCTTCTGTAAGTAAACTCATGTGCCACTTCGTCTTGAGGCAGTTGTCGATTCGCGCTTGGCTTTCGAATGGTTGAGGACGGCTTAAGGAATTGACGATAGTGTGGACTTGTCTCTAGATGGTTGGCAATGAGTAAGTATTGGCCATAGTCGTTAAAATGGGTAATCATCTCCTCTTTGATTTTTTGCCTTGATTCGTCATTTTCAAAGATCTGGGTGAGGTAAAACCTAAATGCCTCACCGGAGATGTAGTCAGTGAAGTTGATGATCATCTCCCGTTCCGACCAGGATGCAGCGGCGGCGTAGACCTCGAATAGGTTGAACTAGTGCTGTACGAGTCCGTCGTCCGCTGATCCGGTGTACTTGGGGATATCGAGGGCTGCCGATGGTGATGTCATGGTACTGGTCGTTGTCCTTCTAGGCAATGATTCGGTAGTCAATGTATGGTCAGGGTGTCTTCTGGGGAACTTCGTCGACGATGAGTGACTGATGATGGGGCAGGCCTCCGACAGGTCTCCATCCTGTCGACTCGTGTGACGCTACGATGAATGGGTGACGTGGCCTGGCTCATATGCCATATTTATTCCTTTCTGCCTTCCTTTTCGACCTCTACTAACCATCACTTGATGCGTCATATATATATATATATATATATATATATATTTATTTATATATATATATATATTGTCGCCTTTGTCTTTTTCGCGGGACGCGCGTGACATTTGTCTCTCTCCAAAAATGGCATCGTTCCGACGCGCAGCCAAGGCACTCTACTTATAAAAACACACATATGCTTCGGCACCGAAAGGACAAACGAGAGTTAGCTGGACAAGTAAGGTTTCATCCGGATGACATGCACGATCTCGGGTGAGCGGTTTCGGCGACTGGAACTGCAATCGCCGTCGGGAATAACTTCGTAGTTGATATCGTTCAATCGTCGGGTGACTCGATATGGGCCGAAGCATCATTGTAATAGCTTCTCTGAAAGTCCGCGTCGACGTATTGGGATCCAGGCTCATACCTTGTCGCCTAATTTGTAGGTTTACAATTTCTGTCGTAGGTCGTACCGTTTCGGATCTTTGCATTGCTGATGACAAATACGCACGCCAGCTAGCTGTCGGGCTTCTTCGGGGCGCTGACCGAATTCTTCGGCGTCAGCGTGAGTGTCGTCACACTCGTGCGGCAGCATAGCGTCTAACGTTGCAGTGACTACGCGCCCGTGTAATAAACGAAACGGCGTCATTCCGGTAGTTTTCTGTCGGGCAGTATTATAGGCGAAGGTCACATAAGGCAAGATTTCGTCCCAGTTCTTGTGTTCTGTGTCTACATACATACAGAGCATGTTCTGCGAGGGTCTTATTAGGTCGCTCTGTTAGTCCGTTCATTTGTGGGTTGCACGCTGTTGTTCTCCGGTGAGCTGTACACTGAGCCTGAGAACCGACTCTAAAAGTTCTGCCAGGAACGCAGTTCCTCTATCTGTGATGAGAACTGTTGGAGCTCCATGCCGAAGGACAACGTTTTCTATGAAGAAATGAGCCGGTTCTGCTGCTTTGGCTCTCGGCATGGCTTTGGTTTCTGCGTAGCGAAACAAATAATCTGTGGAGGCAATGATCCATCTGTTCCCTGTGGTAGAAGTTGGGAATGGGCCCGGAAATCCATTCCGATTTGGGCGAATGGCTTTGCTGCTACTTGGACGGAATGTAATAAGCCTGCCGGCCTGCCGTGTGATGCTTTGCGTCTTTGACAGTCGGCACATGTTTGGACGTGATGTTTCACAGCACCAGGCAGGTTTGGCCAGTAGTAACTGTTTTGCAGACGGAACAATGTTTGAGAGTAACCGAGATGACCGGAGGTGACTTTGTGATGGTAGGCCTCCTGAATTTCTTCTCGCACTGATGCAGGTACGAGGAGAAAGTATGGGCTGCCGCTGGGAGAAAAGTTCTTGTATAGGACGTCGTTCCTTAAACAAAAATATGGCACTCCTCTCACAAAAACTCGTTGCACGTCTTCACGTCGTCCTTCTAAGAAGTCAATAAGCGGAAGCAGGTCAGGGTCACTGCGCTGCTCTTGTGAAATAGTGGCCGCGTTGATGACTACCAAGAATGCGGCGTCCATAGAATCGTCATTAATAGCGGCAGGCTCGACGGGTGACCGCGTGAGACAGTCTCCGTCGGTGTGCTTCTCTGATTTATAAATAATGGTCTTATCAAACTCCTGAAGCCGAAGGCTCCAGCGTGCTAAACGGCCGGATGGGTCTTTCGAGTTAGTGAGCCAGCAAAGCGAGTGGTGATCTCTGACGACCTCTAATGAGTGGCCGTACAGATATGGTCGAAATTTGAGAACCGCCGAAACCACGGCGAGGCACTCTTTCTCGGTAGTCAAGTAGTTCTCTTCCGTGTGAGAGAGAGCTCTGCTGGCATAGGCTATCACTTTCTCGGAGTTATCTTGCCATTGTATCAGTATGGCGCGCAGGCCTACATTGCTTGCTTCGATGTGAAGTGCTGTTTGCGCTTCCTTGTCAAAGTGCGCAAGAACCGGAGGTGTTTGGAGGCGTTGGCGTAATTCGTTGAACGCTGTTTGTTCCTTTTCGCTCCAAAGAAAAAAAAATTCCGCCACATCCACGAAGTGAATGATGATGAGTGGGCGAAGCTCCGGAGGTAAACCTGGTAAACCATGAATCCTCTGTACATTTTGCCCACTCGATTTTATTACATCGCTCCCCCTAGCGTACGTCGCCGCACTAAATCGAACGATTGCCTTCAACCAATGACACGCGCCATATGTGACATCATTCCTATTTTATAAGATTTCGCGTCTTTCATCAACTACAAGTACCGCTTTCTAGTTTATAACATCTTGCATCTTTTCATCATCAGCTACAAGAACCACCATCTAGTGAACACTGCAAGAACTAAACTAGAGGTAGCTACATACAGGGGACGGTACCGCCATCTAGTGAACACTGCAAGAACTAAACTAGAGGTGGCTACATACAGGCTACAGGGGACGCACAGCCCACGCCTTAAGGAGCTTTGCCCCTAAAAGGACATCCTCTCGTGTGAGCCGCGTCAAAGGCGCCGCAATAGACGAAAAGTTGGCGATGAGTCATCGGTAATTAGCGCAGAGGCCTAAGAAGTATTTCACTGCTCTTTTGTCATGCGGTGCGGGAAACTTTGCGACAGCGTCGATTTTGCCCGGGTCATGTCGAACACCGTCGTGGCTGACCACGTGGCCTAAGAAGCAAAGTTCGCCGAAACCGAAATGACACTTCTCAGGTTTTAAAGTCAGGCCAGCCGAGCGTATAGCTTGTAGAACGGCGAATAATCGACTTGGGTGACCCTCGAACGTAGCCGAGAAGACGATAACGTCGTCTAGATTGACCAGGCATATCTGCCACTTCAGTCCTGATAGCACAGTGTCCATTAAGCGCTGAAAAGTGAATGGCGCTGAGCATAACCCGAATTGAAGTACTTTAAATTCATAAAGAGCGTCAGGCGTCACGAAAGCAGTTTTCTCACGGTCTCTCTCGTCGACCTCTATTTGCCAATAGCAACTTCGCAGGTTCATCGATGAGAAATAGCGTGCATGCCGCAGCCGATTAAGAAAGTCATCTATGCGTGGCAGTGGGAATACGTCTTTCTTCGTTACTTGGTTTAACTTGTGGTAATTTATACAGAAACGCAAGCTGCCGTCTTTTTTTTTGTACCAATACCACGGGGGATGCCCAGGGACTCTTGGAAGGTTGTACTACGTCATCTTGAAGCATCTTCTGAACTTGCTTTTCGATCTCCTCACGTTCTTTCGGAGCCACACGGTATGGGTTTTGACGGATCGGTTTCGTATTTTCTTCAACGATGAATCGGTGCCGGGTCAGTGGTGTTTGCTTGGCTTTCGACGTGCATGAAAAACAATTTTTGAACTGGTGTATCAGCTCTAGCAGGCGCTGTTTATCCGAGGGTGACAGGGTTCAGCAAATAATGACAGACAAAAGTGTCGAGGCTGGGATGGTCGTGTCATTCGGTTGCAAAGCGAAGCAATCACTGGCTTGGTCCACGTCGTCGTAGTAGGCAATCGCGGTGCCCTTCTGGATGGGACGACGCTTGTGGCTGAACATGGTGAAGAGCACTTCTGCCCACCCATCAATTAGTGCTAGAACGCCTCTCGCTATTGAAACATCTTGCGTAAGCAATAGCGTGTCTATTCGCTCCGCTATCACCTCATTATGGCACGGCCGTTCACATAACACCGACACAAGGCAGCAAGATCTCGGCAGGAGCATCACATCATCGGCTACACGTAAAGTTGCAGTTGTTCTTCAGTGGTGGCGTCGACGTAAGGATGGGCGGAAAAGGTGACGATACTTTCTGGAATGTTGATGATGATATATGGTGTTTTTTGGCGCAAAGGCCATTTGATGGCCAAAGAGCGCCAGTTCATGAGACAAGAGATGTGGACACTGATTGTGATTAGCGGCTGTATAAGGGCCATAAAATTCTTCGCGGTAAGGCGGGTAAAAACATACAGGTAATAAAATCATGACCATGCCGTGAAAGGTGTGTGTGGTGCGAATAGATGAACAAAGTTGGTGATAATAAAAGACGATGGTGGATATGTACGGCATTAGCACAAGTGCCTCACTCGTTCATACCCTTGCGTCCAAGGGCCGTGAGGCAAGTGCTTTCTTGTGTAGCCACCGCAGCGAAAACCTCTCAGGAGAGGTCGTGCTACGGAATGCCCAGGTATATGATATGAAAAATATGAATTTCTTTTAAAAACGCTAGCAATGATTTATAACTAAAAAGCGATTTCCTACCGACGAACATTGCAGGGTTTAAAGGTATATGTTGTCGGTAGGGTAATGGAAAGTGTTGTCTTCTTAGAGTGTCTAACTGTGTACATTGAATTAAAACGTGAAGAACTGTTAATGCCTCACCACAATTATCACACAATGGTGGATCACCACCAGACAAAAGATGTGTGTGTGTCGTGTATGTGTGTCCTATCCTGAGTCTTGTTAGTGTTACCTCTGTTAGACGTGATTTTGATACTGGCAGCTAATGACCAAGGTGTGGCTTAATAATGTGTAGTTCGTTTTGTGTGTGTGTATCCCACTTGCTCTGCCAGTAGTCCCTCAGATTTCGTTTGAGAGAGAGTTTAAGATCAAGGGCCGGGATTAATATGGGTGTAGAGGCAGTGCTTTTGTTGACGGATGCAGCGAGCTGATCCGCCCTCACGTTGCCTTCGATATCACGGTGCCCTGGCACCCAGCACACTACAACATGTTGTTTGAGTGTGTAGAGTGTGCACAAAGTGGAGTAAAGTGAGACAAGGACCGGGTCTTTTTTGTTTTTTAAGACTGTGCAGAGCCGTTACCACACTGAGGGAGTCTGTGTAAATTACTGCTTTTGGTATTTGTAATTGTTTGATGTGTTTAGCTGCCATAAGTATCGCGTAAGCTTCTGCTGTGAAGATACTTGTGCCTGGATGTAGAGGGCCAGCATCCGGAAAGGATGGGCCGACAGCAGCGTAGGACACAGAGGAGTTGGATTTGGAGGCATCTGTAAAGAACTCAGGGCGTGTGTATTTGTGTTGAAGTTCCAGAAAGTATGTTCGGATATGGGCAATAGGCGCATGTTTTGTAACTTCTAGAAAGGACACATCACAGTCTATAGTCTGCCATTGCCATGGTGGCGGATATGCTACAGGAGCCATTAAGCTGTGTTCTAGTGAGACTCCAGTTTCCTCAGCTAGACTTTTCAGGCGAACTGAGAAGAGCTACCTCATCGAAGGCCTGTTTTGAAACAGAATTGAGCTCGACAAATCATTACGAGTAGAGTATGAGGGGTGCTTCTTATCCGCTTTCATCTTCAGGAAATAAACAAGGGACATGTAAGTTCTCTGCAGATGAAGCGACCACTCATTTGACTCAACATAAAGGCTTTCTACGGGGCTGGTGGGAAAAGCACCCGTAGAAAGGCGGATGCCCAAATGGTGCACAGGGTCCAGCATCTTCAAAGCACTTTGAGTTGCAGACTGATAAACAAAGGCCCCATAATCTAAACGGGTGCGAACGAGGCTTCGATACAGATTCATGAGGCATTGCCTGTCACTACCCCAAGTAGTACGTGACAACACTTTTACAACACTCATGGCTTTTAAACATGTTGTTTTTAAATACTTTATGTGTGGTACGAAGGTCAACTTGTTGTCCAAGATTAAGCCTAAGAATTTATGCTCGGCTTTGACAGACAAGCGTTGCCCGTTCAGTCGAATGTCAGGTTCCGAGTGCCTGTCTTTCGGGAGAACAAGACACACGTGCTTTTTTGTGGGTTCAGTCGGAATCCGTTTTCCTCTGCCCATTTGGAGACCTTGTTTAAACCTAACTGAACCTGCCGTTCACACATTGCCAGATTCCAAGACCTAAAGCCAAGCTGGACGTAATCGACATATGTACAATAAAACATAATGTGAGGGATGGTCAAGCGCAAGGAATCCATTTTTATGAGAAAAAAAGTGCAGTTAAGTACACCACCTTGTGGCACGCCTGTTTCCTCGACAAATAATTGGGAAAGAACTGTGCCCACTCGGACACGGAATGTCCAGTTTGACAGGTAACTTTCAATTATTTGAAACATTCTTCCGCGCACGCCAAGGTGGGATAGGTCTCTTAGAATTTCAAAACGCCATGTTGTATCATAAGCCTTTTCGATATCGAGGAACACAGAGAGGAAATATTGTTTATGGACGAAGGCGTCTCTGATCTGTGCCTCGATACGAACGAGGTGGTCTGTGGTGGATCTACTTTCTCGAAACCCGCACTAAAATGGGTCGAGCAAATTGTTTGTTTCAAGGATATGTACAAGTCGGCAGTTTATCATTTTTTCGAAGACTTTGCACAAGCAGCTTGTAAGTGCAATAGGTCTATAGCTTGAAGCTAAAGAAGGGTCCTTGCCCTCTTTCAAAATGGGAATAATAATAGCCTCTTTCCAGGAGGTAGGGATAGTGCCAGACAACCAGATAGCATTGTATTAACAAAGTAAGGTTTTTCGTGTTTCGGCTGGTAGGTTTTTTAACATTTCATACACCACACGGTCAGAACCTGGGGCAGAAGTGCTGCAGGAGTTTAGAGATGTTCGGAGCTCAGCTAGACTGAAATCTTGGTTAAATCCTCGTATCTAGTGCATTTTTGTTCGAGTTTTTGCTTTTCTATTCTTGTTCTGTATTTTAGGAAAGTGTCAGTATAGTGGGATGAGCTGGATACCCGTTCAAAGTGTGAACCGAGGAAGTTGGCCTGATCTTCCAAGGTATCACCCTGAGTGTTTACGAGAGGAAGTGTGTGTACTTGTTTTCCTGCTATCCTACCAACCATGTTCCATACTTTAGCCTCCTGTGTGTATGAATTGATCCCTGACAAAAACTTCTGCCAGCTTTCCCTTCTGGCCTGCCGACGCGTTCTTCTGCCTTGAGACTTTATTTTCTTAAAGCTCTCAAGGTTTTCCGCTGTCGGCGAGTTGCGCAGCAACTTCCATGCCCTGTTCTGTTCCTATCGCGCATTACGACACTCTGTGTTCCACCATGGGACGTGTCGCTTGCCGAGCTATCCAGATGTTTGAGGGATGCATTTGGCTGCTGCGTTAATAAGGAGAGCTGTGAAGTACTGCACAGCTTCATCTATGCTTAGTCCACATATGTCAGTCCAACATAACAGAACATTGTTATGAAACTGTTCCCAGTCGTCTTTGTGTATAAGCCATTTGGGAACTCGTGGAGGACATTCGTATGATGTTTGTGTACTCAAAACAACAGGAAAATGGTCACTTCCGTAGGGATTATTTAGAAATTTCCATTGGAGTAATGGTACAAGTGAAGAAGATGCGATGCTGAGATCTATGGAAGAGTAGGTTTTGTTGGCAAGGTTATAATATGTTGCCTCTTTCCTATTCAACAGACAGGTGCCGGAGGAAAAAAGAAACTGTTTAATGAGACGGCCTCGTGCATCGCAGCGAGAATCACCCCATAGACTGCTATGAGCATTCAGGTCACCAAGGACCAGATAATGTTCGGGCAGTTGGTCTATTAAGGACTTGAATTCTAGTTTTCCAAGACGGTGGTGTGGGGGTATGTACAGAGAGCAGATGGTGACGAGCTTGTTGAAAAGAACTGCTCGAACAGCCACTGCCTCTAGTGTTGTTTGCAGTGGTAAATGTGTGCATGCTAATTTTTGATTAACAATAATGGCTACACCACCAGATGATGCCGCAGCATCATCTCTGTCCTTTCGGAACAGAACATACCGACGCAAAAATTCGTGTTTTTATATTTTAAATGAGTTTCCTGTAAACACAGCACTTTCGGCGAATGTTTGCAAAAGAGCTCTTGAACACCATCGAGGTTTCTAAGGAGTCCTCTGACGTTCCAATGTATTATTTGTGTTGCCATATTGGAGGTAGCGTAGTGCTGTGTGTAGGGAACAATGACTGTGTCTGCTTCTTAAGCTAAGCATTAAGACTCAAAGAACAGGGCCGTCGCCGGGCCCCGTTATTGGCTTTTTATTTCTTTTGGCGCGCTCCAGGGAGCTACGCCGATCTTTCTGCACCAGGGGTACCGTGGTGTCCATTGCCTCCTCAGAGGCACTGCGTGCCCGAATTTGCGAGCTGATGTTTTGGGCTTGGGACCTCGCCTGGTGAGACGAGGCCTTCATATCGGCCGACCCTGGGGTCCCCTTCACCTCGAGGGGCGAAACCTTCAGTCCTTTTGGGCTAGAGGTCGAAGGAACCTCTTCTGGTGCTGGGATACCCTGGTCGCTGCAAGAGTTTGCAGCGGCCGTGGTTGTTGCCATGGGGACGAGTGGCAGGGCAGTCTTGGCTGTTCCCGCCGTGGGTGGGGGCATTGGCGACCGCCTGGGCACACTGTGCCTGGCATGGGCAGTTGCCGCAGGCCATCGTAGTGCTGCCTCCTGTTGCACTACATCGGCGAACGATGGTTTGTTTGTGAAAAGACCAGATACTTGTTGACGGGCTTCTCGGAAAGTAATGTTTTGTCTGATTTTGATTGTAACAATTTCTTTTTCCTTTTTCCATGTTGGACAGGTTCGGGAGTATGCGGGATGGGCACCATCGCAGTTTGCGCTGTGGGCCCCATCCTCCACCTTACACTCGTCCGTAGCATGTCCTGTGGTGGCACACTTTCTGCAGGTGAGTTGGCCGCGGCAACTCTGAGAGCCGTGACCAAAACGCTGGCATTTGAAGCAACGTCGTGGGTTGGGAATGTAGGGTCTCACATTCAACTTCAAGTATCCTGTTTCGAGATGTTCAGGCAGGGTACTGGTGCAAAATGTCACAATTATGTGTTTTGTTGGGATTTCCTTCTTATCACGCCTAATTTTGATTCTTTGTACTTGTGTCACCTGCTGGTTCTTCCAGCCCTCGAGGACCTCACCTTCACTCAGGTCAAGCAAGTCTTGATCAGATACAACGCCTCGGGAAGTGTTGAGTGAGCGGTGTGGTGTAATTGAGATAGGTATGTTTCCAAAAAATTCTAGTTTTGAGAGGTTTTTTTACTGGCTCTGACTTTTTACCTCGAGGAGGAGATCCCCACTGGCCATTCTTGTAGCCTGGTAACCTGGTCCGAGTGTAGTGTTGAGGCATTTGGAAACAATGAAAGGCGAAAGAGTTCTGGTGTTCTTTTCAGCGGTTTCACAATGGATTACATGGTAGCGGGGAAAGGTTTCTTTTGGTTTGCTGAAATAATTGCAAAATTCTTCGGTGCGCCCTCTCTTCGAGAGAGGACGATCGTGCAATGAAGGGAGAGAAGAAAAAGCTATAAACTGAATATGAGTTCGGCAGCCATGCCAGCCGCCCACCATGGAGCCCAACACGGGGACGTGACAAGTCCTAAATTTATATGAGGCATGTCAACGTCAGCTGTACACAGCCACTATAACCAAATATATTGTGCCCAAGACAGAGCACATACATAAGGTTAACCCTTGCCACCAGGAAAAATTGGAAGTAAATGGAAGAGAGAAGAAGACAGGATAGATTTAAAGACGAGAAAAGACTAAGATGCAGAGAGAGAGATAAATAGGTAAAGGCGACAACCGATTTCCCCTGGGTGGGTCAGCCCAGGGGTGCCGTCTACGCGAAGCCGGGGCCAAAGGGGTGTGTTGCCTCTGCCTGGGGGCCTTAAAGGTCCAATCACCCAGTGTGGGCTCAACCCCCAGAATCCCCTTTTCCCCAGACACAGCAAAGCCACGCACGGCTAGGCGTGGGAGGGAGTAGAAACTCTCCCGTTAGCTCGTGTCCGTGGTGTCGCTACACACCAAACGCCTGCTTGCAGAGGCGCCCCTGCGGGGTTCTGGAATGTTGATGACAGCACCGTACTCTCGCAGAAAATTCATACCAAACTCAACTCTTTACAACAGTCCGGTAAAATGACAAAGTGGCGACGAAATTCAAATCACCGATTACGAGCCGAGCGGTGAATTTACCGGCTGGCGTCAATAGCTGTCCACCAGCACTTCTTATGCTAGGCCCACTCCACGGCGTCTTGACCTTTTTAACGCGGTCAGCGAGCTCTTGTCTCATAATAGAGAAGTCAGCACCAGTGTCAACAAGTGCTGTTATGTAGTGTCCGTCTATAATAACACTGAGATCGGCACGGACAAATTCATTTGCACTACTACTCGTGGTTGTCGTCGTCTTCGTCATCACCATCGTCACGCCGTCTTTGTGTAGAGGCAAGGGGGTCTTTTTGGCGTCTCGGCGATTGTAACGTTGCCCCCGGAGGTCGCGACAGTTAGTTTCCCTGGCACGGTCTTGGGGAGCGGTTTCTGACGGCGTCAGCGTATCTCTGGCGATTCAGGCAATTCTCACCTCGTTCAGGTGAGGGAGACCGCCATCGACAACTTGGAGAAGACGCTTGGTTGGTCGGTAGGTGTGGCACCATGGTCACAAGGGTCTTGAAAATAAAATGAAGCGAGCCGAGAAAAGTTTGCAAACCGGTCTTCTCGATGACGGCAGTAGCGCGAGATGTGGCCTGGTTCGCCACAGTGGAAACAAAGGGGTCGACGGTCGGCAGTGCGCCACAAGTCGGTCCGACGTACTGGTGGTTGCCGCACAAGTTCCCGCTGCCACCTCGGCAAGGTAACGGGCCTTGGCTGAAAGGGTGCTTCTTCTGGGGCAGGCGGATGGCGGCGGACGGCATCAGCATAGGTCAGTGGACGTGGTTCGGGTGGTGGCGCCGGTGATGGAAAGGCTCGCCGTAGTTCCTGGCGCACGATTTCCGCAACGGAGCAACTGGAGGCGCGTTAGACGGAAGGCCGAGGGCCCGCAGCTCTTCCCGCGGGATTTGCCTAAACATTTGCCGTAAGGAGTTTTCGGAAACGGCAGCGTTTTGAGCGGCGGCACCAACAGGCATTTGGTCGGGCAGGCGGTCAAAGTGGCGGCATCGTTGCCGGAGCGCCCGCTCAATGACAGTCGCCTTTTGATGAATTCATCTACTGTTGTTGGCGGATTTCGTACAAGGCCGGTGAAAAGTGGTTCCTTAACTCCCCGCATCAGGTGACGAACTTTCCTTGCCTCGGGCATGTCAGGGTCAGCGCGGTGAAGTAGACGGGCCATATCCTCAGCGAACATGGCGACGCTTTCGTTCGGTACCCAGCACCTCCACCAGTGTTGCGAAGTGAAGACAGAGGTCGTATTTGAAGACGCTGAGAAAACAGCAGTGGGTCGGTCTTTTTAGTAACCGCGCGCGTGAGAGAGTTCCTCGTCTTTCTCGTGTTTGCGTTCTGCATAAAAGCGTGCAGATGCACGTACGCGCTGTCGCCTTCGTCTTTTTCGCGGGACGCACGTGACAATTTGTATAACATGCCGGAATATTGTTCCCATTATTAGAAAACTTATTTGGATACATCCTCTGAAGGTTCGCAATGTTACCTTATTGTGTCGAGCGTTTTTTTTTTTTTACTTAGCCGGGCTCTTTCCCACTTTACTCTTGTATTCTTCGTCATATCTTGCAATAACAATACTCTACCGTTTTTTCTAACATGTATCAATAACTCATCTGTAAGTTTGCAATCGGTTCCAAGGAATAATCATTCGTCGCCCTATTTATCGTCTTCTGCTTGCCTGTAACGAAGGTGCTCTCGCCTCGTCGAGCTACTCAGTAGTAGCTTCTTTTGTGACAACCCCTACCTTCTTTTCTTTGAAAGATGAGAAAACTTGTTTTGATTTCATTATATATATGCCTCTACGCTTCTATTGCCTACTTCGTAACGCTTCCCAGGGTTATGAGCAGTCGTGATCACTCTGATGATGATGATGATGATGTTTGATGTTTTGTGGCGCAAGGGCCATTTCACGACTGAAGAGCGCCAGTTCATCTTACTAAAAATATGGACAATGATTGTGATAAGCGGATGTATAAGGGCCATAAAGTTCCTCGCGGTAAGGCGGGCAAAAACATACAAGTAATAAAATCATGACTATGCCGTGAAAGGTGCGTGTGGTGTTAATGGATGGCAAAAGTTGGTGATAATAAAAGACGATGGTGGAAATGTATGGCATTAGCACAAGTGCCTCACTCGTTCATACCCTTGCGTCCAAGGGCCGCGAGGCAAGTGCTTTCTTGTGTAGCCACCGCAGCAAAAACCTCTCTGGAGAGGTCGTGCTACGGAATGCCCGGGTATATGATATGAAAACTATGAATTTCTTTTCAAAAATCTAACAATGATCTATGACTAGAAAGCGGTTCCCTACCGACGAACATTGCAGGGTGTAAAGGTATATGTTGTCGGTAGGGTAATGGAAATTGTTGTTTTCTTAGAGTTTCTAAGTGTTTGCACTGGATTAGTATGTGAAGGACTGTTAATGTTTCACCACATTTGTCACACAATGGTGAATCGTCACCAGACAAAAGATAAGTGTGTGTCGCGTATGTGTGTCCTATCCTGAGTCTCGTTAGTGTTATATCTGTATGACGCGATTTCGATACGGAGAGCCAATGACCAAGGTGTGGCTTAATAACGTGTAGTTTTTTTGTGTGTGTGTATCCCACTTGCTCTGCCACTATACCCTGAGGTTTCTTTTGAGAGACGGCTTAAGATCAAGGGCCGGGATTGATATGGGTGTAGGGGCAGTGCTTTTGTGGACGGATGCAGCGAGCTGATCCGCCCTCACGTTGCCTTGAATCTCACGGTGCCCTGGCACCCAGCACACTACAACATGTTGTTTGAGTCTGTAGAGTGTGCACAAAATGGAGTAAAGTAAGACAAGGACTGGGTTTTTGTGTTTTTTAAAGAGTGTGCAGAGCCGTTACCACACTGAGAGAGTCCGTATAAATTACTGCTTTTTGTATTTGGAATTGCTTGATGTGTTTAGCCGCCACAAGTCGCGCATAAGCTTCCGCTGTGAAGATACTGGTGTCTTGATGTAGAGGGCCAGCATCCGAAAAGGATGGGCCGACAGCAGCGTAGGACACCGAGAAGTTAGACTTTGAGGCATCTGTAAAGAACTCAGGACGTGTGTATTTGTGTTGAAGTTCCAGGAAGTGTGTTCGGATATGGGCAATAGGCGCATGTTTTGTAACTTCTAGAAAAGACACATCGCAATCTATAGTCTGCCGTTGCCACGGTGGCGGGTATGCTACAGGAGCCATTAAACTGTGTTCAAGTGAGACTCCGGTTTTCTCAGCTAGACTCTTCAGGCGAACTGAGAAGGGCTGCCTCATCGAAGGCATGTTTTGAAACAGAATCGAGCTCGACAAATCAATAATAGTAGAGTATGAGGGGTGCTTCTTGTCTGCTTTTACCTTAAGGAAATAAAAATAGGACATGCAAGTTCGCTGCAGATGAAGCGACCACACGTTTGACTCAACATAAAGGCTTACTACGGGGCTGGTGCGAAAAGCACCCGTAGAAAGGCGGACGCCTAAATGGTGCACGGGGTACAGCATCTTCAAAGCACTTTGAGTCGAAGACTGATAGACAACGGCCCCATAATCTAAGCGGGTGCGAATGAGGCTTTTATATACGTTCATGAGACATTGCCTGTCACTACCCCACCTAGTACGTGACAACACTTTTAAAGCATTCATGGCTTTTAAACATTTTCTTTTCAGATACTTGATGTGTGGTACGAAGGTCAACTTGTTGTCGAAGATTAATCCTAAGAATTTATGCTCTGTATTAACAGAAGGACGTTGACCGTTCAGTTCAATGTCCGGTTCTGAGTGCATGCCTCTCTTTCGGGAGAACAAGACACACGTGCTTTTTGTGGGTTCAGTCGGAATCCGTTTTCCGCTGCCCATTTGGAGACCTTGTTTAAACCTAACTGAACCTGCCGCTCACACAGTGCCAGATTGCAAGATCTAAAGCCAAGCTGGACGTCATCGACATATGTACAGTAAAACATATTGTGAGGACTGTACAAACGCAAGGAATTGATTTTCATGAAAAAAGTGTGCAGCTAAGTACACCACCTTGTGGCACGCTTGCTTCCTGGACAAATAATTGGGAAAGAACAGTGCCCACTCGGACACGGAATGTCCGGTTTGAGAGGTAATTTTCGATTATGTGAAACATTCTTCCGCGCACGCCAAGGTGAGACAGGTCTCTTAGAATTCCAAAACGCCATGTTGTATCATAAGCCTTTTCGTTATCGAGGAATACCGAGAGAAAATATTGTTCATGGACGAAGGCGTCTCTGATCTGTGCCTCAATACAAACAAGGTGGTCTGTGGTGGATCTACTTTCTCGAAACCCGCACTAAAATGGGTCGAGCAAATTGTTTGTTTCAAGGATATGTACAAGTCGGCAGTTTATCAATTTTTCGAAGACTTTGCACAAGCAGCTTGTAAGTGCAATAGGCCTATAACTCGAAGGTAAAGAAGGGTCTTTGATCCTTTCAAAATGAAATAATAATAGCCTCTTTCCAGGAGGTAGGGATAGTGCCAGAAAACTAGATAGCATTGTGCAAACAAAGTAAGGTTTTTCGTGTTTCGATTGGTATGTTTTTTATCATTTCATGCACCACACGGTCAGAACCTGGGGCCGAAGTACTCCAGGAGTTTAGAGACGTTCGCAGCTCAGCTAGACTGAAAGCTTTGTTATATGCCTCGTTTCTAGTGCATTTGTGTTCGAGTTTCTGCTTTTATATTCTTGTTCTGTATTTTTGGAAAGTGTCAGTATAGTGGGATGAGCTGGACACCTGTTCGAAGTGTGCACCGAGGAAGTTTGCTTGATCTTCCAGTGTATCACCCTGAGTGCTTACGAGTGGAAGTGTGTGTACTTGTTTTCCTGCTATCCTACCGACCCTGTTCCAGACTTTAGCCTCATGTGTGTATGAATTCATCCCTGACAAAAATGTCTGCCAGCTTTCCCTTCTGGCCTGCCGACGCGTTCTCCTGCCTTGAGACTTTATTTTCTGGAAGGTGTCGAGATTTTCGGCTGTCGGTGAGTTCCGAAGCAGCCTCCAAGCTCTGTTTTGCTGTTTGCGCGCGTTTCGGCATTCAGAGTTCCACCATGGCACACGCCGTTTTTCAGGGTGTCCATTTGTTTGTGGGATGAATTTTGTGTCAGCATCAATCAAAAAGGCTGTGAAGTAGTTGACAGCAACATCAATGTTCGAAGTACATATGTCTTTCCAACCTAGACGAGCGATGGTATAAAACTGTTCCCAGTCGGCTCTATTTATGAGCCACTTGGGAACACGTGGTGGGCACTCAGTTACTGTAGTTGTGCTCAAAACTACAAGGAAGTGGTCACTTCCGTACAGATTACTGACGACTTTCCACTGGAGTAGAGACACATGGGATGGAGATACTATGCTTAGGGCTATGGAAGAGTAAGTGTTATTGGCGAGATTATAATAGGTTGGTTCTTTTCGATTTAGGAGACACGCGCTCGACGAGAGAAGGAACTGTTTGATCAGTCGACCTCGCGCGTCATACCAAGAGTCACCCCATAGCCTGCTATTCGCACTAAAGTCTTCAAGGAGAACATAAGGCTCCGGAAGTTCATCAATTAGAGAGTGTAAATCACGTTTTTGCAGCTGATAACTAGGAGGAATATAAATAGTGCAGATTGTGAGTAGTTTATCAAAAAGAACTGCTCGAAGAGCCACTGCCTCGAGGGATGTTTGGAGTTGTAAGTGTGTGCATGAAACTCCTTGATTCACTATGATGGCAGCACCTCCGGATGATGTCATGGCATCAACACGGTCCTTTCGGAAAATAACGTATTTACGAAGAAAATGTGTGCTTTTGAATTAAGGTGTGTTTCTTGTACACACAGCACTTTTGGTGAGTGTTCGTGTAAGAGTTCTTGGATGTCGTCAAGGTTTCTGAGAAGGCCCATGACGTTCCATTGTATAATTTGAGTGTTCATGATGAATGTAAAATAGTGCTGTGTGTACGAAAAGCGAGTGGCTGTTTAGACAGGGAGTTTGAGTTCACTTAACAGGGCCGTCACCAGGCCCTGTTATCTGCTTTTTTGTTTTCTTGGCGCACTGCAAGGAGCCACGCCGCTCTTTCGGCACCAAGGGTACCGATGTATCCATTGCCTCCTCAGAGGCACTGGACGCCCGCACGTGCGGGCTCTTAGTACGAATTTCGGGCCTCGCCTGGTGAGGTGAGCCCTTGAGACCCGAGGACTCTGGAGTCTCCGGTCTCTCTTTGGGAGTAGGCGGTGTAGCCTGGGCTACAGCCGCCTTGGGGGCAGGTGCCACAACCACCGGCTCGGTATGCGCGGGCCGAAGGTGTGGCGAGGGCTGGTGCGGCGGTGTCCCCTGACGCACCGCATCAGCGTATATAGGTCATTAAAATGGAGCGACTCTTCGCCGTGCTTCCTTAAATGTAATGTTCTCCTTCACCTTCAATGTAATTATTTCTTTTTCTTTTTTCCAGTATGTGCAGGAGCATGAATATGTGGCATGGTTTCCTTCGCAGTTTACACAGTGTGGTGGTTGTTTGCAGTTCTCGAACACGTGGCCTAGGACTCCACATTTTGCACAAGTCTGGCGACCACGACAGGTTTTAGAGCCATGGCCATACCTCTGGCATTGGAAGCAACGACGAGGGTTTGGTATGTACGGCCTGATAGATGTCTTCGTGTACCCTGTTTGAATAGATTCTGGTAGTTTACTGGATGCAAACATGAGTATTAAGTGTTTTGTCGGTGTTTCCTTATTATCACTTCTGATGATGATTCTCAGTGACAATTTGGCTCTTCCACCCCTCCAAAAGTTCAGTCTCAGTCAAGTCAATTAAGTCCATGTGAGATACCACTCCGCGAGTTGTGTTCATTGTTCTATGGGGTGCTATGATTATTGGTATGCCACTGAAATCTGAAAGGTGTTCTAGCTTTTCGAATTGTTCTTTGTCGCAGATTTCGAGGAGAAGGTCTCCACTAGCCATTTTGGTTACCTTGTATCCTGTGCCAAGAGTTTCGGTGAGACATCTAGAAACTAGGAAAGGAGAGATGGTCCTGGCTTGCTTTTCAATTTTTTCACAGTGGATAACATGAAAGTGAGAATATGTTTCTTTTGGCTGGTTGAAAAAATTTATAGCATCGGTGCGTACCCGCTTTAAGCCGCTACAATCAGACATTAGGGGGAATGCTCCATGCATGCCTTTCCTATTTTTGTTCAGCAGCGTTGGCGGCCACCCACCACGAAGCCCAACGAGGGGACGCTACAAGTTTACAGATGCTGAAAACTGCAGACGCCAGCCGTACGACGCCACTATAACCCAATGCGCCTAGACCAAGGTAGGCTATTTGCACCGGGATAACCCTAGCCTCCAGGAAGTTTGGAAGTAAACGGAAGAGAGTAGAAGACAGGACAGATAAATAGTAAGAGATAAAGACGAAGATGTAGAGAGGGAGGGATAGGAAAAGGCGACTGCCGATTTCCCCTGGGTGGGTCAGCCCAGGGGTGCCGTCTACATGATGCCGGGGCCAAAGGGGTGTGTTGCCTCTGCCGGGGGGCTTTAACGGTCCAATCACCCAGCGTCGGATCAACCCCCAGGATCCCCTTTTCCCCGGACACGGCAAAGCCACACACGGCTAGGCGTGGGAGGGAGCCGAAACTCCCCCGTTAGCTCGGGTCCGTGGTGTCGCTACACACCAAACGCCTACTTGCGCAGGCGCCCCTGCGGGGCGCCCTCTCTTTGAGAGAGGAGTGATCACTCTGGAAGAGCAAACTCCTGGAGAACTTCCTCAATTTTATATTAGCCCCGAGAAAGAACACTGGCGTCACTGCAGTCGCGGCGAAGTGACATCGCGGCAAGGATTCGCCTGCTCCGCCGCCAACGCCTGCCGATCGTCGCTTTTTTTTCGAACCCGCCGTGTACCCGCTCTCCCGCGATATGGTAGAGGTTTCTCCACAATTTCGAGTACTAGCCATATAAACGTACAAATTAAAGGTAATTATAGATGTTAAAAGATAACTTAACTGCAGAAAGAATAGATTCACTTCGTAAATGAAGGTGCAGGACAGCAAGTCGTTAGTTGTTTTCGCTATGCGCGCACTCGACAAAATCAATGCTAAGCAAATATTCGCGCTTAATATGTCGGATTTTAATACAACTTGGCATATAGTATGTGCATAAACATTTGTGTCGAAAAATTGCAGACAAAATTAGGACGTTTTCAGTTCACTCACAGCAATGCAATTTACCGTGCAAGTTTTTTTGTCACTGTGTGAATATTCTACCTCATTAAACAGAATTTCGCTTTGAGATGCAGGAGACCATAGATGAATATATATGTCACGCGCAATCACTTATGATATTCACAAAATAAAGTCATGCTGAAACCCACACAATCGTTACCGGAATTCTGAGATGTTGGTGTACTCGAACGTAGTGTACAAATTTCTTCTCAACAGTCGCCAGGCATTCAGTTGAAATTAATGTGTGAGACTATATATTTGCATACATTCATTTACGCGAACAACGTACTAGATCTGCCGCCATGTCATAAACTGCAATGTTCACGTGGGAGAACTGCTGATGGCAATCGTTTGAAAAAGAAACGCCCGACAGTCGAAATGAACTATTTTGATAGTGCTATACGCTTTGTGGCCCATGCCTTAATGAAACGCCCTTTGCCTCAGTGAACTAATGAGGCATCTCGCATGTCATGTTCATATACAGATTCATCAACCGTGACAAAAATTTATTCATCAGGTGGCTATCTAAACTGGTGCTCACAATCATGACAGGACAGTCAAGCTAATAGCTCTATTTGAAATCAGTAGCAGTTTCTGCAACTAACCTCAGCTTGTTTTTCCAGTGAAACAGAGCACCGGAATTATTCCTAAAAACATGAAGCTGAATAACCTGATGAAATATGAGCAACTACACTCAAGAAAACCTAAAGCAGTAGCTGCGGCGGTACCTCGGGCGAGCGCAATCGAGATACTGATGATGATGTCGGATGTTTTGCGGCGCAAGGGCCATTTGATGGAGAAAGAGCACCAGTTCATGGGACAAAAGATGTGAACAATGATTCTGATTAGCGGCCGTGAGGCAAGTGCTTTGCTGAGTGTAGCCGCCGCAGCGGAGACCTCTCTGGAGAGGTCGTGCTACGGAATGTCCGGGTATATGATATGAAAAGTACGAAATTCTCTTAAAAAGCTAACAACGATTTATGTGGGATAAGTGGTTCTCTACCAACGAACATTGCAGGATGAAATTGTATCTGTTGTCGGCAGGGTAATGGGAAGTGTTGTCTCTTTGATGATGCTGTGTGACGCTTTGTGGCGCAAGGGCCAATTAATGGCCAAAGAGCGCCATTTCAATGAGTATAGATGCGGGCAATGATATGTTGCGTGGCTGTATAGGGGCCTTAAAATTCCTCGCGATAATGCGGGTAAAAACATAAGTATTAAGATCGTGACAGTGGCGTGATATGCATAGTAAAAAGGGTGACAAAGGTTTGATAATAAAAACATGTCAAAATATTTGGCACTAGCACAAGTGCCTCATCAGCACCCTTGTGTCCAAGGGCTGCGAGGCAAGTGCTTTTAAATGTAGTCACTGCAGCAGCACCCTCTCTTGAGAGGTCACGCTACGCAATGCTTGGGCACTGCCGCTGGATCAAAGCGCACAGGTCAAAGCGCACAGGGTGCGGCCAGCTGCGTGGAGTCGCCGCGCATTGGCGAGGGAGGACGAGCGTTGTTGACAGTTGCGGCCGCAAGTTTCGCGGGGGGCGCTAGTAGTAGGGGACACACCCAAGAGACGCGCGGGTGCGCTACGGCAAACGCGGCATTTTCGCGCCAATTTCTCGCCGTGGAATGAGGTTACATGCTTCAAACAAATATAGTCGTGTTCAGCTTGATGCGATCTGCCTCACAGTCCAACTAGGTAGTTAGCGTGGCCAGTTAGTATGCCAAAAAACTGCTGTGTTCCACTGTGCGCGTTGAACGCTAAGAAAAATCCCGGTTTGAGCTACCATGAATTTCCATCGAGCGTTAAACGACGACAAGCATGGCTCACCAACATCTCCCGGCAGGTATCTGGCGGAAAAGAAACGAGGTGGGTACCCAGTGACCGCTCTTCGGTTTGTTCCTTTCACTTCACCGAAAATGACTGTAAGAAAGGCACCAAACTGCGAATGCTCCTGCCAACTGCTATCCCGACGGTGTTCCCCAATTACCCGTCCTATATGCAAAAGCCAAGGGCTCCAAGGATAGCAAAGTGGCTTCGAAGAGAAGTACCAGATGGTGGTTAATCAGCTTGCGTGAAAAAGAGCTCACGAAATGGCCCAGATGAAAGCAGGCATGAAGATGTCGAGCCTGATCTCTTCGGAGATCAAGAACATGTTGCACCAAGCGGGTCTTCAGACGAAACGTGGGACTGTTCATTGCCTGCTGATAGTATGTGCCAAACCAGTTCATGTACAGATAAAATATCTCAAACAGACCTTGACCTTAAGCGGATAATAGAGGATGCGAAGAAAACGACGAACCACCTGCAGCGGAAAATTTCCCGCCTCAATAAGTCACTGCAGACGCTTCAGAGCCAGCACGATACGGTTCGTGAACGGCTTCAAGCTTTCGAAAGCAACAAAGAAATCGCCTGTTTTGTGAGTGTACTAAGAGCCGCAGACGAAGGCCATAAAACCGCCGAATTTATCAAGAATCAAGTGTCGAATTTCGCTTCCAAGAAGCCAGCGTACACTGAATCAATTCTGAGGGAGTGCGTCCACTGGAAAGCGCGCTCCAACAAAGGTTACGAGTATGTGAGAACAAGAGGCCTGTTCAAGTTGCCTTGTTGTGCCACACTACAGAAGTACACCGGGCACTCAACAGGCGAAATAGGCGTCACATCACTCATAACAGAACGCCTCCGCGCAGAGTTTCAAGCGCTACAAGTCGAACAAGAAATCTGCTGCTTCCTAATCATCGATGAAATGGCGATACAGCAGAAAGTTATGTACGATCGCCAATTTGATAAGGTTTTCGGCCTCGTTGACATGGGTCCTGAGCAGCAATCATGTGCAACGCCTGAAGTGGCGAACAGGTTGTTGTGCTTCGTCCTGTGAGGGCTATCAACTGCCTATTTATTAACAGTTGGGTACTTCTTTACCCGGTGCCTCAGGAGTGAGCAACTTCATTCTATGACAATGAATGTCATGAAGGCAGTTGAAGATGTGGGTTTTTGTGTAACGAAGATTGTTACCAACAATCACCAGTCAAATGTTGCGCTCTTTAAGAGCATTTCCGAGGACGGAATGCTTGCGCATGTAGTGCCACATCCATTGCGACAAGGTGATCCTCTTTTTTTTTGTCTTTTGATCCGAATCACTTCATCAAGAACCTCAGAAATAATCTTGTGGAAAGAGAGATAATGGACGGAGATAATCTAATTCAAGGTGGACTGTACTTGAAGAAGCTACTCAGCATTCGGTCACAGCTACTCGTAAAGCCAGTGAGGTTCCTAACACAGTCAAACGTTGAACCGAACAACTTAGAAAAGATGAATGTGTCAAGGGCTACGCAAGTTTTCTTCCCAGTCGTAATAGCAACGCTTCAGTTTCTACAAGAAAACCCGCAATGCCACCCTGATGCGACAGAATTTCAGGACTGTTTGCCCACCATTACCTTCATGAAAATGGTGTCGAAGTGGTATGACCTTCACAATAATTGCACTGTGAAGCTGCGTGGTCAAAGGGAAGAACCATTCTACTTGATCAACGACGACCGTCTTTTGTGGCTTGAAGTAGACTTCACCACGCACATCGAGAAGATTCAGCTTTCTGGTGGCAAAACAAAAAAGAAAATGACGAATTATGATGATGTTTGATGTTTTGTGGTGCAAGGGCCATTTCACGGCCAAAAAGCGTCAGTTCATCTTACTAAAAATTTAGACAATGATTGTGATAAGCGGCTGTATAAGGGCCATAAAATTCCTCGCCGTAAGGCGGGTAAGAACATACAAGTATTAAAATCATGACCATGCCGTGAAAGGCGTGTGTGGTGTGAGTAGATAACAAAAGTTGGTGATAATAAGAACGATGGTGGATATGTATGGCATTAGCACAAGTGCCTCACTTGTTCATACCCTTGCGTCCAAGGGCCGTGAGGCAAGTGCTTTCTTGTGTAGCCACCGCAGCAAAAACCTCTCTGGAGAGGTCGTGCTACGGTATGCCCGGGTATATGACATGAAAGCTATGAATTTCTTTTAAAAACGCTAACAATGATTTATGACTAAAAAGCGGTTCCCTACCGACAAAAATTGCAGGGTGTAAAGGTATATGTTGTCGGTAGAGTAATGAAAAATGTTGTTTTCTTAGAGTTTCTAAGTGTTTGCACTGGATTAGTATGTGAAGGACTGTTGATGTTTCACCACATCTGTCACACAATGGTGAATCGTCACCAGACAAAAGATAAGTGTGTGTCGCGTATGTGTGTCCTATCCTGAGTCTCGTAAGTGTTATATCTGTATGACGCGATTTCGATACGGAGAGCCAATGACCAAGGTGTGGCTTAATAACGTGTAGTTTGTTTTGTGTGTGTGTATCCCACTTGCTCTGCCACTATACCCTGAGGTTTCTTTTGAGAGACGGCTTAAGATCAAGGGCCGGGATTGATATGGGTGTAGGGGCAGTGCTTTTGTGGACGGATGCAGCGAGCTGATCCGCCCTCACGTTGCCTTGAATCTCACGGTGCCCTGGCACCCAGCACACTACAACATGTTGTTTGAGTCTGTAGAGTGTGCACAAAATGGAGTAAAGTAAGACAAGGACTGGGTTTTTGTGTTTTTTAAGAGTGTGCAGAGCCGTTACCACACTGAGGGAGTCTGTATAATTTACTGCTTTTTGTATTTGGAATCGCTTGATGTGTTTAGCCGCCACAAGTATCGCATAAGCTTCCGCTGTGAAGATACTTGTGTCTGGATGTAGAGGGCCAGCATCCGAAAAGGATGGGCCGACAGCAGCGTAGGACACAGAGAAGTTAGACTTTGAGGCATCTGTAAAGAACTCAGGACGTGTGTATTTGTGTTGAAGTTCCAGGAAGTATGTTCGGATATGGGCAATAGGCGCATGTTTTGTAACTTCTAGAAAAGAGAAATCGCAGTCTATAGTCTGCCATTGCCACGGTGGTGGGTAGGCTACAGGAGCCATTTAACTGTGTTCAAGTGAGACTCCAGTTTTTTCAGCTAGGCTCTTCAGGCGAACTGAGAAGGGCTGCCTCATCGAAGGCATGTTTTGAAACAGAATTGAGCTCGACAAATCATTATTAGTAGAGTATTATGGGTGCTTCTTGTCTGCTTTTACCTTAAGGAAATAAAAAGAGGACATGCAAGTTCGCTTCAGATGAAGCGACCACACATTTGACTCAACATAAAGGCTTTCTACGGGGCTGGTGCGAAAAGCACCCGTAGAAAGGCGGATGCCCAAATGGTGCACGGGGTCCAGCATCTTCAAAGCACATTGAGTCGCAGACTGATAGACAACGGCCCCATAATCTAAGCGGGTGCGAATGAGGCTTTTATATACGTTCATGAGACATTGCCTGTCACTACCCCACCTAGTACTTGACAACACTTTTAAAACATTCATGGCTTTTAAACATTTTCTTTTTAGATACTTGATGTGCGGTACAAAGGTCAACTTGTTGTCCAAGATTAATCCTAAGAATTTGTGCTCTGTATTAACAGAAGGACGTTGACCGTTCAGTTTAATGTCCGGTTCTGAGTGCATGCCTCTCTTTCGGGAGAACAAGACACACGTGTTTTTTTGTGGGTTCAGTCGGAATCCGTTTTCCTCTGCCCATTTGGAAACCTTGTTTAAACCTAACTGAACCTGCCGCTCACACATTGCCAGATTGCAAGATCTAAAGCCAAGCTGGACGTCATCGACATATGTACAATAAAACATATTGTGAGGACTGTACAAACGCAAGGAATTGATTTTCATGAGAAAAAGTGTGCAGCTAAATACACCACCTTGTGGCACGCCTGCTTCCTGGACAAATAATTGGGAAAGAACAGTGCCCACTCGGACACGGAATGTCCGGTTTGACAGGTAATTTTCGATTATGTGAAACATTCTTCCGCGCACGCCAAGGTGGGACAGGTCTCTTAGATTTCCAAAACGCCATGTTGTATCATAAGCCTTTTCGTTATCGAGGAATACAGAGAGAAAATATTGTTCATGGACGAAGGCGTCCCTGATCTGTGCCTCAATACGAACAAGGTGGTCTGTGGTGAATCTACTTTTTCGAAACCCGCACTGAAATGGGTCGAGCAAATTGTTTGTTTCAAGGATATGTACAAGTCGGCAGTTTATCATTTTTTCGAAGACTTTGCACAAGCAGCTTGTAAGTGCAATAGGCCTATAACTCGAAGGGAAAGAAGGGCCTTTAATCCTCTCAAAATGGAATAATAATAGCCTCTTTCCAGGAGGTAGGGATAGTGCCAGAAAACTAGATAGCATTGTACAAACAAAGTAAGGTTTTTCGTGTTTCGATTGGTAGGTTTTTTAACATTTCATACACCACACGGTCAGAACCTGGGACAGAAGTACTCCAGGAGTTTAGAGACGTCCGCAGTTCAGCTAGACTGAAAGCTTCGTTATATGCCTCGTTTCTAGTGCATTTGTGTTCGAGTTTCTGCTTTTATATTTTTGTTCTGTATTTTTGGAAAGTGTCAGTATAGTGGGATGAGCTGGACACCTGTTCGAAGTGTGCACCGAGGAAGTTTGCCTGATCTTCCAGTGTATCACCCTGAGTGCTTACGAGTGGAAGTGTGTGTACTTGTTTTCCTGCTATCCTACCGACCATGTTCCAGACTTTAGCCTCATGTGTGTATGAATTCATCCCTGACAAAAATGTCTGCCAGCTTTCCCTTCTGGCCTGCCGACGCGTTCTCGTGCCTTGAGACTTTATTTTCTTGAAGGTGTCAAGATTTTCGGCTGTCGGTGAGTTCCGAAGCAGCCTCCAAGCTCTGTTTTGCTGTTTGCGCGCGTTTCGGCATTCAGAGTTGCACCATGGCACACGCCGTTTTTCAGGGTGTCCATTTGTTTGTGGGATGCACTTTGTTGCAGCATCAATCAAAAAGGCTGTGAAGTAGTTGACAGCAACATCAATGTTCGAAGTACATATGTCATTCCACCCTAGACGAGCGATGGTATAAAACTGTTCCCAGTCGGCTCTATTTATGAGCCACTTGGGAACACGTGGTGGGCACTCAGTTACTGTAGTTGTGCTCAAAACTACAAGGAAGTGGTCACTTCCGTACAGATTACTGACGACTTTCCACTGGAGTAGAGACACAAGGGATGGAGATACTATGCTTAGGTCTATGGAAGAGCAAGTGTTATTGGCGAGATTATAATAGGTTGGTTCTTTTCGATTTAGGAGACACGCGCTCGACGAGAGAAGGAACTGTTTGATCAGTCGACCTCACGCGTCATACCGAGAGTCACCCCATAGCCTGCTATTCGCATTAAAGTCTCCAAGGAGAACATAAGGCTCCGGAAGTTCATCAATTAGAGAGTGTAAATCACGTTTTTGCAGCTGATAACTAGGAGGAATGTAAATAGTGCAGATTGTGAGTAGTTTATCAAAAAGAACTGCTTGAACAGCCACTGCCTCAAGGGATGTTTGGAGTTGTAAGTGTGTGCATGCAACTCCTTGATTTACTATGATGGCAATATCTCTGGATGATGTCATGGCATCAACACGGTCCTTTCGGAAAATAACGTATTTACGAAGAAAATGTGTGCTTTTGAATTACGGTGTGTTTCTTGTACACACAGCACTTTTGGTGAGTGTTCGTGTAAGAGTTCTTGGATGTCGTCAAGGTTTCTGAGAAGGCCCCTGACGTTCCATTGTATAATTTGAGTGTTCATGATGAATGTAAAATAGTGCTGTGTGTACGAAAAGCGAGTGGCTGTTTAGACAGGGAGTTTGAGTTCACTTTACAGGGCCGTCACCAGGCCCTGTTATCTGCTTTTTTGTTTTCTTGGCGCACTCCAAGGAGCCACGCCGCTCTTTCGGCACCAAGGGTACCGATGTATCCATTGCCTCCTCAGAGGCACTGGACGCCCGCACGTACGGGCTGTTAGTACGAATTTCGGGACTCGCCTGGTGAGGTGAGGCCTTGAGACCCGAGGACTCTGGAGTCTCCGGTCTCTGTTTGGGAGTAGGCGGTGTAGCCTGGGTTACAGCCGCCTTGGGGGCAGGTGCCACAACCACCGGCTCGGTATGCGCGGGCCGAAGTTGTGGCGAGGGCTGGTGCGGCGGTGTCCCCTGACGCGCCGCATCAGCGTATGTAGGTCCAGTAATTGGAGCGACTCTTCGCCGTGCTTCCTTAAATGTAATGTTCTCCTTCACCTTCAATGTAATTATTTCTTTTTCTTTTTTCCAGTATGTGCAGGAGCATGAATATGCGGCATGGTTTCCTTCGCAGTTTACACAGTGTGGCGGTTGTTTGCAGTTCTCGGACACGTGGCCTAGGACTCCACATTTTGCACAAGTCTGGCGACCACGACAGGTTTTAGAGCCATGGCCATACCTCAGGCATTGGAAACAACGACGAGGGTTGGGTATGTACGGCCTGATAGATGTCTTCGTGTACCCTGTTTGAATAGATTCTGGTAGTTTACTGGATGCAAACGTGAGTATTAAGTGTTTTGTCGGTGTTTCCTCATTATCACTTCTGATGATGATTCTCAGTGACATTTTGGCTGTTCCACCCCTCCAAAAGTTCAGTCTCACTCAAGTCAATTATGTCCATGTGAGATACCACTCCGCGAGTTGTGTTCATTGATCTGTGGGGTGTTATGATTATTGGTATGCCACTGAAATCTGAAAGGTGGTCTAGCTTTCCGAATTGTTCTTTGTCGCGGATTTCGTGGAGAAGGTCTCCACTAGCCATTTTTGTTACCTTGTATCCTGTGCCAAGAGTTTCGGTGAGACATCTAGAAACTAGGAAAGGAGAGACGGTCCTGGCTTGCTTTTCAATTTTTTCACAGTGAATAACATGAAAGTGAGGATATGTTTCTTTTGGCTGGTTGAAAAAATTTATAGCATCGGTGCGTACCCGCTTTAAGCCGCTACGATCAGACATTAGGGGGAATGCTCCATGCATGCCTTTCTTATTTTTGTTCAGCGGCGTTGGCGGCTACCCACCACGAAGCCCAACGAGGGGACGCTACAAGTTTACAGATGCTGAAAACTGCAGACGCCAGCCGTACGACGCCACTATAGCCCAATGCGCCTAGACCAAGGTAGGCTATTTGCACAGGGATAACCCTAGCCGCCAGGAAGTTTGGAAGTAAACGGAAGAGAGTAGAAGACAGGACAGATAAATAGTAAGAGATAAAGACGAAGATGTAGGGAGAGAGGGATAGGAAAAGGCGACTGCCGATTTCCCCTGGGTGGGTCAGCCCAGGGGTGCCGTCTACGTGAAGCCGGGGCCAAAGGGGTGTGTTGCCTCTGCCGGGGGGCCTTAACGGTCCAATCACCCAACGTCGGATTAACCCCCAGGATCCCCTTTTCCCCGGACACGGCAAAGCCACGCACGGCTAGGCGCGGGAGGGAGCCGAAACTCCCCCGTTAGCTCGGGTCCGTGGTGTCGCTTCACACCAAACGCCTACTTGCGCCGGCGCCCCTGCGGGGACTAAACAGAAAACATGAATGTGTTGTGTGTGTACGTCCTGTTCTTAACCTTGATGATGATATTTAGTGTTTTTGGCGCAAGGGCCATTTGATGGCCAAAGAGCGCCAGTTCATGAGGCAGGAATGTGGACAATGGTTGTGATTAGCAGCTGTATAAGGGCCATAAAATTCCTCGCAGTAAAGCGGGTAAAATCATACAAGTAATAAAAACATGACTATACCGTGAAAGGTGTGCATGGTGTGAATAGGTGACAAACGTTGGTGATAATGAAAAACGATGGTGGACATGTATGGCATTAGCACAAGTACCTCACACGTTAGTACCCTTGCGTGCAAGGGCCGTGAGGCAAGTGCTTTCCTGTGTAGCCACCGCAGCAAAAACCTCTCTAGAGAGGTCGTGCTACGGTATGCCCGGGTATATGATATGAAAATAATGAATTTTCTTTAGAAACGCTAATAATGATTTGTGACTAAAAAGCGGTTCCCTACCGACGAACATTGAAAGGTGTAAAGGTATATGTTGTCGGTAGGATAGTGGGAAGTGTTGTCTTCTTAGAGTGTCTAAATGTTTACATTGAATTAAAACGTGAAGAACTGTTAATGCCTCACCACATTTATCACACAATGGTGGATCACCACCGGACAAAAGATGTGATGTGTCCTATCCTGAGTCTTGTTAGTGTTACCTCTGTTAGACGTGATTTTGATACTGGTGGCCAATGGCCAAGGTGTGGCTTGATAACGTGTAGTTTGTTTTGTGTGTGTGTATCCCACTTGCTCTGCCAGTAGTCCCTGAGGTTTCGTTTGAGAGACGGCTTCAGATCAAGGACAGGGATTGATATGGATGTAATGGCGGTGCTCTCATGGACGGATGCAGCGAGCTGATCCG
The DNA here is from genome assembly GCF_013339725.1 of Rhipicephalus microplus. Lineage (NCBI taxonomy): Eukaryota > Metazoa > Arthropoda > Arachnida > Ixodida > Ixodidae > Rhipicephalus > Rhipicephalus microplus. The sequence continues at coordinate 150,745,865 of NC_051167.1, forward strand.
CCCTCACGTTGCCTTGGATCTCACGGTGCCCTGGCACCCAGCACACTACAACATGTTGTTTGTGCGTGTAGAGTGTGCACAAAATGGAGTAAAGTGAGACAAGGACTGGGTTTTTTTGTTTTTTAAGACTGTGCAGAGCAGTTACCACACTGAGGGAGTCTGTATAAATTACTGCTTTTTGTATTTGTAATTGTTTGATGTGTTTAGCTGCCACCAGTATCGCGTAAGCTTCCGCTGTGAAGATACTTGTGCGTGGATGTAGAGGGCCAGCATCCGAAAAGGATGGGCCGACAGCAGCGTAGGACACAGAGGAGTTAGTCTTGGAGGCATCTGTGAAGAACTCAGGACATGTGTATTTGTGTTGAAGTTCCAGAAAGTATGTTCGGATATGGGCAATAGGTGCATGTTTTGTAACCTCTAGGAAAGACACATCGCACTCTATAGTCTGCCACTGCCACGGTGGCGGGTATGCTACAGGAGCCATTAAACTGTGTTCAAGTGACACTTCAGTTTCTTCAGCTAGACATTTCAGGCGAACTGAGAAGGGCTGCCTCATCGAAGGCCTGTTTTGAAACAGAGTTGAGCTCGACAAATCATTAATTGTAGAGTATGAGGGGTGCTTCTTGTCTGCTTTCACCTTAAGGAAATAAACAAAGGACATGTAAGTTCTCTGCAGATGAAGCGACCACTCATTTGACTCAACATAAAGGCTTTCCACGGGGCTGGTGCGAAAAGCACCCGTAGAAAGGCGGATGCCCAAATGGTGCACGGGGTCCAGCATCTTCAAGGCACTTTGAGTGGCAGACTGATAGACAACGGCCCCATAATCTAAGCGGGTACGAATAAGGCTTCTATAGAGGTTCATGAGGCATTGCCTATCACTACCCCACGTAGTAGGTGACAACACTTTTATAACATTCATGGCTTTTAAACATTTTGTTTTTAAATACTTGAAGTGCGGTACGAAGGTCAACTTGTTGTCCAAGATTAAGCCTAAGAATTTATGCTCGGCTTTGACGGACAGACGTTGCCCGTTCAGCCGAATGTCAGGTTCCGAGTGCATGCCTCTCTTTCGAGAGAACAAGATACACGTGCTTTTTTGTGGGTTAAGTCGAAATCCGTTTTCATCTGCCCATTTGGAGACCTTATTTAAACCCATCTGAACCTGCCGCTCACACATCGCCAAGTTGCATGACTTGAAGCCAAGCTGAACGTCGTCGACATATGTACAATAGAACATCATGCGGGGAATGGACAAGTGCAAAGAATTCATTTTGATCATAAAAAGTGTGCAACTAAGCACACCACCTTGTGGCACGCCTGTTTCCTGGACAAATGTTTGGGAGATCACACTGCCTAGACGGACACGAAATGTCCGGTTTGACAGGTAACTTTCGATTATATGAAACATTCTTCCGCGCACACCAAGGTGGGACAGGTCTCTTAGAAGTCCGAAACGGCATGTTGTATCATAAGCCTTTTCGATATCGAGGAACACAGAGAGAAAATATTGTTTATGAACAAAGGCGTCTCTGATCTGTGCCTCGATACGAACAAGGTGGTCTGTGGTGGATCTACTTTCTCGAAACCCGCACTGAAATGGGTCGAGCAAATTGTTTGTTTCAAGGATATGTACAAGTCGACAGTTTATCATTTTTTTGAAGACTTTGCACAAGCAGCTTGTAAGTGCAATAGGTCTATAGCTTGAAGCTAAAGAAGGGTCCTTGCCCTCTTTCAAAATGGGAATAATAATAGCCTCTTTCCAGGAGGTAGGGATAGTGCCAGAAAACCAGATAGCATTGTATAAACAAAGTAAGGTTTTTCGTGTTTCGGCTGGTAGGTTTTTTAACATTTCATACACCACACGGTCAGAACCTGGGGCAGAAGTACTGCAGGAGTTTAGAGATGTTCGGAGCTCCGCTAGACTGAAAGCTTGGTTATATGCCTCGTATCTAGTGGATTTGTGTTCGAGTTTCTGTTTTTCTATTCTTGTTCTGTATTTTTGGAAAGTGTCAGTATAGTGGGACGAGCGGGATACCCGTTCAAAATGTGCCCCGAGGAAGTTTGCCTGATCTCCCAAGGTATCACCCTGAGTGTTTACGAGTGGAAGTGTGTGTACTTGTTTTCCTGCTATCCTACCAACCATGTTCCAGACTTTAGCCTCCTGTGTGTATGAATTGATCCCTGACAAAAACTTCTGCCAGCTTTTTCTTCTGGCCTGCCGACGCGTTCTCCTACCTTGAGACTTTATTTTCTTAAAGCTCTCAAGGTTTTCCGCTGTCGGCGAGTTGCGCAGCAACCTCCATGCCCTGTTCTGTTCCTTTCGCGCATTACGACACTTTGTGTTCCACCATGGGACGTGTCGCTTGCCGGGCTGTTCAGATGTTTGTGGGATGCATTTGGCTGCTGCGTTAATAAGGAGAGCTGTGAAGTACTGCACAGCTTCATCTATGCTTAGTCCACATATGTCAGTCCAACATAACTGAGCATTGTTATGAAACTGTTCCCAGTCGGCTTTGTGTATAAGCCATTTGGGAACATGTGGAGGATATTCATATGTTATTGGTGTACTCAAAACTAAAGGGAAATGGTCACTTCCGTATGGATTATTTATGACTTTCCACTGAAGTAATGGTACAAGTGAAGGGGATGCGATACTGAGGTCTATGGAGGAGTAAGTATTGTTTGCAAGGTTATAATATGTTGCCTGTTTTCTATTCAACAGACAAGCACCTGATGAAAAGAGGAACTGTTCGATGAGACGACCTTGTGCATCACATCAAAAGTCACCCCATAAACCGCTGTGCGCATTCAGGTCCCCTAGAACCAGATAAGGTTCTGGTAACTCGACTATTAAAGAGTGAAAATCATGTTTTTCCAGGCGGTGTTGCGGCGGTATGTATAGAGAGCAGATGGTGACGAGCTTATTCAATAGAACTGCTCGAACAGCCACTGCCTCTAGGGATGTTAGTAGTGGTAGATGGCTACATGCTACTCCTCGATTAACAATAATGGCTACACCACCAGATGATGCCACAGCATCATCTCTGTCCTTTCGAAAGACAACGTATTGACGCAAAAAATTTGTACTCTTGGATTTTAAGTGTGTTTCCTGTACACAAAGCACTTTTGGAGAATGTTTGTTTAGAAGTTCTTGGACATCGTCGAGGTTTCGAAGTAGTCCTCTGACGTTCCCTTGTATAATTTGTGTCTCCATTATGGGAGTGAAGAAGTGCTGTGTGTACGAAATGAGTGTGGCTGGTGTCTAAAGAGAAAAGTGACTTATCTTACAGAGCCTTTAGAAGGCCCTGTAATTACCGTTTTGTCTTCTTTAGAGCGGTCGAGGGAACCCCGCCGCTCTTTTGGCGCAGTCTGCGCCGGTGCAGTTGATGTGTCCATCGCCTCAGGAGAGGCGACAGATAATGTTTTCATTGTAGGCTTCGTCGTGACAGACGGAGCCTTAAACCCCACCGGGCTGGAGGTCGAGGGGACCTCTTTAGTTTGTGTGGTGCCCTGGCTGCTGCCAAGGTTCACAGGCGCCTTCGGTGGGGCTGTATTAAAGGAGGGTGGGGCAGCCGAGGCTGCTCCCCCCATGGGGGCTTGTGGCGTTTGCCTCGGCACGCTGGGCGTGGTCCAAGGCATTGCCGAAAAACGAAGTGGTGCTGACCCCCCTCGCGCCACTTCGGCGTACGATGTGTTCCCAGAAAAATGCGGGGAAACGCGCTGCCGTGCTTCACGGAAGCTTATGTTCAATTTAAACTTTGTACTAATAATTTCTTTTTCCATTTTCCAGGCCACGCATGACCTGGAATATGCAGGATGGTCACCCTCACAGTTTGCACAGTGCACTTGTAGCTGACAGTCATCGTCAGCGGTATGACCTTTGGTGCCGCATTTTGCGCAGGTAATCTGTCCTCGGCAGCTCTGGGAGCCGTGCCCGAACCTCTGACACTTAAAGCAGCGCCTCGGGTTGGGTATGTATGGTCTAACTGGCAGTTTAAGATATCCTGTTGCTATTTCAGTTGGGAGGGTGCTAGATGCGAAAGTGAGTATGATGTGCTTCTTTGGGATTTCCTCATTTTCTCTTTTTATTTTGATACGCTGCACCTGAATGACATTTTCCTCTTTCCAGCCTGTTAGAAGTTCATCATCAGAGAGGTCCATCAGGTCTCCATCTGATACAACACCCTTCACTGTGTTCATGGTTCGATGTGGTGTGATTGTGATAGGCTGATCCCCAAATGCTGTGAGTTTATGTAGTCTCTGGTACTGTGCGTTGTCTTTTACTTCAAGTAACAAGTCACCACTGGCGGTCTTTGTGGCCTTGTAGCCTGCGCCCAGCGTTTCTATAAGGCATTTCGATACAAGGAAAGGTGAAATGTTTCTAGCTTTCTTTTCTGTATTTTCACAATGGATAATGTGGTATTTCGGGAAGTTGTCTTTTTTGTTCGGGAGAAATTCAAGAATTACATCGGTGCGCCACCTCTTAGAGGGGCGATTAGTTGTGACAGGGCTAGGGGTTCCCACAAATTTGATATCTTTTTCGGCGGCCATGCCAGCCACCCACCACCGAGCCCAACAAGGGGACGCTGCGAGACGCGAAGGAGGCGCAAGCGCCAGCCGTACATGGCCGCTATAACCTACTATATCTATCCAAGGTTGGATATTTACACTAGGTTAACCCTTGCCGTCAGGAAAAATTGGAAGTAAAAAGAAGTGAGGAGAATACAGGAAAGATGTAAAGTGAGAACAAAAGACGAAGATGTAGGGAGAGAGAGATAGGAAAAGGCGACTGCCGATTTCCCCTGGGTGGGTCAGCCCAGGGGTGCCGTCTAGAAGCCGGGGCCAAAGAGGTGTGTTGCCTCTGTCAGGGGGCCTTAAAGGTCGAATCACCCAGGGTCGGCTCAACCCCCAGGATCCCCTTTTCCCCGGACACGGCAAAGCCACGCACAGCTAGGCGTGGGAGGGAGTAGAAACTCCCCCGTTAGCTCGGGTCCGTGGTGTCGCTACACACCAAACGCCTGCTTTCACAGGCGCCCCTGCGGGGGTTCTTAATCTTGTAAGTATTGTTTCTATGTGGCGGGATTTTGATACTGGTGGCCAATTACCAAGTTGAGGCTTGTCGACGTGCACTTTATTACCTGTGTGTGCGTCCCATGTGCTTTGCACATGACTCCTGAGCTTTCGCTTTAGAAAAAAAAATTGTGGAATTGGTATCAATGTATTGCTAGTGGTTTTGTTGGCGGATCCAGCCACCTGGTCCACCAGATTGTTGCCTGGTATTTCGCGGTGTCCTGGCACCAAACAGACTATAACACACTGCTTGGCTGAGTAGACTGTGCATAAGAGCAAATAAAACCAGACAAAGACAGGGTTTTTGTACTTTTTAAAAGTTTTCAGAGCTTTCACAACGCTTAGAAAATGTGTGTATATTATTGCCTTGTGCAGTTTCATTTGTTTAATGTGTTCGACAGCCGCAACTATTGCATAAGCTTCGCCGGTAAAAATGCTTGTATCAGAGTGCAGAACGCCGGCTTCCGAAAAGTATGCGCCGACTGCTGCATACGAGACAGAAGTGTTTCACATTGAGGCATCCGTATAGAACTCAGAACATGTGTATTTATGTTGCAGTTCAAGGAAGTATGTCTAGATATGCGCGATTGGTGCATGCTTTGTAACCTCCAAGAAAGACACGTCGCAATTTATCTCCTGCTACTGCCACGGTGGCAGGCAGACTGCGTGATCCATCAAGCGGTGTTCGAGTGGCACACCGGTTTTCTTCGCCAAGCCCCTCACATGGAGTGAGCAGGGCTGTCTCATCGAAGGCCAATTTTCAAACACAGCAAAGCTTGACGTGTCATTAATTGTGGAATGTGATGGGTGATTCTTGTCTGCGTTTACATTAAGATAATATTTCAAAGACATGTAACATCTCCGTAGGTGGAGCGTCCATTCGTTCGATTCAACGTACAGGCTTTCCACGGGGCTAGTGCGAAAACACCTGTGGAGAGACGGATGCCTAGATGATGAACAGGGTCAAGCAGTTCAAATAAGTAGGTGTCGCAGACTGGTATGCTACTGCCCCATAGTCTAGACGGGTACGTATCAGGCTTTTGTACAAATCATTAAACACTTTTTGTCACTCCCCCACGTAGTGCTTGACAACGCCTTTAGAACGTTCATTGCTTTTATGCGCTTGTTTTGAAATACTTCTTGTGTGGTATGGCTTGGCATTCAAGATTAGGCCTAGAAATTTGTTTTCAATACTAACAGAAAGACGTTGCCAATGCAGTTGAACTTCGGTTTCGGAATGGATGCCTCTTTTCCTGGAGAACAACATGCTTGCTTTTCTGTGCATTCAGTCGGAACCCGTTTTTTTTCTGCCCAATGGGAGACTTTGTTCAAACCAAGCTGAACCTGCTGCTCACACATGGCCAGATTACAAGATTTGAAACGAAGCTGGACGCTGTCGACTTATGTACAATAAAACATAATGCGAGGGATGGACAAGCGCAAAGAATTCATTTTGATATTAAAAAGTGTGCAACTAAGTACACCACCTTGCGGCACTTCTGCTTTTTGAACAAATGTTTTGGAAAAAATGCTGCCCACTCAGACATGGAATGTCCAATTCGACAAGTAACTTTCGATGATGTTAAACATTCTTCCACACACGCCAAGATGGGACAGGTCTCTTAATAATCCAAAGCACCTTGTTGTATCGTAAGCCTTTTCGATATCGAGGAACAGAGAGAGAAAATATCGTTTATGGACGACGGCGTCTCTGATCTGTGCCTCGATACGAACGAGGTGATCTGTGGTGGATCTACTTTCTCGAAACCCGCACTGAAATGGGTCGAGCAAATTGTTTGTTTCAAGGATATGTACAAGTCGGCAGTTTATCATTTTTTCGAAGACTTTGCACAAGCAGCTTGTAAGTGCAATAGCTCTATAGCTTGAAGCTAAAGAAGGGTCCTTGCCCTCTTTCAAATTGGGAATAATAATAATAGCCTCTTTCCAGGAGGTAGGGATAGTGCCAGAAAACCAGATAGCATTGTATTAACAAAGTAAGGTTTTTCGTGTTTCGGCTGGTAGGTTTTTTAACATTTCATACACCACACGGTCAGAACCTGGGGCAGAAGTGCTGCAGGAGTTTAAAAATGTTCGGAGCTCAGCTAGACTGAAAGCTTGGTTATATGCCTCGAATCTAGTGGATTTGTGTTCGAGTTTCTGTTTTTCTATTCTTGTTCTGTATTTTTGGAAAGTGTCAGTATAGTGGGACGAGCGGGATACCCGTTCAAAATGTGCCCCGAGGAAGTTTGCCTGATCTCCCAAGGTATCCCCCTGAGTGTTTACGAGTGGAAGTGTGTGTACTTGTTTTCCTGCTATCCTACCAACCATGTTCCAGACTTTAGCCTCCTGTGTGTATGAATTGATCCCTGACAAAAACTTCTGCCAGCTTTCTCATCTGGCCTGCCGACGCGTTCTCCTGCCTTGAGACTTTATTTTCTTAAAGCTCTCAAGGTTTTCCGCTGTCGGCGAGTTGCGCAGAAACCTCCATGCCCTGTTCTGTTCCTTTCGCGCATTACGACACTCTGTGTTCCACCATGGGACGTGTCGCTTGCCGGGCTATCCAGATGTTTGTGGGATGCATTTGGCTGCTGCGTTAATAAGGAGAGCTGTGAAGTACTGCACAGCTTCATCTATGCTTAGTCCACATATGTCAGTCCAACATAACCGAGCATTGTTATGAAACTGTTCCCAGTCGGCTTTGATTATAAGCCATTTGGGAACTCGTGGAGGACATTGGTATGATGTTTGTGTATTCAAAACAACAGGAAAATGGTCACTTCCGTAGGAATTATTTATAAATTTCCATTGTAGTAATGGTACAAGTGAAGAAGATGCGATGCTGAGGTCTATGGAAGAGTAGGTTTTGTTGGCAAGGTTATAATATGTTGCCTCTTTCCTATTCAACAGACAGGCGCCGGAGGAAAAAAGGAACAGTTTAATGAGACGGCCTCGTGCATCGCAGCGAGAATCACCACATAGACTGCTATGAGCATTCAGGTCACCAAGGACCAGATAAGGTTCGGGCAGTTGGTCTATTAAGGACTTTAATTCTAGTTTTCCAAGACGGTGGTGTGGGGGTATGTACAGAGAGCAGATGGTGACGAGCTTGTTGAAAAGAACTGCTCGAACAGCCACTGCCTCTAGTGTTGTTTGCAGTGGTAAATGTGTGCATGCTAATTTTTGATCAACAATAACGGCTACACAGCGGATGATGCCGCAGCATCATCTCTGTCCTTTCGGAACAGAACATACCGACGCAAAAAAATTCGTGTTTTTATATTTTAAATGAGTTTCCTGTAAACACAGCACTTTCGGCGAATGTTCGCAAAAGAGCTCTTGAACATCATCGAGGTTTCTAAGGAGTCCTCTGAAGTTCCAATGTATTATTTGTGTTGCCATATTGGAGGTAACGTAGTGCTGTGTGTAGGGAACAATGACTGTGTCTGCTTCTTAAGCTAAGCGTTAAGACTCAAAGAACAGGGCCGTCGCCGGGCCCCGTTATTGGCTTTTTATTTCTTTTGGCGCGCTCCAGGGAGCTACGCCGATCTTTCTGCACCAGGGGTACCGTGGTGTCCATTGCCTCCTCAGAGGCACTGCGTGCCCGCATTTGCGAGCTGACGTTTTGGGCTTGGGACCTCGCCTGGTGAGACGAGGCCTTCATATCGGCCGACCCTGGGGTCTCCTTCACCTCGGGGGGCGAAACCTTCAGTCCTTTTGGGCTAGAGGTCGAAGGAACCTCCTTTGGTGCTGGGATACCCTGGCCGCTGCAAGTGCTTGCAGCAGCCGTGGTTGTTGCCATGGGGACGAGTGGCAGGGCAGCCTTGGCTGTTCCCGCCGTGGGTGGTGGCATTGGCATCCGCCTAGGCACACTGTGCCTGGCATGGGCAGTTGCCGCCGGCCATTGTAGTACTGCCCCCTGTTGCACTACATCGGCGAACGATGGTTTGTTTGTGAAAAGACCAGATACTTGTTGACGGGCTTCTCGGAAAGTAATGTTTTGTCTGATTTTGATTGTAACAATTTCTTTTTCCTTTTTCCATGTTGGACAGGTTCGGGAGTATGCGGGATGGGCACCATCGCAGTTTGCGCTGTGGGCCCCATCCTCCACCTTACACTCGTCCGTAGCGTGTCCTGTGGTGGCACACTTTCTGCAGGTGAGTTGGCCGCGGCAACTCTGAGAGCCGTGACCAAAACGCTGGCATTTGAAGCAACGTCGTGGGTTGGGAATGTAGGGTCTCACATTCAACTTCAAGTATCCTGTTTCGAGATGTTCAGGCAGGGTACTGGTGCAAAATGTCACAATTATGTGTTTGTTGGGATTTCCTTCTTATCACGCCTAATTTTGATTCTTTGTACTTGTGTCACCTGCTGGTTCTTCCAGCCCTCGAGGACCTCACCTTCACTCAGGTCAAGCAAGTCTTGATCAGATACAACGCCTCGGGAAGTGTTGAGTGAGCGGTGTGGTGTAATTGAGATAGGTATGTTTCCAAAAATTCTAGTTTTGAGAGGTTTTTTTACTGGCTCTGACTTTTTACCTCGAGGAGGAGATCCCCACTGGCCATTCTTGTAGCCTGGTAACCTGGTCCGAGTGTAGTGTTGAGGCATTTGGAAACAATGAAAGGCGAAAGAGTTCTGGTGTTCTTTTCAGCGGTTTCACAATGGATTACATGGTAGCGGGGAAAGGTTTCTTTTGGTTTGCTGAAATAATTGCAAAATTCTTCGGTGCGCCCTCTCTTCGAGAGAGGACGATCGTGCAATGAAGGGAGAGAAGAAAAAGCTATAAACTGAATATGAGTTCGGCAGCCATGCCAGCCGCCCACCATGCAGCCCAACACGGGGACGTGACAAGTCCTAAATTTATATGAGGCATGTAAACGTCAGCTGTACACAGCCGCTATAACCAAATATATTGTGCCCAAGACAGAGCACATACACAAGGTTAACCCTTGCCGCCAGGAAAAATCGGAAGTAAATGGAAGAGAGAAGAAGACAGGATAGATTTAAAGACGAGAAAAGACTAAGATGCAGAGAAGGAGAGAAATAGGAAAAGGCGACTACCGATTTCCCCTGAGTGGGTCAGCCCAGGGGTGCCGTCTACGTGAAGCCGGGGCCAAAGGGGTGTGTTGCCTCTGCCGGGGGTCCGCCATCGACAACTTGGAGAAGACGCTAGGTTGGTCGGTAGGTGTTGCACCATGGTCACAAGGGTCTTGAAAATAAAATGAAGCGGGCCGAGAAAAGTTTCCAAACCGGTCTTCTCGATGACGGCAGTAGAGCGAGATGTGGCCTGGTTCGCCACAGTGGAAACAAAGGGGTCGACGGTCGGCAGTGCGCCACAAGTCGGTCCGACGTACTGGTGGTTGCCGCACAGGTTCCCGCTGCCACCTCAGCAAGGTAACGGGCCTTGGCTGAAAGGGTGCTTCTTCTGGGGGAGGCGAATGGTTGCGGATGGCATCAGCATAGGTCAGTGGACGTGGTTCGGGTGGTGGCGCCGGTGATGGAAAGGCTCGCCGTAGTTCTTGGCGCACGATTTCCGCAACGGAAGCAACTGGAGGCGCGTTAGACGGAAGGCCGAGGGCCCGCAGCTCTTCGCGCGGGATTTGCCTAATCATTTGCCGTAAGGAGTTTTCGGAAACGGCAGCGTTTTGAGCGGCGGCACCAACAGGCATTTGGTCGGGCAGGCGGTCAAAGTGGCGGCATCGTTGCCGGAGCGCCCGCTCAATGACAGTCGCCTTTTGAAGAATTCATCCACTGTTGTTGGCGGATTTCGTACAAGGCCGGTGAAAAGCGGTTCCTTAACTCCCCGCATCAGGTGACGAACTTTCCTTGCCTCGGGCATGTCAGGGTCAGCGTGGTGAAGTAGACGGGCCATATCCTCAGCGAACATGGCGACGCTTTCGTTCGGTGCCCAGCACCTCCACCAGTGTTGCGAAGTGAAGACAGAGGTCGTATTTGAAGACGCTGAGAAAACAGCAGTGGGTCGGTCTTTTTATTAACCGCGCGCGTGAGAGAGTTCCTCGTCTTTCTCGTGTTTGCGTTCTGCATAAATGCGTGCAGATGCGCGTACGCGCTGTCGCCTTCGTCTTTTTCGCGGGACGCACGTGACAATTTATATATACATGCCGGAATATTGTTCCCATTATTAGAAAACTTATTTGGATACGTCCTCTGAAGGTTCGCAATGTTACCTTATTGTGTCGAGCGTTTTTTTTTTACTTAACCAGACTCTTTCCCACTTTACTCTTGTATTCTTCGTCATATCTTGCAATAACAATGTTCTACCGTTTTTTCAAACATGTATCAATAACTCATCTGTAAGTTTGCAATCGGTTCCAAGGAATTATCATTTGTCGCCCTATTTATCGTCTTCTGCTTGCCTATAACGAAGGTGCTCTCGCCTCGTCGAGCTACTCAGTAGTAGCTTCTTTTGTGACAACCCCTACCTTCTTTTCTTTGAAAGATGAGAAAACTTGTTTTGATTTGATTATATATATGGTGCTACGCTTCTATTGCCTACTTCGTAACGCTTCCCAGGGTTATGAGCACTCGTGATCACTCTGATTATGATGATGATGATGATGATGTTTGATGTTTTGTGGCGCAAGGGCCATTTCACGACCGAAGAGTGCCAGTTCATCTTACTAAAAATATGGACAATGATTGTGATAAGCGGATGTATAAGGGCCATAAAGTTCCTCGCGGTAAGGCGGGCAAGAACATACAAGTAATAAAATCATGACTATGCCGTGAAAGGTGCGTGTGGTGTTAATGGATGACAAAAGTTGGTGATAATAAAAGACGATGGTGGAAATGTATGGCATTAGCACAAGTGCCTCACTCGTTCATACCCTTGCGTCCAAGGGCCGCGAGGCAAGTGCTTTCTTGTGTAGCCACCGCAGCAAAAACCTCTCTGGAAAGGTCGTGCTACGGAATGCCCGGGTATATGATATGAAAACTATGAATTTCTTTTCAAAAATCTAACAATGAGTTATGACTAGAAAGCGGTTCCCTACCGACGAACATTGCAGGGTGTAAAGGTATATGTTGTCGGTAGGGTAATGGAAATTGTTGTTTTCTTGGAGTTTCTAAGTGTTTGCACTGGATTAGTATGTGAAGGACTGTTAATGTTTCACCACATTTGTCACACAATGGTGAATCGTCACCAGACAAAAGATAAGTGTGTGTCGCGTATGTGTGTTCTATCCCGAGTCTCGTTAGTGTTATATCTGTATGACGCGATTTCGATACGGAGAGCCAATGACCAAGGTGTGGCTTATTAACGTGTAGTTTGTTTTTTGTGTGTGTATCCCACTTGCTCTGCCACTATACCCTGAGGTTTCCTTTGAGAGACGGCTTAAGATCAAGGGCCGCGATTGATATGGGTGTAGGGGCAGTGCTTTTGTGGACGGATGCAGCGAGCTGATCCGCCCTCACGTTGCCTTGAATCTCACGGTGCCCTGGCACCCAGCACACTACAACATGTTGTTTGAGTCTGTAGAGTGTGCACAAAATGGAGTAAAGTAAGACAAGGACTGGGTTTTTGTGTTTTTAAGAGTGTGCAGAGCCGTTACCACACTGAGGGAGTCCGTATAAATTACTGCTTTTTGTATTTGGAATTGCTTGATGTGTCTAGCCACAACAAGTATCGCATAAGCTTCCGCTGTGAAGATACTTGTGTCTGGATGTAGAGGGCCAGCATCCGAAAAAGATGGGCCGACAGCAGCGTAGGACAGAGAAGTTACACTTTGAGGCATCTGTAAAGAACTCAGGACGTGTGTATTTGTGTTGAAGTTCCAGGAAGTGTGTTCGGATATGGGCAATAGGCGCAAGTTTTGTAACTTCTAGAAAAGACACATCGCAGTCTATAGTCTGCCATTGCCACGGTGGCGGGTATGCTACAATAGCCATTAAACTGTGTTCAAGTGAGACTCCAGTTTTCTCAGCTAGACTCTTCAGGCGAACTGAGAAGGTCTGCCTCATCGAAGGCATGTTTTGAAACAGAATTGAGCTCGACAAATCAAAAATAGTAGAGTATGATGGGTGCTTCTTGTCTGCTTTCACGTTAAGAAAATAAACAAAGGACATGTAAGTTATCTGCAGATGAAGCGACCACTCATTTGACTCAACGTAAAGGCTTTCTTCGGGGCTGGTGCGAACAGCACCCGTAGAAAGGCGGATGCCCAAATGGTGCACGGGGTCCAGCATCTTCAAGGCACTTTGAGTAGCAGACTCATAGACAACGGCCCCATTATCTAAGCAGGTGCGAATGAGGCTTCTATACAGGTTCATGAGGCATTGCCTGTCACTACCCCACGTAGTACTTGACAACACTTTTATAACACTCATTGCTTTTAAACATTTTGTTTTTAAGTACTCGATGTGTGGTACGAATGTCAACTTGTTGTCCAAGATTAAGCCTAAGAATTTATGCTCCGCATTGGCAGACAGACGTTGACCGTTCATTTCGATGTCAGGTTCTGAGTGCACGCCTCTCTTTCGAGAGAACAAGACACACGTGCTTTTTTCTGGCTTCAGATGGATTCCGTTTTCATCTGCCCATTTGGACACCTTGTTTAAAACTAACTGAACCTGCCGCTCACACATCGCTAGGTTGCATGACTTAAAGCCAAGTTGGACGTCATCGATATATGTAGAATAGAACATGTCGCGGGTGATTGACAGGTGCAAGGAATTCATTTTATAATAAAAAGTGTACAACTAAGTACACCACCTTGCGGTAGTCCCGTTTCTTGCACAAATGTCTGGGAGAGAATACTGCCCACACGGGCACGGAATTTCCGATTGAACAAGTAACTCTCGATTATGGAAAGCATTCTACCGCGCACAACCAGGTGAGACAAGTCCCTTAATATGCCAAAACGCCATGTTGTGTCGTAAGCCTTCTCGATATCGAGAAACACAGAGAGGAAGTATTGTTTGTGGACAAAAGCGTCTCGGATCTGTGCCTCGATACGCACCAGATTGTCGGTGGTGGATCTACCCTCTCGAAACCTACACTGGAAATAGTCAAGCAGATTGTGTGTTTCAAGGAAATGTAAAAGTCGGCGGTTTATCATTTTTTTCAAAAAGTTTACGAAGGCAGCTGGTTAGTGCAATGGGCCTATAACTTTAAACTGAGGAAGGGTCCTTGCCCTGTTTCGAAATAGGGATAACAATAGCCTCTTTCCAGAAAGCAGGGATGGTGCCAGAAAGACAGATAGCATTGTATAGAGAGAGTAAAGTTTTTCGCGTTTTAGGCGGCAGGTTTTTCAACATTTCCTACGTGACACGGTCGTAGCCTGGTGCAGAATTACTGCTACAGTTTAGTGATGTTTGTAGCTAAGCTAAGTTTAAAGGTTGGTTGTATGCCTCGTGTTTTGTGCACTTATATTGTAGTTTCTGCTTTTCTATCCTTGCTTTATATCTTTGGAAAGCTTCAGTATAGTGTGACGAGCTATACACTTCCTCGTAGTGTGCACAGAGGAAGTTCGCCTGATCTTCCAGGCTGTCACCCTGTGTGTTTACGAGTGGGAGTGAGTGTACTTGTCTTCCCGCTACCCTACGAACCATGTCCCAGACTTTAGCCTCTTGTGTATATGAATTTATCCCTGATAAAAACTTGTGCCAGCGTTCTCTTCTGGCCTGCCGACGCGTTCTTCTGCCTCGAGATTTTATTTTCTTAAAGCTTTCAAGGTTTTCCGCTGCCGGCGAGTTGCGCAGCTACCTCCATGCCCTGTTCTGTTATTTTCGCGCATTCTGACACTCAGTGTTCCACCACGGGACGTGTCGTTTGCCGGGAAGTCGAGATGTTTGTGGAATGCACTTGGCTGCTGCGTCAGTAAGAAAAGCCGTGAAGTACTGCACAGCTTCATCTATGCCTAATCCGCATATGTCGGTCCAACCTAAGTGTGTAATCTTTTGAAATTGTTCCCAGTCGGCTTTGTTTACCAGCCATTTGGGAACATGTGGCGGACATTCTTATATTATTGGTGTACTCAAAACTAAAGGAAAATGGTCACTTCCGTATGGATTTTTTATGACTTTCCACTGAAGTAATGGTACAAGTGAAGGAGATGCGATACTGAGGACTATGGAGGAGTAAGTAATGTTTGCAAGGTTATAATATGCTGCCTCTTTCCTATTCAACAGACAATCACCTGATGAAAAGAAGAACTGTTCCATGAGACGACCTCGTACATCACATCGACAGTCACCCCATAAACCGCTGTGCGCATTCAGGTCCCCTAGAACCAGATAAAGTTCTGGTAACTCATCTATTAAAAACTGGAAATCATGTTTTTCCAGGCGGTGTTGCGGCGGTATATAGAGAGCAGATGGTGACGAGCTTATTCAATAGAACTGCTCAAACAGCCACTGCCTCTAGGGATGATAGTAGTGGTAGATGACTACATGCTACTCCTCGATTAACAATAATGGCTACACCACCAGATGACGCCACAGCATCATCTCTGTCCTTTCGGAAGACAACATATTGACGCAAAAATGTTTATTCTTGGATTTTAAGTGTGTTTGCTGTACACACAGCACTTTTGGTGAATGTTTGTGCAGAAGTTCTTGGACATCGTCGAGGTTTCGAAGTAGTCCTCTGACGTTGCATTGTAAAATTTGTGTCTCCATTATGGGAGTAAAGAAGTGCTGTGTGTACGAAATGAGTGTGGCTGGTGTCTAAAGAGAGAAGTGACTTATCTTACAGAGCCTTTAGAAGGCCCTGTAATTACCGTTTTGTCTTTTTTAGAGCGGTCGAGGGAACCCCGCTGCTCCTTTGGCGCAGTCTGCGCCGGTGCAGTTGATGTGTCCATCGCCTCAGGAGAGACGACAGATAATGTTGTTTTCGTTGTAGGCTTCGTCGTGACAGACGGAGCCCTAAACCCCACCGGGCTGGACGTCGAGGGGACATGTTTAGTTTGTGTGGTGCCCTGGCTGCTGCCAAAGTTCACAGGGGCCTTCGGTGGGGCTGTATTCAAGGAGGGTGGCGCAGCCGAGGCTGCTCCCCCCATGGGGGCTTGTGGCGTTTGCCTCGGCACGCTGGGCGTGGTCCAAGGCATTGCCGAAAACCGAAGTGGTGCTGACCCCCCTCGCACCACTTCGGTATACGATGTGTTTCCAGCAAAATATGCGGGGAAACGCGCTGCTGCGCTTCACGGAAGCTTATGTTCAATTTAAACTTTGTATTATTAATTTCTTTTTCCATTTTCCAGGCCACGCATGACCTGGAATATGCAGGATGGTCACCTTCACAGTTTGCGCAGTGGACTTGTAGCTGACAGTCATCGTCAGCGGTATGACCTTTGGTGCCGCATTTCGCGCAGGTAAGCTGTCCTCGGCAGCTCTGGGAGCCGTGCCAGAACCTCTGACACTTAAAGCAGCGCCGCGGGTTGGGTATGTATAGTCTAACTGGCAGTTTAAGATATCCTGTTGCTATTTCAGTGGGGAGGGTGATAGATGCGAAAGTGAGTATGATGTGCTCCTTTGGGATTTCCTTATTTTCTCTTCTTATTTTGATACGCTGCACCTGAATGACACTTTTCCTCCTTCCAGCCTGTAAGAAGTTCATCATCAGAGAGGTCCAACAGGGCTCCATCTGATACAACACCTTTCATGGTGTTCATGGTTCGATGCGGTGTGATTGTGATAGGCTGATCCCCAAAGGCTGTGAGTTTATGTAGACTGTAGTACTGTGCGTTGTCTTTTATTTCAAATAACAGGTCACCACTGGCGGTCTTTGTCGCCTTGTAGCCTGCGCCCAGCGTTTCTATGATGCATTTGGACACAAGGAAACGTGAAATGCTTCTAGCTTTCTTTTCTGTACTTTCACAGTGGATAATGTGGTATTTCGGGAAGTTATCTTTCTTGTTTGGAAGAAATTCAAAAATTGCATCGGTGCGCCACCTCTTGGAGGGGCGATTGGTTGTGAAAGGGCTAGGTGTTCCCATAAATTTGGTAGCTTATTCGGCGGCCGTGCCAGCCACCCACCACCGATCCCAACAAGGGGACGCTACGAGACACGAAGGAGGTGCAGGCGCCAGCCGTACATGGCCGCTATAACCTAATATATCTACCCAAGGTTGGATATTTACACTAGGTTAACCCTTGCCGCCAGGAAAAATTGGAAGGAAAATGAAGTGAGGAGAATACAGGAAAGATGTAAAGTGAGAACAAAAGACGAAGATATAGGGAGAGAGAGATAGGAAAAGGCGACTGCCGATTTCCCCTGGGTGGGTCTGCCCAGAGGTGCCGTCTACGTGAAGCCGGGGTCAAAGGGGTGTGTTGCCTCTTCCGGGGGGCCTTAAAGGTCCAATCACCCAGCGTCGGCTCAACCCCCAGGATCCCCTTTTCCCCGGAGACGGCAAAGCCACGCACAGCTAGGCGTGGGAGGGAGCCGAAACCCCCCTGTTAGCTCGGGTCCGTTGTGTCGCTACACACCAAACGCCTACTTGCGCAGGCGCCCCTGCGGGGACCAAACAGAAGAAATGAATGTGTTGTGTGTGTATGTACTGTTCTTAACCTTGTAAGTATTGTTTCTATGTGGCGGGATTTTGATACTGGTGGCCAATTACCAAGTTGCGGCTTGTCGACGTGCACTTTATTACCTGTGTGTGCGTCTCATGTGCTTTGCCCATGATCCCTGAGCTTTCGCTTTAGAAAAAAAATCGTGGAATTGGTATCAATGTATTGCTAGTGGTTTTGTTGGCGGATCCAGCCACCTGGTCCACCAGATTGTTGCCTGGCATTTCGCGGTGGCCTGGCACCAAACAGACTATAACACACTGCTTGGATGAGTAGACGGTGCATAAGAGCAAATAAAACCAGACAAAGACAGGGTTTTTGTACTTTTTAAAAGTTTTCAGAGCTTTTACAACGCTTAGAAATTGTGTGTATATTATTGCCTTGTGCAGTTTCATTTGTTTATAGTGTTTGACAGCCGCAAATATCGCATAAGCTTCGCCGGTAAAAATGCTTGTATCAGAGTGCAGAACGCCAGCTTCCGAAAAGTATGCGCCGACTGCTGCATACGAGACAGAAGTGTTTGACATTGAGGCATCCGTATAGAACTCAGAACATGTGTATTTATGTTGCAGTTCAAGGAAGTATGTCTGGATATGCGCGATTGGTGCATGCTTCGTAACCTCCAAGAAAGACACGTCGCAATTTATCTCCTGCTACTGCCACGGTGGCAGGCAGACTGCGTGATCTATCAAGCGGTGTTCGAGTAGCACACCGGTTTTCTTCGCCAAGCCCCTCACATGGAGTGAGCAGGGCTGTCTCATCGAAGGCCGATTTTCAAACACAGAGAAGCTTGACATGTCATTAATTGTGGAATGTGATGGGTGATTCTTGTCTGCGTTTACATTAAGATACTATTTCAAAGACATGTAACATCTCTGTAGGTGGAGCGTCCATTCAATCGATTCAACGTACAGGCTTTCCACGGGGCTAGTGCGAAAACACCTGTGGAGAGACGGATGCCTAGATTATGAACAGGGTCAAGCAGTTCAAGGCAAGTAGGTGTCGCAGACTGGTATGCTACTGCCCCATAGTCTAGACGGGTACGTATCAGGCTTTTGTACAAATCATTAAACACTTTTTGTCACTTCCCCACGGAGTGCTTGACAACGCCTTTAGAACGTTCATTGCTTTTATGCGCTTGTTTTGAAATACTTCTTGTGTGGTATGGCTTGGCATTCAAGATTAGGCCTACAAATTTGTTTTCAATACTAACAAAAAGACGTTGCCAATGCAGTTGAACTTCGGTTTCGGAATGGATGCCTCTTTTCCTGGAAAACAACATGCTTGCTTTTCTGTGCATTCAGACGGAACCCGTTTTTTTTCTGCCCATTGGGAGACTCGTTTCAAACCAAGCTGAACCTGCTGCTCACACATGGCCAGATTACAAGATCTGAAACGAAGCTGGACGCTGTCGACCTATGTACAATAAAACATATTGCGAGGGATGGACAAGCGCAAAGAATTCATTTTGATATTAAAAAGTGTGCAACTAAGTACACAACCTTGCGGCACTTCTGCTTTTTGAACAAATGTTTTGGAAAAAACGCTGCCCACTCGGACATGGAATGTCCAATTCGACAAGTATTTTTCGATGATGTTAAACATTCTTCCACACACGCCAAGATGGGACAGGTCTCTTAATATTCCAAAGCGCCATGTTGTATCGTAAGCCTTTTCGATATCGAGGAACAGAGAGAGAAAATATTTTTTATGGGCGTAATCGTCTCTGATCTGTGCCTTGATACGAGCAAGGTGGTCTGTGGTGGATCTACCCTCTCGAAACTCGCACTGAAATTGGCCGAGTAAATTGTTTGTTTCAAGGAATTGTACAATGCGGTAGTTTATCATTGATTCGAAGACTTTGCACAAGCATCTTGTAAGTGCAATAGGCCTATAACTTGGAACTGAAGAAGGGTTCTTGCCCTGTTTCAAGATGAAGTATTAATGGCCTTTTTCCAGGAAGTAGGAATAGTGCCAGAAAACCAGATAGCATTGTACAAACAAAGTAAGCTTTTTGTGTTTCGATTGGTAAGTTTTTAACATTTCATACACCAAACGGTCAGAACCTGGGGGGGCAGAATTGCTGCAGGAGTTTAAAGATGTTTGGAGCTCAGCTAAACTAAAAGCTTGGTTATATGCCTCGTATCTAGTACATTTGTGTTCGAGTTTCTGCTTTCCTATTCTTGTTCTGCATTTTCGGAAAGTGTCAGTATAGTGTGACGAGTTGGACATCCGTTCGAAGTGTGCAATTAGAAAGTTCGCCTGATCTTCCAAGGTGTGTGTTTAAAAGTGGAAGTGTGTGTACTTGTCGTCCTGCTACCCTACCAATCAGGTTTCAGACTTTAGCCTCCTGTGTCTATGAATTGATTCCTGATAAAAACTTCTGCCAGCTTTCTTTTCTGGCCTGCCGACGCGTTCTGCTGCCTTGAGACTTCATTTTCCTAAAGTTGTCAAGATTTCGGCTGTCGGCGAGTTCCGAAGCAACCTCCATGCTCTGTTTCGCTGTTTACGCGCGTTTCCGCATTGAAAGTCCCACCATGGGACACGCCGCTTGCCATACATTCCACATGTTTGCGGTAACCGCTTAGCTGCTGCGTCAGTAAGAAGTGAGTGAGTGAGAATTTATTAGAAGGCAAAGAGGTCGGCCTGAGCTAGTTCGCTCTAGCCTGCTACTCTACACAGGGGATAAGAGAAAGGGGAAAGAAAGAGGGATGAAGGGTGATGATGGGGACAAGAAGAGGTGGTGCGTATGTAGAGTAGCCACTTAGTATAGTACCCTACAGTCTAGTTTCTAGTCCAGTGCTTTTTATAAAGTCTAGAACAGCCTTTGTAGCAGTTTTTGACACTGTTTGGTCGTTCATTGCTGACAATATGTGGCTTTCACCTAATGGTGTTCGTCCAATGCTTGCCAACGTTGCAGTTAGCATTTCTCTTTGTGCCGCGTCAGTAAGAAAATCTGTGAAGTACTGCACAGCTTCATCTATGTTTAACCTACATATGTCAGTCCAACTTGAACGAGTAGTGTTGTAAAACTGTTCCCAGTCTGCATTGTTTATCACGCATTTGGGAACATGTGGAGGACATTCATATGCTGTTGGTGAAATCAACACTAAAATAAAATGGCCACTTCCATATGGATTATTTATGATTTTTCATTTCGAGTGGGGTATAAGTGAAGGAGGTACGGTGCTTAGGTCTATAGACGAGCAAGTTTTGTTGGCGACGTTATAGTATGTTGGCTCTCTCCTATTCAACAGACAGGCACCGGAAGACAAGAGACATTGTTCAATGAGACTACCTCGTGCACCACAGTGAGAATCGCCCCACAACCACTATGCGCATTTAAGTCCCCAAAGAGCAGATAAGGTTCAGGTAGTTCGTCTATTAAAGACTGGAATTCACGTCTTTCAAGACAGTGGTGCGGAGGTATGTACAGAGAGCAGACGGCGACGAGTATGTTTAGAAGTACTGCTCGGACAGCCACAAACTCAAGGTATGTCTGGAGTGGTAAATGTGTACACGCTACCCTTTGAATAACCATAACGGTCACGCCACGAGATGACGCCACAGCATCGTCTCGGTCCTTTCGGAATATGAAGTAAGCACACAAAAAATTTGTATTCTGTCCGTGAAGTTCACTATACTAAGGCCTTACTGGACACGCTGAAATCGATTGCTCAATTAGGAAACATTCCGGTTCACGCATTCTCCGCGTACGACGAAGAAACGACAACAGGAGTTATATACGATGTGGATAAGAAGATAACAGACTCAATTCTCGAGAAACTACTGTTATCGTTGGGTCCCGTGCTTGGTTTCCGCCGCTTTGGATGGATGCGATGTGTTAAAGTAGTTTTTCAGTCGAATGCGTTAACCACACATGTAAACGTTGGGTATGTGAGGCACTCGGTACGTGCTTACGTACCTAAACCTCTGCAATGTCATGAATGCATGAAATTCGGCCACGTTAGTGCAGTTTGCAAGGGAGCAGTAACCTGCAAGCATTGTGTTGGCCTTCATGATGGTGACAGCTGCATTGCTGCAGCTAAATGCCCAAACCGATGCCAAGGCTATGCTTAAAAATTTGTTGGTTTCGGTGCGTGAAATTCTTAGCAACCTAAACACTCCTGCTGCTAAGGTGGCTGTGCAGCTATGTAAGGTTTTGGAGCCTTTTCTAGTGGCTCTTCAATGAGTAAATATGGCATTGATGTTTGAAGAACGCATGCGCCAGTCGCTTGTTATGCAATGGAATGCTCGTGGTCTACGTGGTCGTCTGTCAGACTTCAGACAATGAGTTGTTATATATTAATTTCCTGTTATCGTTATATATGAACCAAATATGGCTTCAACTTTTCGTATATCTGGATATAGCCGTATTTGGTCGCGCAGTGATCAACGTACGAGCAATGTTCTCGTTTGTATAAGCCGTGATTTGCCATTCTTGAGGCCTGATGTCACGTCGCATACTAGCAATGGTTGCGTGAGCCTGACTATAACACATAAAAAGCGGTTATTCTCAGTAATAGGAGGATACACACACCCAAGCGCAGCGATAGACTGCTTCCATCTGGGGACCATTCTTCAAGCAGCACAAATTTCAAACATTGTGATTCGCGATTTTAATGCACATCATCCTCTTTGAGGAAACACTACAATGAAAGATCGCGGAAGGGATTTCGCCAATTTGTATTCAACTATGGACTAACTGTGCTCAACGACGGATCACCTAAATTTTTTCATGGCAGGTCCTACAGCAGCTCCCTCTACCTCTGTTTTGTTTCCAGAAGCATCCTATCCTCCGCATGTTGGTGCAAAGATTTGGACACTCGCAGCCGTGACCACCTTCTAACCTAAGTTCAGTTCAGGTGCTTTTGCCGCACACACACACACTAGATCTGTCAAACCGACTGGACACTGTTCAAGGCATCTGTCAAGTCCGGCTGTGAGCACACGACTGATCCATCCGAGGTACAGAACATCATTGCTTACTCACTGCGTGACACAACCAAACAGGTTAACCTACCGATGCAAAGATCAGCAATTGACTCCCAATGCGAGGCCCTTTGTGCAATCCGTCGCCATGCAGAACGCCGACACAGACGAATGAAGTCGCCTTCAGAACTCTCCGCTTGCCGTCGAGCTCAACGATAGGTTCTTCTGCATCTGGACAAGATTGACGGCAGCGTTGAAGAAATTTCTGTGGATCTCTGGACCCAGGCAACATTTATCTAAAATCTGGCGGGTGGTACGAAGTTCGCAGAGAACTCCCCAACAACGTCACCCATTTCAAGCTGTTGCTTTACATCAAGGGCGAACAGAAGTTGAGATAGCCAGTGACTACTGTAGCCTCATCGTGAACACCACTGATGATCTTGCCACTAATGAGCCTCTTACTACCATTGCGCCTCTATCGTCCGACGAGCGCCTTGATGTGCGTTTTACAATGCATCAGCTTGACGCTGCGATTTCTGCCTCCCGACGCTCATTGGCACCAGGACGTGACAGAATTACGTATGCTGCACTCCACCATCTTGGTACAGAAGCACGACATATCCTGTTACCTCATTATAACACCTCATGGGAGTCAGGAGAAGTCCCAGCTAATTGGAAATGCAGTCGCATTATTGCGTTTCTTAAGCCGGGAAAGTGTCCTTATACACTTTCCTCTTACAGACCAATCGCATTAGCCAGCTGCGTCGAGAAAGTAATGGGAAAAAATGGCAGCATATCCACGGAGTGAATGATGTATAGTGGGGCGAAGCATCCGTCCGTCCACTCGTTCTTACTTCCGTCCATCCATGCATGCGTCTGTGTGGCTGCCCGTGCATGCGTCTGTTTGTGCGTCCGCACCTTCATCTGTGCGTCCGTCCCTGCTTTCGTCCATGCATCTGCTCCTGCGTTCGTCCATGCGTCCATCTGTCCGTGCAGCCATCCATGAGTCCATCCATGCATCTGTCTGTGTGTCCGTTCGTCCCCCTATTCAACACTCTAAGTAGGCCATCTTGCATCGCATCTTATCATCATTTATTCTTCATATAGAAGCACCGTCATGCAGCGGACATTCCAAGGCCTGAACGAGAGGAGGCACGCGCTTACTTTTTTAGGGTTTGAGCTTCGTGTCTACTTCCCACCTTTAACCACCTCGAGTTCATGGTATATACTAGTTAACTGTATTCATGGCACTGCGGCCCAACGCTCGCTAAACCTTTCTAAAACCTAGGAGGTTACGCCCAGCGAGTATAACGTAGCAACCCTTTCTTGTCTATTGTGCGTTGTTCGACTATAAAAAATTCGCAGCGTGCGCGTTAACTAAAAGCCGAATTCTCCTGTCTCTCATTCCCTCTTAGCATCCATTGGCAAGTACATTGAACACTTTCTTTTATTGTTCAACAACGCACAGAAAAATTCTCTCGCCAGCACCACCTTGGAGGTCAAAATATTATACTTCTTACACACTACTACAACGACTACGAGGGACGAACAGGTGCCGCTCTAAAGAACTTCGCCCCTTAAAATGGTACTCCCAAGATTACAGTGGCTTCTAGAGAGCAACAAGTTCTTTCCTGCATTTATGAACGGCTTCAGAGCAGGCCGATCTGCAATTGACGGTGTGGTCAACTTGATCACCAGCGCTGAAGACGAAAGAAGCCGACGCAGACTAGAGGCGGTGGTCTTTCTAGACATTAAGGGTGCCTACAATAATGTGCGGCATTATGCGATCCTTGACGTACTGGAAGAATTCGACATCGGTAGACGACTGTATGCTTGGAGTTTTAGCTACCTTAGTGACCTCACCATTTACTAGACGACAAATACCGGAGGCACCAATCGATAAAAAGTTCATCGTGGTGTTCCCCAAGGAAGATTTCTCAGCCGGATTATATTCAATGTCACAATGACCAGCCTAGCAGCAGAACTTCCCTGCACGGTGAAAATAAGTGCATACGCTGACGACATATGCATATGGGCATCCGGAACTACTCGTCCGCAATGGCGAGCTCGGCTACAGCGCGCAATGACGATCACATACAAATTACGCTCTCCCATAGTAGAGTACCTAGTACTCTAAATCGTTACCCACTTTTTCTAAAAACAAATGTCCACGATGTCAGGGGTTCACTCTATCAATCGACAAATGCGCAGTGCTTTCGACAAATGCGCGCAAGCATATGCCGCAATGCCCGATATTTAATAATGGGACAACGATACCTGCTGTAGCACACCACACGTTTTTCGGGGTCACCGTACACAGAGATCTGTCGTGGAAGAGACATCTCGCAGAATATAAATCTAAATTGAAGAGCATTGCTCTCGTTCTTCGCCACGTGGCAGGAGCATGGTGGTGCCCAGTAGAATCATCGCTACTTCAATTGTATAATACTCTCTTTGTGGGATACATTCGATACGGCATGCCGGTGCTCTCCAGTATGAGATCTAGTTGTGTGAAGACGCTAGTGTTCAAGCTCAATGCTTAAGGAGATGCTTGGGTCTACCGTACTGTACTTCAACAAATGGGAAAACCACAGAGGCTCGGGCTTGTCCCATCAGTGTATACATGCTCTGCGAGCCACTCAGAGTTCGCCTTCGATTGCTGAGCCGACACAGACAGCTCCCACTACCCGCCACTCACTCAAAGTGCAGTTTCTCAAGCGTAATATCGCGGCATGAGAATATTCTTCCATCAAGTTTTCCCCGCTGGCTGTTCCTGCAGTGCCTCCATGGATCCTGCCTTAGCCACCTGTTTGTCTTACAATACCTGGAACTACGAAGAAGTCGCTCGTTTCTTCTTTTGGCTTCAGACAACAGACCTTACATCACATTAATACAATGTACGGTGATTCCCTGCACGTGTACACCGACGGGTCCACCACACTAAACATCGCCACAGCCTTTGTCATCCCAGACATGGATATCGTTCGATGATACAAAGTGGACCATAAAACCACGTCAACGGCCACAGAGCTTGTCGCTATCTGGGAGGCAATAAGGTTTATTTCCGGAGAGCGACCTCGTGCCTGGACGATTTTCAGTGATGCCAAACCCGCTTTTCAAACCGCAAATTGCATCATAAAGCAAGGTCCATATTACATCTTGGCAATAGAAATTGCAGAATTTATTCAGGTTTCTTCAGCGAATGGCTATTTTATCGATTACAGTAGATCCCCGCCCATTGCGGGATGATCCGAAAGGAAGAGGGCGATGCTGAAGCTAAAAATGCCTTAAGCAGTGCCCCTGAAGTACGCGTTGCGTTTTCACGAGCTGACACGAACGCCCTGCTTCGCTGCGTGATGCGCAGCTACAGACTTCAGCACTGGACCAAACCGGAACGGTGATACCGGCGATTTCGCAAATTGGACCCGGAAATGAGGTTCCACATGCCCCATAACTTCAAACGGCAACTCACAAGTATGATCCACCGCATTCGTCTTGGTGCGGCGTACACTAGACGTTACGCAAATATCATCGGTCGCAGTGACACCCGTCCTAATCGTGAACACTATGATGTGCCAGAAACACTTGAACACATATTTTGTGTCTGCTCATCATACGCACGTGAACAAATGCTGATTTCTTCTACTGAACGATATTGCAGAAGGTCATTAACTGATGAGACTATGTTGGGTCCTTGGCCAGACACCAAAAGTGAAACTGTGGTCACAAGAGCGGTAATAACCTTTTTGAAAGCAACTGGACTATATGCGCGGCTATAAAATTTGTCTCAGATAGAAATAATTCTACATACTCACCTCTCTATCTCACCATCATCATTCATCAGTCTTTCTTGTCCTCTTTCCCCTCTCCTAGAGTAGAGTAGCAGGCTAGAGCAAGCTATCGTTCATGCCAACCTTTCTGCCTTTCTGTAAATAAATTTTTTCTCTCTTTTATTGGAGGATTTTAGGTGTGTTTTCTGTACACACGGCACTTTTGGTGAGTGCTTGTGTAAAAGCTCTTGGACGTCGTCGAGGTTTTTAAGCAGTCCTTTGAAGTTCCAATGTATAATTTGTGTTTCCAAATTGGAAGTAGTACTGTGTGTACGCTAAGGAAGTGACTTGTTTAGGCTGAAATTCGAGCTCAAGCAACAGGCCTGTCATCAGGCCCTGTTATGAGCTTTTTAGTACTTTTGGCGCGCTGCAGAGAGCCGCGCCGCTCTTTCGGCACCAGGGGTGAAGCCGTATTCAGTGCCTCCTCGGAGGCTATGGATGCCCGCACATGCTAGCAGGTTGTTCGAAGATTGGGCCTCGCCTGCTGAGATAAGGCCTTGAGATCCGAGGGCCCTGAAGTCTCTGATCTCTGTTGAATTGTAGGCGGGGTAGACTCAACTACTTCCGCCTTTGGGGCAGGCGCCACAGCCAATGGCTCGCTTTGCGCAGGCCGAAGGAGTGGCGAGGGCTGGTGTGACGCTGCCCCATGGCGCGCCGCATCAGCATATGTGGGGCCGTAAAGTGGCCGGACTCTTCTTCTTTAAATGTGATGTTTTCTTTTATCTTTAACGTGATGGTCTCTTTTTATGCGGCATGATTCTCGACACAGTTCACACAGTGTGCAGGCGCTTCGCAGTTGTCGGACGCGTGGCCCCCTGGCCTCAGAAACAGACTATAGTGTCTCATACTCTTTGATGTTGCCTTTTCTCTGTCACAATTTTTTTGTAATTTCTCTCTCTCTCTTCGCAAAATTTCTTTTTAACATCTTGTATTCCCCTCCCCCCTTCCCCCAGCACAAGGTAGGCAGCCGGTCTGAGAACTGGCTAGCCTCCCTGTCTTTCCGCTTAAGAGCACGAGATTTTCGGCCACGACAACTTTGCGAGCCATGGCCATATCTCTGACATTAGAAGTAACGGCGGGGGTCCGATAATATGGCCTCACGTAAGTCTTTGTATACTTGGTTTGAATGGTTTCCGGCAAAAATCGGTCGAAGCAAAGGTCACTATTAAATGTTTGGTTGGTGTTCCTTTTTTTTCTCCTCTTATCTTAATACGCTGAACGTTGGTCACCTTCTGGCTCTTCCGTCCTTTCAGAAGATCACCTTCGGTCAGGTCAAGCAAATCTGCAACTGATACTACCCTACAAGCAGAGTTTGTTTACATAATGGTGTAACACTGATTGGTGTGTCACCAAAAGTTGTGAGAGAGTTCAGCTTTTCTAATTGGTCTTTCTCTCGTACCTCATAGAGTAGATCTCCGCTGGCCATTTCGGTAACCTTCTACCCGGCACCGGGAGTTTCGGTTAAGCACCTAGCCACTACTAAACGGGATACAGTTCTGGCTTGCTTGTTAGCTTTCTCGGAGTGTATAAGACGGAAGTGAGAAAACATTTGTCTTGGCCGGTTGAAAAAATGATGCCTTTGGTGCATACCCGCTTTATAGAGGCACGATCACTAAGCAAAGGAAATGCTTTATGCATGCTAATTGTATGTTGTTGAGCAGCGTTGGTGGCCACCCACCACGGAACCCAACAAAGGGACGCTGCAAATTTGCGGATGCTGAAAGCTTGCAGACGTCAGCCGTACAACACTGCTATAACCCAATGTTCCTAGGCCAACGTAGGCTGTTTGCACAGGGTTAACGCTTGCCGCCGAGAAAATTGCAAGTAAACAGAAGGGAGAAATAGACAGGAAAGATGAAAAGTGAGAAAGACGAAGAATAGGAAGAGAGACAGAGAGAGATAAGAAAAGGCAACTGCTGATTCCTCTTGCGTGGGTCAGTCCAGGGGTGCCGTCTACGTGAAGCCGGGGCCGAAGGGGTGTGTTGCCTCCTCCCGGGGGGCCTTGTAGGTCCGATAACCTAGTGTGGGCTCAACTCCAAGGATATCCTCTTCCGAGGACACAGCAAAGCCACGCACGGCTAGGATTGGGAGGGAGTCGAAACCACTCCGTTATGGGATATGGTGTCGCTACACACCAAACGCCTTTGCCAGGAAAGCACTCACTCTTAGCGGAAATGCTGGTGACAGAGTCGTGCCCTCCCTTATCTTGACGTCGCTGCCATTATTCCGACAAGCCAATCTTCGGACACCGTATAGCGCATTCGAGAAGTTCGTAGCTTCACCGTACCAGGCATCCATCAGCATCGACCTATCCTTAATTTGCTTTTGCGAGTGGGCTCACATACACCTAAAAATTATTTTAGAGAGTCGAAAAATAAGGGAAAATTGTGGAGTGGTGCCCTGCTGGCACTCCTGGTGATGCTAGATCCCTATACTTAACGGCCTCATTTCGTGCACTTGCATATCAGCGTTGTTTTGGACAACAGTACAAAGGCACCCCAAAAATGTTGTCTTGAAGGTCATAAATCACTGATTTCTACCAGACCTAAATTGAGAAACATTAGAGCCAGCTGGACTGCTGAGTGTAATATATATATTATTTCAAATATTGACCACACATTATGATGTTCGATCTGCACCTAGAAATGATGTTATGTACGAAAGTGACCATCATAAAAAACGACTTACATTATTTCAAGTTTTTTTTCTGTACATGCTCAATGTACCATAATTTAGAAGACGTAACCATTCGCATTATACAAGTGGCTGCTCTCAGTTATTCCATGCACAGTGCAGTAAAATTTCAGTACACTTGGGGTGTACGAAGCTTGCTACGTGACAACGCCAAATAAAATAGGAATCAACCGAAGATAAAGTAGGCCCTATCCATAATTATCGCAACCCTCAATTTTTTTATACTGTGTATACAGCACTTAGCTGTATATGTAAGTGTCGCAGTAAAACTTGCTCGCAAGACTCTATTATGATGACAATTTAGAGTTCGTCTATTCAGTTCAATTCAGTTTATTACCCTAAAGGCCCCCCTTTCTAGGAGGGGCATTACATAAGGGGTCGGGTTTTGTTGAGGTTAAAAATAAGCAGTAAGAGTTGTTTTAGCATTGAAGATGATCAATAATACGGTCTTGAAAGGCAGATTATGAAGCGATGTTGGCGATGTCCCGGGGGAGGCCGTTCCAGTCCGTGGCTGCTCGAAAAAGTACGAGGCAGAAAAAGCAGTGGTGCGCGAAGATGGGCGGGAAACCTGAAATGGATGACTGGTTCGATGAGATATGCGTGCTGTGGCTACTATATAAGATGGCTGATTGAGGGAAGAATGAAATAACTAGTAATAAAGCACGAGAGTTGCAGTGCGGCGGCGGAAATGAAGGGATGGCAGTCCAGATTTCGCTTTCAAAGATGAACTACTGATATCGTATGAGTAAGATGAGTGAATGAATCTGGCAGCACGGTTTTGTACCGCTTCTAATGCTTTGATTAAATATGCTGGATGTGGGCTCTATATGGCAGATGCATATTCTAATTTTGGTCTGATTAAAGATTTGTACGCAAGTAATTTCACATGTAGGGGGCTAGGCGGAGATGGCGTTTGAGAAAACCAAGTGCTTTATTAGATGCTGAAACTACATTAGCGATGTGGGTACGCCATGATAAATCATAGGACAAGGTTATTCCAAGATATTTATAAGATGGTACGGATTCAATTGCGGTGTTAACGATGGAATACAGGAAGCGATATGCGCTGTGGTGACGAGAAAAAGACACAAGTTTACACTTAGGATTAAGGGTCATTAACCATGTGTTACACCAATTAAGCACGTTGTTAGGATTGGTTTGGAGATACAGGTGATCATGCTGGTTACTGATAGTGTGATAAATGGTACAGTCGTCCGCGAACATGCGAATGCTGCGGGATACATGGTCAGGCAAGTCGGTAATATATATCAGGAAAAGAAGGGGACCAAGGACAGATCCTTGGAGAACGCCTGATGTGACTGGGAGAAAGATAGGTGGCCATTAACAAAGACTAACTGAGAACGGTTAGTGAGAAACTGTTCAATCCAACGAAGAATGTTAGGGTCTAGGTGCAGGTGTGAAAGTTTTAGCAAAAGGCAGCCGTGAGGAACTTGATCGAACGCTTTCGCATAGTCTAGAAAAATTACATCAGTCTGCATGTTACGGTCTAGGTTAGTGTGCAAGTCGTGAAGAAAGAGCGCTACTTGTGTTTCGCAGGAGTGACCTTTACGAAATCTGTGTTGTGATCGATTTAAAAAATTACATGAGCCCAAGAAACTTGCGATTTGAGAGTAAACGACGTGTTCCATGATTTTACAGGGTACACTAGTTAATGAAATGGGGCGGTAGTTCAAGGGTGAGTCTCTGTTACCTAATTTTTACACTGGAACGACCTTCCCCGTTTTCCAGTAATCTGGAATGATTCCTTAGGCGAGTGACTGTGAAAAAATCAAAGATAAATAGGCGGCACAAATAGATTTACCATTCTTCTGTAGCTTAGAATTAATTGAGTCCATACCGTCTGATGATGAAAGCTTCATGTTATCGATTACGGACGCAATGCCTTCTTCGAAAAACGAGATAGTTGGCATGAATGCTTCGATGTTAACTGATGGTGACTGTGAAGGTGCGTCATGTTCTTGAGTAAAGACAGATGCGAATGCGGAGTTAAATATTTCCCCACATTCATGGTCTGTCACTGGTTCATGCGCGTCGTTAGCGTGATGTCGTGAGTCTGCTTTGGATTTAAAAGTTGCCAAAATTTCCTGGGGTTGCTCGTTAGTAGCTTTGGTAAGTCATCGTGATAAAATGTATGCTTGGCGTTCCGGATCTCAACTAGATATGATTTTTCAGCTTCGAAATATTTATCCCAGTCACTCCGCCTGTCACGGCGTTTGGCCCAACGAAACAGCCGTTTCTTTTTATTTTCCAGCCGTTTTAAATATACAGAAAACCATGGCTTATTGTGATTAGTATGAAAGGTAACCCTCGGAATGAACATATTAGTGAGCACACTTAATTTATTTTTGAATATTGACCAGTTTTCATGTACTGTGCGAGTGGGAAACACTGATTTGTACTCAGAAAAAAAGGTGTTAAGATCTTCAGTTATTGCATCGTAGTTTCCCCGGTCGTAAAGGCATATTGTTTTTGCGGACGTGTACTTTAGAGCAGAACTGAATGAAAATAGGGCATGTATGATTTTATGGTCGCTGATTTCTGGGAGATAACTGATAGATGAAAGGTTCTCAAGACTGTTAGTTAGTATTAGGTCTAGAATGTTTACTGTTTCTTGCGTAACGCGTGTTGGTTCCGAGACTAACTGACTCAGGTTAAAATTTAAACATACGTCAATGAAGCTTTTAGCCTCTGCATGACATAATAATGAGGACATGCCTAGGTTATGCCATTCGATGTTCGGGTAATTGAAGTCACCAAAGAGAAGGATGCGAGCATTGGGGTAAGTGGCAAGAAGTTGCCTTAGGCTATTGTTTAGGTGGCTACAGAAGTCTGGATTAGTATGCGGTGGCCTATAACAAACGCCAAGAAGTACTGTTAGGGGAGGAGCGTGACAAATGAGCCATAATGATTCAATGTCGGAAGTGACGTGTACAACGAAACATATTATACCTTGGTGAATTGCGACCAGAACACCACCTCCTCGAGTACAATTTCGGTCGCTACGATACACGCGGAATTCGGGTAAGTCAGTCAGAATTTCAGCGTCCGAAACGTTATCGTTGAGCCAAGTTTCAGTTAGTACCAGTATATTGCTTCCGGATGACAAAACAATGTTCAATAAGAGTTCGCGCTTTCGAAGGAAACTGCAGATGTTAGTAAATATCACGGAAAATGAGAGTGGTTTGGCAAGTGCCTGGCGTTGTCGGTTTGTAGGTACATGGTGACAGGACGACTGCTATGTGATTTCTTTAACTGTGCTAAACAATTTATCAAAGATATAACGTTACGGATTGATGTGCAGGGTTTTATACCGCAAGAAGAACTTAGCAGATTTAGCCTTGGCGAATGCTATTAAATGTTTTCACGCTTGTCGAACGGAGAGCGAAAAGTCCTCTCCAATGCTAAGGTTAGTATTTCTTAATTTCCGGCCATTTGATAGGATTGGGTCCTTTGTTATGTAATATGCGAATTTTACGATTATGGGACGATTTCTACCGAACGAATGACGACCATGATGATGATGTTTGAAGTTTTGTGGCGCAAGGGCCGTTTCACGGCCAAAGAGCGCCAGTTCATGTTACTAAGAATATGGACAATGATTGTGATAAGCGGCTGTATAAAGGCCATAAAATTCCTCGCGGTAAGGCGGGTAAAACATACAAGTAATAAAATCATGACCATGCCGTGAAAGGTGTGTGTGGTGAGGATAGATGAGAAGGGTTGGTGATTATAAAAGACGATGGTGGATATGATTGGCATTAGCACAAGTGCCTCACTCGTTTATACCCTTGCGTCCAAGGGCCGTGAGGCAAGTGCTTTCTTGTGTAACCACCGCAGCAAAAACCTCTCTGGAGAGGTCATGCTACGGGATGCCTGGGTATATGATATGGCAACTATGAATTTCTTTAAAAAACGCTAACAATGATTTGTGACTAAAAAGCGGTTCCCTACCGACGAACATTGCAGGGAGTAAAGGTATATGTTGTCGGTAGGGTAATGGAAAGTGTTGTTCTCTTACAGTGTCCATTTGTTTGCACTCAATTAAAATGTGAAGGACTGTCAATGGTTCCCCACATCTGTCACACAATGGTGGATCGCCACCAGACAAAAAATGTGTGTGTGTCATGTATGTGTGTCCTATCCTGAGTCTCGTTAGTATTACCTCTGTATGACGCGATTTCGATACGGGCAGCCAATGACCAAGGTGTGGTTTAATAACGTGTAGTTTGTTTTGTGTATGTGTATCCCACTTGCTCTGCCAGTATACTCTGAGGTTTCGTTTGAGAGACGGCTTGAGATCAAGGGCCGGGATCGATATCGGTGTAGGGGCAGTGCTTTTGTGGACGGATGCAGCGAGCTGATCCGCCCTCACGTTGCCTTGAATCTCACGGTGCCCTGGCACCCAGCACACTACAACATGTTGTTTGAGTGAGTAGAGTGTGCATAAAGTGGAGTAAAGTGAGACAAGGACTGGGTTTTTTGTGTTCTTTAAGAGTGTGCAGAGCCGTTACTACACTGAGGGAGTCTGTATAAATTACTGCTTTTTGTATTTGTAATTGCTTGATGTGTTTAGCCGCTGCAAGTATCGCATAGGCTTCCGCTGTGAAGATACTTGTGTCTGAATGTAGAGGGCCAGCATCGGAAAAAGGATGGACCAACAGCAGCGTAGGACACAGAGGAGTTAGTCTTGGAGGCATCTGTGAAGAACTCAGGACATGTGTATTTGTGTTGAAGTTCCAGGAAATATGTTCGGATATGGGCAATAGGCGCATGTTTAGTAACTTCTAAGAAAGGCACATCGCAATCTATAGTTTGCCATTGCCACGGTGGAAGGTATGCAACAGGGGTCATTAAACTGTGTTCGAGTGACACTCCAGTGTCTTCAGCTAAACCCTTCAGGCGAACCGAGAAGGGCTGCCTCATTGAAGGCCTGTTTTGAAACAAAATGGACCTCGACAAATCATTAATTGTAGAGTATGAGGGGTGCTCCTTGTCTGCTTTCACCTTAAGAAAGTAAACAAAGGACATGTAGGTTCTTTGCAGATGAAGCGACCACTCATTTGACTCAACGTAAAGGCTTTCTACGGGGCTGGTGCGAAAAGCACCCGTAGAAAGGCGGATGCCCAAATGGTGCACGGGATCCAGCATCTTCAAGGCACTTTGAGTAGCAGACTGATAAACAACGGCCCCATAATCTAAGTGGGTGCGAATGAGGCTTCTATAGAGGTTCATGAGGCATTGCCTATCACTTCCCTAAGTAGTACGTGACAACACTTTTAAAACATTCATGGCTTTTAAACATTTTGTTTTTAGATACTTGATGTACGGCACGAAGGTCAACTTGTTGTCCAAGATTAGGCCTAAGAATTTATGCTCGGCTTTGACGGACAGACGTTGACGGTTCAGTTTAATGTCGAGTTCTGAGTGCATGCCTCTCTTTCGGGAGAACAAGACACACGTGCTTTTTTGTGGGTTCAGTCGGAATCCGTTTTCCTCTGCCCATTTAGAGAGCTTGTTTAAACGTAACTGAACCTGCCGCTTACACAATGCCAGATTGCAAGACCTAAAGCCAAGCTGGACGTCATCGACATATGTGCAATAAAACATATTGCGAGGTATGGTCAAGCGCAAGGAATTCATTTTTATGAGAAAAAGTGTGCAGCTAAGTACACCACCTTGTGGCACGCCTGTTTCCTGAACAAATGTTTGGGATAGAACCGTGCCCACTCGGACACGGAAAGTCCGGTTTGACAGGTAACTTTTGATTATGTGAAACATTCTTCCGCGCACGCCAAGGTGGGAAAGGTATCTTAGAATTCCGAAACGCCATGTTGTATCATAAGCTTTTTCGATATCGAGGAACACAGAGAGAAAATATTGTTTATGGACGAAGGCGTCTCTGATCTGTGCCTCGATACGAACAAGGTGGTCTGTGGTGGATCTACCTTCTCGAAACCCGCACTGAAATGGGTCGAGCAAATTATTTGTTTCAAGGTAATGTACAAGTCGGCAGTTTATCATTTTTTCGAAGACTTTGCACAAGCAGCTTGTAAGTGCTATAGGCCTATAACTCGAGGGTAAAGAAGGGTCTACCCTCTTTCAAAATGGGAATAATAATAGCCTCTTTCCAGGAGGTAGGGATAGCGCCAGAAAACCAGATAGCATTGTACAAAAAAGTAAGGTTTTTCGTGTTTCGATTGGTAGGTTTTTTAACATTTCATACACCACACGGTCAGAACCTGGGGCAGAAGTACTGCAGGAGTTAAAAGACATTTGCAGCTCAGCTAGACTGAAAGCTTGGTTATATGCCTCGGATCTAGTGCATTTGTGTTCAAGTTTCTGCTTTTCTATTCTTGTTCTGTATTTTTGGAAAGTGTCAGTATAGTGGGACGTGCTGGACACCTGTTCGAAGTGTGCACCGAGGAAGTTTGCCTGATCTTCCAAGGTATCACCCTGAGTGTCCACGAGTGGAAGTGTGTGTACTTGTTTTCCTGCTATCCTACCGACCATGTTCCAGACTTTAGCCTCCTGTGTGTATGAATTGATCCCTGACAAGAACTTCTGCCAGCTTTCTCTTCTGGCCTGCCGACGCGTTCTCCTGCCTTGAGACTTTATTTTCTTGAAGGTGTCAAGATTTTCGGCTGTCGGTGAGTTCCGAAGCAGTCTCCAAGCTCTGTTTTGCTGTTTGCGCGCGTTTCGGCATTCAGAGTTGCACCATGGCACACGCCGTTTTTCAGGGTGTCCATTTGTTTGTGGGATGCACTTTGTTGCAGCATCAATCAAAAAGGCTGTGAAGTAGTTGACAGCAACATCAATGTTCGAAGTACATATGTCATTCCACCCTAGACGAGCGATGGTATAAAACTGTTCCCAGTCGGCTCTATTTATGAGCCACTTGGGAACACGGGGTGTACACTCAGTTGCTGTAGTTGTGCTCAAAACTACGGGAAAGTGGTCGCTTCCGTACAGATTACTGACGACTTTCCACTGAAGTAGAGGCACAAGAGATGGAGAGACTATGCTTAGGTCTATGGAGGAGTAGGTGTTATGTGCGATATTATAATAGGTTGGTTCTTTTCTATTTAGGATACATGCGTTCGACGAGAGAAGGAATTCTTCAATCAGTCGACCTCGCGCGTCGCAACGAGAGTCTCTCCATAGCCTGCTATGCGCATTGAAGTCTCAAAGGAGAACATAAGGCTCCGGAAGTTCATCAATTAAAGAGTGTAAATCACGTTTTTGTAGCTGATAGCTAGGAGGGGTGTAAATAGTGCAGATTGTGATTAGTTTATCAAAAAGAACCGCTCGAACAGCCACTGCCTCAAGGGATGTTTGGAGTTGTAAGTGTGTGCATGCAATTCCTTGATTCACTATGATGGCAACACCTCCGGATGATGTCATGGCATCATCACGGTCCTTTCGAAAAATAACGTATTTGCGAAGAAAATTTGTGTGTTTTGAATTAAGGTGTGTTTCTTGTACACACATCAATTTTGGTGAGTGTTCGTGTAGGAGCTCTTGGATGTCGTCAAGGTTTCTGAGAAGGCCCCTGACGTTCCATTGTATAATTTGAGTGTTCATGGTGAATGTAAAATAATGCTGTGTGTACGAAAAGCGAGTGGCTGTTTAGACGGGGAGTTTGAGTTCTTTTAACAGGGCCGTCACCAGGCCCTGTTATTTGCTTTTTTGTTTTCTTGGTGCGCTCCAAGGAGCCACGCCGCTCTTTCGGCACCATGGGTGCCGACGTATCCATTGCCTCCTCGGAGGCACTGGATGCCCGCACGTGCGGGCTGTTAGTTTGGATTTTGGGCCTCGCCTGGTGAGGGGAGGCCTTGAGACCCGAAGACTCTGGAGTCTCCGGTCTCTGTTTGGGAGTAGGCGGGGTAGCCTGGGCCACAGCCGCCTTGGGGGCAGGTGCCACAGCCGACGGCTCGCTCTGCGCAGGCCGAAGGGGTGGCGAGGGCTGGTGCGGCGTTGCCCCCTGACGCGCCGCATCAGCATATGTTGCGCCGTAAAATGGCGACACTCTTCGTCTTGCTTCTTTGAATTTGATGTTTTCTTTGACTTCAAGAGTGATTATTTCTTGTTCTTTCTTCCAGTTAGGACACGGACGCGAATACGCGGCGTGTTCCCCGTCACAATTCACGCAGTGGGGCGTGGTAACACAGTTATCAGATGGGTGGCCGCGGCCACCACATCTTGCACAAGTTTCCTGACCCCGGCAGTTCTGCGAACCATGACCAAATCGTTGACATTTGAAACACCGTCTTGGATTGGGAATGTAGGGACGGACAGATAGTTTGATGTAGCCTGTGTCTACAGATGAAGGCAGTGTGCTAGATGCGAAGGTGAGTATTAAATGTTTGGTAGGTATTTCTTTCTTTTCTCGTCTGATGACGATTCGTTTCACATCTGTGACATTTTGCTCTTTCCACCCTTCAAGCAGTTCCTGTTCAGACATTTCAAGAAGGTCTGCTTCTGAAACAACTCCGCGTGAGGTGTTCATTGATCTATGAGGTGAAACAGATACTGGGATGTTACCAAATGCTACGAGACTGCCAATTTTTTTCATAGTGGTG
Organism: Rhipicephalus microplus; assembly: GCF_013339725.1. Classification (NCBI taxonomy): domain Eukaryota; kingdom Metazoa; phylum Arthropoda; class Arachnida; order Ixodida; family Ixodidae; genus Rhipicephalus; species Rhipicephalus microplus. The sequence goes on from NC_051167.1 coordinate 150,783,519, forward strand.
TTTTTCCGGCAGCTCAAGGAGAAGGTCTCCGCTAGCCATTTTTGTAACCTTGTATCCTGGGCCAAAGACCTCAGTCAGAGATTTAGCAACAAGAAATGGAGATATGACTCTGGCTTGTTTTGTTGGGTTTTCGCTGTGCACAACATGGAATTTAGGGAAACATTGTCTGGGTTGGCTGAAAATTGAGATGTCATCGGTGCGTCCCCTCTTAGGCGGAGGACGATCTAGTAGACGGGGAAATGCAGGTGTTCCCATAGTAGTGTAGTTTTTTTTTCGGCAGCAATGGCGACCACCCACCATGGAGTCCAACCAGGGGACGCTGAAGCACTTAATAGCATAAGGCTGCAGACGCCAGCCGTACATTGCCACTATAACCAAATATAACTACTCAAGGTTGAGTAATTACACAAGGTTAACCCTTGCCGCCAGGAAAAATTGGAAGTAAATGGAAGAGAGAAGAAGACAGGATAGATTTAAAGACGAGAAAAGACTAAGATGTAGGAAGAGAGAGATAGCAAAAGGCGACTGCCGATTTCCCCTGGGTGGGTCAGCCCAGGGGTGCCGTCTACGTGAAGCCGGGGCCAAAGGGGTGTGTTGCCTCTGCCGGGGGGCCTTAAAGGTCCAATCACCCAGCGTCGGCTCAACCCACAGGATTCCCTTTTCCCCGGACACGGCAAAGCCACGCACGGCTAGGCGTGGGATGGAGTTGAAACTCCCCCGTTAGCTCGGGTCCGTGGTGTCGCTACACACCAAACGCCTACCTGCGCAGGCGCCCCTGCGGGGACGAATGACGACCAAGGCGATGAACTCTTTCGAAGTCATGAGGTTCTACGGTTATTCCTAGATTATTATGGCAGAAATCGATAATTATTTTTTCGGGATCGTACCACGTTTCGCTGTCAGTAGGGTTGGAGATGCCATAAAAGATGAGGTTATTACGACGTGATCGATTTTCCGCGTCGTCTAGGCGGTCTTCCAACACCTCGATCTTGCGAGACATGCTGCTTGTGTCTGCCCGCATCTTTTCGATGTCGTTTCGGATAGGAATAAGGGCCTGGTAGTGTGCTTTTAGGTCGATCATCTATTTGCATAAATCCGTTAATGTTCTATCAGTAGTGTTTACCCGAGATTTGAGGCTCTGTACTTCGGTAATTACTTTGGATTGGCCTGCGGCTATTTTCTGAAGTTCTGTCAACACGGTATCGTTTCCGCCAGGGCCCGGGTTAGTTTCCACATCTCCTGATAACATCAACAAGGAATGAATAACGGAAACACATTCGGCGGCAATGGCGAGACAGCACCGTGGGCTCGGCAACTGCACCAAGACGTAATTGCTAGTTTTTTGTTTTTTTTTTTTGCAAACAGCGCGTAGGATTTACTAAACTGCATCGCAAAGATTAGCGGGTTAGATGGCTATGTTGAAGTGCAGTTACAGAGCCCATGGGGCGGTGCCAGCGGCGGGTGCGCTTTTATATGCAGCGGAGCTGTTTACGTCGATGGTGATGTGGCTGTCCACAATGTTTGGGTTCCGTTAGCCACTGCTACCCTGGCGGCACGGTCATGCCGGGTCGGCTGTTGACGAGAGACAGGTAGTAGCATCCCAACGCCGCTGCGAAGCACGGCAGTGCGCACCCCGATGACACACCGGCAAAGATGCGCACCGAGGTCAGCAGTAGCTGGCTGGTGATGATATGAAAGATCGTCCGCATCGCAAAGATTAGCGGGTTATATGGCTGCGTTGAGGTGCAGTCACAGAGCCCACCTCTATCTGTGTACCCGGTTGATATGAATAGTAGACTATGCGCACATCAATTTAAGCTGTGCTTTCCCTCTTCGTGATATTCCGCCTAGGTGGCACATTGGTTATGATGCTTCGCTGCTGACCCGAGTGCCACGGGTTCGGTTCCGGCCAAGGCGTTCGCATGTCCATGCAGGCGAAATGCTACAGGCCTGCGTACTGTGTGGTGTGAACGCACGATACTGAAAATCGCAATTTCCGGAGTCCTCCACTACACCGTGCCTCATGATTATTAGTTGAAATCAGCCCAACACGCAAGAGGCGACAAAAGATAAAGACACAGAGCGCTGGTACACGATTGTTTTGCGATTTGATGAGGACCAATGTTGAAGTATTTGGGTTAACCCACGAATAGGAAGAGAGGTACTACATCGCATTCCTTAATGTCAAGTTAGTCTTCAGTGATAGTCATGTTTGGTCAATGTATTGATCGCGTGGAAATACGCCATTGATTCCGTTTCATTATCCTAAATCTAAACCAGTGGAGCAAGGCATTGTGCAATCCTTCTTTATAAATGCTTTGCTGGGAACCCGAAGACCGTGGTATCAAATCTAGGCTTTGGCAGCTCCATTTTTGATGGAGGCGATAATTTTTGGGGCTCCTGTGCTTAGATTCAGGTGAACGTTAAAGAACCCCACGTGCTCAAAAATTCCGAAGCCCCCTATTCTGGCATTTTTCGTAATCATATCGTGGTTGTGAGACGCTAGACCACTGACAATAACACTATCTCTTTGCGTAAATCACGTGGACATGAGAGGTTGGAAAATTTTCAGGAGCAATTTGCAAGGCTTACCTCGGCTGGTTATTCAGACCATGTACAAGTTTTTGTCACCGAAAGGTTGTTGCGTGATCTTAAATTGGCATACTAATGTGAGTGAACCTGCCAGGGAGAGACAGACTTCCACTTCGATTCGTTACGGGCATAAGAGAGCGCACAATCTTAAAAAGTAGCACAGCTATTCCCATAAAAACTGAGCAGTTTCTGCTAAATATCTGTCCCAGCACCCAGACCTGATCATTAGTAAAATCATGCAAATACATGTAGAAATTTTATTTGTAATGTACTTTATCAGCTGTCCATGTCGTTTAAAAATGCTCCGATTAGGTGGTCTACTGGCTGAGGTATTTAGCTGCTGACCCGCAGGTCACGGGATCTAATCCCGGCTGCGGCAGCTGCATTTCCGATGGAGGCGGAAATGTTGTATGCCCGTGTACTCAAATTTAGGTGCACATCAAAAAAAGCCCAGGTCGTCAAAATTTCCCGAGCTCTCCGCTACGGCATCTCTTATAATCACATGGTGGTTTTTAGACGTTAAACCCCACATATCAATCAAATCATGTCACGTGAAAGCTGTTACGTTGGCCATATGTGTCATTGTTTAAATGAAAGGTTGAAAGGACACCTGTACAATGTTCAGCGGTCAAGCTGACGGTGGCTGTTCGCTCACTGTAGAACCTGCAGATATATACCAATATATTCAGATTCTAGCATTGTTGTCTCATTCAGTTATCACACCACTCGCAAATTCAGCAAGGCAGGAAAGTTTTATTCTTTTAATAATAATTGTGTCTCCGGTTGAAATGATAACGCCTCCCTCGTTCTCACTGATAAAAAAGACGTACTGTGAAACCTCCTTAATTAGAAGGCACATGGGCCGCGAGAAATTTTAGAATTAAGTAGTTTTTCGAATTAACAGGAAATACAAAAAGTGGGATGCAAGAAACTTTAAAATATTCAAAGTAATGAGGGCTCGTCGTTTGCTAGTTTGCGGTTCCAAGGATTATGTTTTCCAGTAGCATCTGGTCTTAATTTTGCCGCAGGCACAGGGTGAACGACGGACCTCGTAAGTGCCACAGAAGAAAAAAAAAACGTTGTCGTGATAAATGAAACATGCTCCTGTCGAGAAAACAAGACACCTTCACTGCAACACATTAGCGACACGCGGGTAGCATATTGTCGGCTCCTCGCAGCGACAGCACGTCATAATGCGAGTCATGCCACCATTCATCCATTGTTTCTCGTAATATAAGGAATTTATTAATGGCCAGTGTGAAGGAATCCACGATGCGTCTTGGCTGGAAAAAATTATCATTGAAACTTCTGAACTTGGTTATCGAAGTAGGCGTTGCAAGCAAGAAGTCTACCAACAGTGAAAGAACTCGAAGTGCTGGAGCAACCGGCAACCGAAGGTTCGTCTAAATAGCGAATTTATCCAAACTGTATTATAGTAATTTCTTCACAATCCCAGAAATAATGGGTAAATCACGACGTGCCGTCGTTGCGAGAAGCATGCAACATGCTGCCCGCGCGTCGTTTATGTATTGCAGTGAAGTACAGCTTGTTTTTCGCAGGCGCACATTTCACAAGACCATTTCACAAGCTGGGATGCTTCAACTGCCACTCATCAGTATCGCTACGTTGATTCCCTTGTGGCTCTTAAGGACCGTCGTTTCCGCAGGTTTGCGGTGAAATCTGGATCGGGAATAGGCACATGGCAACCAAAGCTTTCGAACTGGCCGGACTGAGCTGTGCTTCAAATTATCCGCTCAGTATTACATTGCAAAATGTGAAACTGCGGAAATGTTTGAATGAACCAGAATGTCAAAATAACCAAATTAAGATATATAGGCTTTAATGTGTTGCGTTTTCTCCACGTGATGAACACTTGCAACATAATAGCGTTCTGCGCGAATGTTGTTACAGTTTGTAACTTTTAAAAAGTGAAGGCTTTCCAAAGAAACGAACTGTTAGATAATTCTTATGTGTCCTCTATTCAGTCCCCTCCTGTAGGTTGCTCATAACCTGGTTGTAATAACACACTAAATGCCACATTATTATGCTTTTGGGATTGTGAAGCGTTGAGTTACGTTAGCGCAGTGCTATAGAGAGCGCCACACTTTACCGGCATATTCAATGAAAAATTGTGTTTCTGGTTGTTTTCTCAGTCCTTTTAACAATAAAAACATTTGTTTTTCCGAATTTAGTTGAGCGCTGACGCGTTTCATAGTTGTAACGACTTCGCTGAGCAACAACAGACGAAATTCAAGACAAACAGGTCAAGCTTGCGCTGATGAGAAACAAAAAGAATTTCAAAAGCACGAGAATAAGTTTATTATTAGGCAGCTCACAAAAAATAAACGACAAAAGATTGGCTTTATCCGTCAAATGTACGTGGATCGAACGATAGTCAGCGCAAAATATAGCCAGGCGAACCTAATTCACCACCTCACGCCACAGTTGATTGGTACTTCACGCATTATAACACATATGCGCTTAGAACTAGAACCGTCGCACGAAATTTACCGATAACGATATTACTCCCTACCACTGCTGGAAATTCTTTTCTCCCGATGGCAAACAAGCACGCTTCCCAGGGAAGTTTGTAATATATTCATGCCCTCACTCCATCCAGCGCGAAATAGACGTCGTCGAAAGATCGTGCTCGGAGCATAATCACGAATTCGGGGCGTGCGTAGGACGTTGTTCGTCAACACTTTATTTATAATCCAATTCGTTGATCTCCGTACCAGGCGTCTTGCCACGTAGAACTGTATTGATCTTGCTAGAGCCAGTGGGCATAAAAACATCCCGAAGAAGGTTGAATGCAGTTCGAGCCGTAAGTCCGGGACGCTGAATAGTTGCTGCTGTTTCTCGTCGTTAATTCGGATCTACAGTCTACACACCACCATTTGCTTCCCTCGGACATTCTGCAATCTTACAGGCCACAAAATAAGTCCTGCCATGCATTGCTCAACATATCATTGTGAATTACTCATTTGGACTTGTACATTCAAGAAATAATATGGTGGCAAATCACTTTTTTTTCGTTCTAAAGAGACCATTTTCTACCAAAAAAGCATAAATTCTGCTTCATTTCAAGTTTCTAAATGATCGCGATGCAAAAAAGTAAGTGTATACGTTCTCCAGCAAGTGATTCTTTGGAATAATATCATCACGTTTCTCACTTTGTAGGTTTAATAGCCACTATCACTTATGCTGCAGCAATTATTAGATTGTACAACAGGCTAATGTGTAGTTTTCCTTGTTTCCTGTACATACGTGGCCACAGTGAAATCCTTTGATGTAATGCTACAGAAGAGGCACCGTTCAGAAGTATAGCGGCTTTAACTGACGTAGAACAATGGGTAACTCTACATTCAACTGCTTCAACTTCCATAACTTGTGCTAAAATCTGCATTTTATAGAATATTTCATATTGTGCGTAAGAATCTTTCTTCGTTATGGATAGAATACTCATGCATACTTCACTTTCAGTGCTACAGTTCTTATTCTTGGGAACTGTTCTATCTACAGGTCTGCGTGATTCTGAATTTCGCGGGGAAACGCTCCGTCAGATCGTAGCCTTTATTGATTCCCACTTCTCCTACCACGACCACGTTGCTTTCGCTACTTGCAAAGGCGAGTGTGCACAAGAGGCCATTAATTTTCTACCTCACCAACCGTGGCTTATAAGTGTGTGGAAGCTCCCGAGCAGAACATTCGAGAACGATATATACAATAAGCTTACAGCCAACATAAATACAAAGGTGATCGTCACAGATATGCGGTATAACGCCATGGTCTGCCTTAGCAGTGACTTTCGACGTCGATACGAGCAACACTTAGTGGAATGGCTGCTTTTGGATCTGAAGCATACGTCTAGCGGCACAGCACACATCTGCAAGGTAGCAAATGAAAAGTTCACCTGTCGACCCACCCTGCAGCCAAACGTTACTGCAATTGCTGCGACTACAGATGCGCAGGTACGACGCCATTTGCTTGTTTCAATGTACTCAAGGCAATCATTACCGTATGAGCAGACAGCAGGTTTATTTCATCCAAGTGTCAGCAAACTACGCAACACAGTCCTTACTGTCGGCCACACGCACACTTCCTCGCGCATAAACAACCGATCTGAAGGTCTCTGGAAATGTCTTAATGCCTACAACGTTACTGTAGAACACATACTACCCGCATAAGAGAGCAGTTTACGATAATCTTCCAGAAGGCCGTATTGATATATCAGGAAACATTATAGCTCTGCGGTTTTGGCACCTTCATGTATTCACAAGTCCGGCTGCACACGAATGCATTGAGGAGAGGTTTATCGTCAAGGTGGAGCAGCCGAAGCCAGTCACTATTCTCGGCATTCTCCGAGAGTCCAATATCTTGTTATGGTTGGCTACAGCGTCCTTTCTTGTGACTTTGGTCATTATGAACATTGTTGAATGGAATGAAAGACACCGGTCTTCGCTCTGTGGTGCGATTGCCAGTTCATGGGTGTTCCTTCTCGCTTCGTTTTTCTCTACCTCTTCACAGACTACACGCAGACGCTTCAAGAAGCTCTTTATGAGTGGTATGTTGCATGGCGTGTGGCTCATGGCCATGCTTCCCCTTTCAAACTATCTTCGAAGCCAAGTAGTTTCGATGCTGAGCGTGAAAATGACGCCACCTCTCGTTGACACCATCGCCACCCTTGAGCATGCCCTTGGTAAGGCAGAAATTAACGTATGCATTCTCAAGTTTTCACTGGTACACCAGATGTTGGATGAGAGCCACACAAACACCAATGACATTTACTAGAAGCTACGCTCTGCTTCACAAAGGCGCCAAACTACACTGGTCGACAGTCGGACAAGCTGCGTCGACTGCGCCCGCAAATCAAAGCACGTATGCATCACGCCAAATTACTCCCCATGCATTATAAGGAAGCTTCAGATGGAAGGCATTGTGCAATCAAAAGATAAATTCAACACGGTATGGTTAACTGTGCTCACTCGAAAAAACTCCCCCAATATAAAGGAGTACAGGAACTTTCTGCGGAGAATAGGGGAATCTTCATTGCTTGAGTGGGAAGAGCTCAGGACAACTCGACATTGTGAGAGCCGACTTACTGACACATCAAACAATGATGTTTCATCAAACAAACAAGCTAACCTCTCGAGCTTCTTTTTGTTTTTCGCATCTCTGTTGGGCTTTGCTTCTCTCGTCTTTCTGATGGAAATAATTGCAGCACAAGTCGTAAAGTGGTACGTTCAGCGTCCATAGTATTAGAAGCGTTGGTGGTAGTAAAATTTTGTAATATACAAAACCAAGGGCCCAATATTAGGATAAAAAGTCCATATATGCTCCAAAATAGCAGCTGAATTAGGAATACTGAAGCTTTTTATTGCGCTGACGCACACCTGACTTTCTCATCCGATTACGAGTGAATTTATTTGGCTAGTTTTACATTGTACAGTATCAAGCTTGTTTTCTAGGCTAATGTGTGGATATCAGTAGGATTTCTCAGGTACTTCAACTATTCTATTCGTATTGGTAGTCAACATTTTTATTGCTGTACATTGCACTCACCAGATAATTATCAGAGTCTAAATTTTAAATAGAAAGAACTTCTTAGCGAACCTCGGCGACATTGAGCGTATCTTTCTATCTATCTATCTATCTATCTAGCCGCTTATATTTGGGTGCTCTCGTGGTCACCCCCTTAACTTGGCGTGAAGCAAAATTAGCATGGGAGGGTAGAAGGTTTGACAAATATGAAGTACTGGTCAAGACATCAAGAATGTCACAATCCCGTCGCTTGCATCGCCAAACATTTTTCGCCAGACAGTGCCCCATACCCACTAGTGGGTATGTACCACTGGTATGCGGGTCTGTGCCACAGGTGATTGACACTTAGTATCTATCTAGGAACGACGAGAACACACATGGGCAATTTGAACGCGTGAGCATTAAGCAATAATCTTTGTTGGTAGCGTCGACCCAACGAAGGCATAGAATGAATGTCAATGTTTAGAAAAACCTGGCATAGGCAGCGCTAACCCCCGACGAATACAAATAATAAATTTCAGGGTCTCGGCCGGAATCGAACCCAAGCATTCTGCGTGGCCGTCAACATTCTACCAGAGAGCTACGCCAGGTTGCGAAACTACTTTTTAAATATACGCTAATCTTCGTAAAACGTAAATAGTGCTTGCAGTGGTGTCTACCTAATTTTATAAACAATTCATATGTACTCCTTTGATACAGCCGTCACGTCCGGTGAACGTCAATTGTGGTTACGTGGCATGCGCTCAAGTTGATTTATATAGCAGTGTCAAGGACCAGCATTTTCGCGAGCATCAGCGCTTCATATCAGCTCCTAGTGTTTCTAATACGGATGGTCCAGTTGACATCGTTGCACAAGTGCAAGCAACTGGTTTTAATAACATCTGCAAATCTTCAATATATGTCTGCACTCGCAACATTTGTACATATATTTATTGCCATTTCATGACGTGTCACTCAATGAAAAAATGGCAACACGGTCCCCTGCCCTCTGCCTAGCATCGATTTCCAGCCTCGTGGGATCTGGCGAATATTTTTTCATTTTATTTTAAAACCATCGCCGATCTTAAAACCATAAAATCCTGCAAGTTACCGGTATTGAGGTAGGAGTTTCGATGAAAATGGTAATTTCTGGTGTAATGAAGAAAACCAGCGCTATTCAGAAAGACCACGGGTACCGTGCACTGTGTGGCACAAAAGACGACGACGTTTGTGGTTGGTGCATCGCACGCTGGAACCTGCTGGGCTGTTCCTCTCTGACCTGCTCCGACACAACACACGGTTTATTACAGACGTGCTGTGCCGAAACGCCCTATTTTAGTTGGTCTAGGTATGGGGTACGCTACCATCATCCTGGAAACTCGCTACCGTACGTTGCCACGAGTTGATTTCATGGTGCAGGATGATGACGATCAGCCTCACCTCCAGGCAAAAGCCCCTTTAACTGTTGTTTGCTCCAGCCCTCTTCGGCAGCGTTGCCCTCTTCTCTTCAGTGGTACTGCGGACAAAGACGTGAACGGCTGGCTTGACGAGTACGACCTGGCAAAAAAAAAAAACACAACAAATGTGATGATGCGCACAAGCTTACCAACATCATATTCTACTTAACATACGTCGCCAAACTGTAGTTCCGTAACCACAGCACTAACCTTTCTACCACGTCGGCCTTCAAAAGGCTTTTGTATAACTTTTCGGTCACACGCAACTTCCGAAAACGTGTGCTGAACTGCTTGTGCGAGGTCGACCTCAACAAGCTGGTGAAAGCTTCACCAGTTACGTTGGAAATGTGGTCATCTTTTACTGGTGCATCAACTCCTTAGTTACGCAGGTAGAGATGGTCAAGCATATTCTGAAAGAGGTCTTTGACGATGCCTGTCAGAGGCTCATCGCTAAAAACGCACCAATGGTAGCCGTCGTCATACAGCTGTTCCAAAGCTATGACGAACTCCTAAAGCAATGAGAATCTACTCATCGTGCGCGTGCAGCAGGTGTAACCATTGGCGCTCTCACATCCCCTATCCTTACGCAGGACCATACAGCTTTGCTTTTAAACATGAACAGTTTGCCCGTGAAGAGATCGCCCGCCAGCTATCCCTTTTGCCTTCTGTCACTGAACCCAGCCTACATTTTGTACGGACGTCCATAGAACGTGTTTTTCAGAAGCAAGCCGCCGAGGTGCTTCCCGCAGCCATTGAACCACCAGTGTCTGCTTCATACACGTATACCGAAGCATTGGTCACACCTCGACGATCGCCCGTAGGCAACTCCTATGTACTTACACGCTCGCTCATCTGATCGCCTCAGTCTGTAGAACAGGCAGATCCTCCGTTCTGCAGACTAGAATGATATGTCAGGTTTAACGTCGCAAAACCACCATATCATTATGAGAGACATCGTAGTGGAGGGCTCCGGCTGTTTCGACCACCTGGGCTTTTTTAACGCGCACCCAAATCTGAGCACATGGACCTACGATTTCGCTCCATCGTAAATGCAGCCACCACAGCCAGGATTCAATCCCGCGTCCTGCAGGTCTGCAGCCGAGTACCTTAGCCGCTAGACCACCATGGCGAGGCCGTCCTCCAGACCGGCGCCACATTTCCAGAACCCATGGCGCACTCAATACAATCGTCCCATATGCTAGCAGTGCATTTTTATGTCTACGTAGCATTGATTCACCGGCGAAATGAATTTCCGCAGCATGATGACAAGAAATTGTTTGTTTACGATATCACGTCGCGGCCTCAGCCGGCTTCATCTGGACCATACCACGTAACCGATTCTTCTTCGACTTGCCGGAACTTCAGCGCACACTGATGGCTGTCCCCGCGACACCGTTCTTTTTCTCCCATCGACGTCTCCTGCCTGACCCAGAGGAAAACTAGAAGCGGCATTTCCGAAAGCAATAAAACCGCAGCTTTCAAACTTTTCAAAGCCTTGTTTTTCACCGTGTAATGTTATTGCTGTTTCTAATTACGATTTACCTGCTTCAGCGCTTGTGGACACAGGAGCCGCAGTTTCTATCATATCTCAGAAGCTCTGCCGACAACTACAAATAGGAACGACGCCTCTTCGTGACTTTGTTTTAAGGACTGATAATGAGCAACAAAGTCGGCCTTTCACTGCGTGCACAGCACGGGTGGTTATCGAAGACGTTGTTCTACCGTCGAATTCAATTTTAATTCAACTCTATTTCGGGTGTTGTCTGACGAGACAGAGGCTAAAGGTTTTGATTGCCGGGCAAGAACCTCTGCCCCCCCCCCCCCGAGTTTGGAGCATGTGCACAATACATAAAGCAAAACAGTAATGCTTAAAACAACACAGCTAATAAATTATGTAGAAAACAGAGTGGTAATCAGATGCTTTGACACAGGTGATCACTACATTGTTACAGAAATACAATGCTACTAAGCCATATTGTTATACAAAAAGTTACAGAATTGTACAACAAGTATGAATTTACTGAAAGCAAATAGCTAGAAATGAAAAAATGGTATATAAACAGCTCATTGCCGACTTCAGTGGTTATGAGATGTGTCTTAAATATATGTGTGTAATTTTTTAGCGGGATGACTCCAGCAGGCAATGCCTTTGTTTTTGTTCAGAAAACTTGCGATTTGGTAATGTAATGCCTGCTTTCCATATCTCGTCCTCACTTCAGGCGTTCGACGCTGAATATTGTTTAATCTATATGTGTCTAAGTAGAAATGTTTTTTAAGGAATTTTTATTTTGCATATTCTGCTGCTGCATTAGTTTAAATAGGTAGATCTGCAGTGACTTTATATTGCTGTACTTTAAGAACCAATTCCTTGTACGCAATTCACGTATGTTTCATATAGTTTTGAAATATGTTAAAACTCTTTTTAGTAAACCTGATAACCTGTTGTAATTGGTATCCGTAGTTGTTCTACAAACTAAAGTACAATATGTCAGTTTCGAACATATTAATGATTACTAAGTTTTTGTTTTAACCACAGTGGTATTAAGAACGAATTTTCCGAAAGCTACCAAAGGTTTTCGCTATGTCTGCTGTCACGTGTTTAATGTTTATAGTTAATTTCATGTTTTTTGTGTGTGAAACCAGACTCCTCAAATTTTTGTTCTTTTGTTTGTGTAGTTTGTGTGGATACAAATCCAATGAAACTACTATGTCATCTACATTCCTCCTGTTTGGTGGTGCAAATATTATGTGATGTGTCTTGTTTCCATATAACTGTAACCTATTATGATGTAGCCATATAGGTAACTCTCCTAGATGGGAGCTTGTCATTGTTTCTACCAAGTTCGTGTCGTAAAAAATACGTTGGTGTGATGATAATGATGATGAGTAGTTTTTAATGGCGCAAGAGCCAATCGATGGCCAAAGAGCACGGGTGTCATATGTATACAATACGATGCCTTGTTTAATACCTATAGGTATATATACCCGCTATATCATTGATATACAGCAAAAATAAAGTTGGCCCGAGTAACGAGCCTTGCGTTACTTTAATTGTGAAATTTAATCGGCTAGATAAAAAGTGTTTATTGCTGTATATTGGCATTGATGACGCAAATAACGTCCGAAGTTCTAGTGGAATGTCTTTAATCCTGAATTGTTGAAGCTTCAACAACAACACTTCGTTGCGGGCAGATTCGAAGACCTTTCTTACGCTTAAAATATTACGAGTTTGTAATACTTTTGCTCAATTGCTTCAATTATTTTTCTTTTACATGGAGCGATGCCTGCTTTGTGGGACTTTTTTTAAAAACCCACACAGGTACTTAGATATGATGTTGCATTTGTGTAAACATTCCATCAAACATTCACTTATGGCCCAATCCAATATTTTCGAATATAGTGTTGAGACAGAAATAAGTCTATCATTGGCAACCTGATTTCTATTTTCTCTTTTGTAGTTCAGAGTCACTCTTGCAATCTTCAAGCAATCTCGGAATATGCCTTTTATGGGCGAAGCGCCTTAAAGCGGCACCCGTTCGTTCCTCGTCGTAGTACGTTACTTGTCTTACGCTTTGACATGCAAAGTGGTGCCGGTGGGAGATTTCTCCTGTGCGTTGTTGAACAATAAAAAATTCGCAGCATGCGCGTTAACAAAAAGCCAAATTCTCCTGTCTCTCATTCCCCATAAGCAGCAGTTAGCATGTACATTGAGCACTATCTGACAAGAAAGGGTTGCTACGTAATACTCGCTGGGCGTAACCTCTTTGGTTTTAGAAAGGTTTAGCGAGCGTTGGACCGCAGTGCCATGAATACAGTGAACTAGTATATACCAATATTAAGACGATGGCGTTCCAAACACTGCAATCAGACTCAACTCCGTCTTTAAGGTATAAGGCAAAATATACTTGTTTATTTAACTGCGCTCGGAAGCGCTCTGCTGTCACTTGAGCGTCCCCGCGTCTCTCGCTCGCGCTCTTCTTCTTTCTCGTTTCCTTGTCCCAGCCCAGAACGTGAGAAATAATCAACATTCCCGGCCGCACAAAGTTAAACACATAGTTCAAGTGGGTACAGTCTTTGTATCGGCCTTATTACAAGGTGACTGCCTTGCAACTTGATCTTGCAGGAACGAATGAGACCGTCGGCACTACGGTACACTTCCGTGACCCTTGCAAGCTTCCATAGCTGGCGTGGCGTGTTGTCCGCATGCACGAGAACGATGTCCCCTTGCTTCAATGCTGTACTTGATTTCGTGTCGGCAAAGTGTGCAGATCGTAATTGCAACAGGTATTCTTTTTGCCAACGCTTCCAAAAACTTTCAACCAGCAGCTTCCTGTAGTTGTGTCTGCGTATGGCGTCTGCTCGCTTGGAATTACTGTTGACTTCGTAAGTGGTCGCATACGGTATAGAAGTCAACTTTCGTCCAAGGAGAAGTTCGGTTGGTGTCAAAGTACAAGGTTCTCCTGCATCTGTGTCGATGAAATTCAGAGGCCTAGAGTTTACGACTGCTTTGACCTCCACCAGCACTGTCGATATTTTTTCGTAGTTCAGACGAGCTTTGCCGATAATGTTTCGCAGTGGAAGCTTCACTGATCGTACGAGGCGCTCCCACCATCCACCCCACCAAGGAGCATTTGGTGCAATAAACTTCCACGAAATTCTGTTGGTGCTGAGGTGACCAGCGACGTCCTCTTCAGAGAACATTCGGTGTAGTCGCTTTATGTCTGCCGATGTCTTGTGAAAGCTTCGTGTGTCGTCAGAATATATCACCCTAGGTAATCCTCTGCGAGCTGCAAATTGTCGTAGGCACAGCAGGAAAGCCTCGGATGTCATTTCCGAGACAAGCTCGAGATGCACGGCTCTAGATACAGCGCACGTAAAAAGTGCAACGTAGCACTTCGTGTCCCCTTTCTCCGTGCGTGCATACAGAGGGCCCGCGAAGTCGACTCCTACAACTTCGAACGGGTTCGTTGGTGACACTCGATGGCTTGTTAAAAGAGCAGTCTTAGCACTTCCTGGGCCCGCACTGAAACGCTTGCATATATTGCAGCCATGCCGCACTCTTTTTACCAAAGAGCAAGCTCGACAAATCCAGTAGCGTTCCCGTAGCTGCGTAAGTGCATGTCTAACTCCTCCATGTAGGACTTGAAGATGGGATCTGTTTACCAAAAGTGCCGAAAAGTGGTGGCTTGACGGTATTATGATTGGGCGCTTGACATTTTGTGTGGAATGCATAAGCTATAAACGGCCTCCAACCTGAAGAATTTTATCTTTGTCTATGTAAGGGCGTAGTTCAGTGATCCGAGATGTAGACTCGACTGGTTGGCCGTTGGTCAAAGCGGCGAGTTCGTCAAGAAAGCCTTGCTCTTGTGTACATCTTCTCCGATACTGTTCGCGTTCAAGATTTCTGTTGCCACGAGATGTCCTGTATTATCCGTCCTTTTTCTGCATCGGTAAGTACATCTGAAAACCCACGCAGTGACTCTGAGTAGGTGCTCAAGCCTGCTGTACCGTTGAATATCTATTATCGGAACTGAGAAGCGTGTCGTTAGTGTAACGTGGACTGTTGTAACTTCACCTTGAGTGGCTTCCGCTATGTCTAATTCACTGAACTGTAGAGGCCATTCAGACATCGGTTTAGTTAGCCACTCGGGACCGTGCCACCATTTAGAGCTGCACAGCAGTCTCTCAAGCGTCGCGCCACGCGTGAGTAGGTCGGCCGGGTTGTCCGTTCCAAGACAGTATCTCCACTTTGATGGATCTGTAGTGCACTTAATTTCATTGACTCTGTTGGCTACGAACTGTTTCCACTTTTTGACGTCACCTTTTATTCATGACAACACGATGGCGGAATCTGTCCACATCGTGTAGTCAACTTGAGCATTCCTTAGAGCGCTTTTCACGTATGCCAACATTCTTGAGCCGATTAAGGCAGCTAGCAGCTCCAATCGCGGCAGCGTTGCCTCTTTAATGGGTGCTACACGGGACTTCGAAATCAACAATTTCGGCTCCTCAGGACTTGACACGACGTATATCGCTGTTCCGTATGCCGCTGGACTGGCATCGCAGAAAACATGATAAAACATTAACCATTATCACCCCGCAACTTGCAAAAAACAGATTCGCATTCTAAAGCACAATTGACTCAAACACAAGGCAAGTCTGATCGTACAAGAATAAATACACCACCACCCCTAGACTCACAATCCCGCCTAAAACAGGGATAACCAACGGGGAACACTTCTCTGTCAAGGATAGTGGCATCGAGCCATGATTCAGTGCCTAATACTACTGCAGGATGAACAGAACTTACTGGTAAGTGAAAGTCACCGGCCTTATTTTTAAGACTTCTGCAATTGACAATGAGTAGTCTTAGTTGATGCGTCAGAGAAGATTGCAATGGTGGTCACATTTTAATTACAACACCTGTAGTGCTGTCAGTCCGATATCGCTTATCACCCATATATAGAGTATCAAATCTTAAAGCGGATTTGCCGCCCTCCCTCCTATTATCTTTTGCGTATGCCCAAAGCTTCTTTCTTTTTTCACGAACTGTGCGTGAAAAATCTTCAGATATGCCGTATGCAATATCCCTTAGGTTATACGCTTTCGTAAAGACTTACTGACGCGTTTCAAAGGAAGCAAACCTGACTATTATTGGTCGTGTTTTATTGGTATTGAATGGTCCTATTCTATGGGCACGCTCTATGTTCACAGAAGTGAGCCCAAGTTTTGTGCGGCACAGATTACGGATTGCCTCCTCAGCCTGAGCATCAGTCTCACCTGCCACTGAGTCCTCTGTTTTGTAGAAGAGCAAATTCTCACGCCTTTGCCGATTTTCACGGTCTTTTACCTTCCAGACAACGAAGGTCATCGCACCTTGCTCCTCTTTTTGTTTTTCCTTATTATTATCTGTTGCTATTCGTAATTCGTCTAGGTTCGGGACATTTTTTACTAACAAAGCCAGGCGTGTTTTCAAATCAGTTATATCAGGATTGGTTTGTTTTGGATTTTCCTCAATTGCTGATGATTGGGAAATATTTGTAGCCTGTCCTTCGAGTAAGCGCTCCATCTGTGCATTTGAAGGCCCTGGGTTTCGCTCGACGTCGCCCCCGCACAATACGAAGATTAACAAATATAGGCAGCGCTCCGGAACATCAAGAACTGCCGTCTGCGAATCACTCTGCGGGACATCTCATGATGAAAGAACTTCAATGACAAAGAACACTGGAGCGGAACCGGCGCAACAAAATGACACAAACCACAAATGTGGGGCAAAAAATCAACCTGCGTGAGCA
The DNA here is from genome assembly GCF_013339725.1 of Rhipicephalus microplus. NCBI lineage: Eukaryota > Metazoa > Arthropoda > Arachnida > Ixodida > Ixodidae > Rhipicephalus > Rhipicephalus microplus. The sequence goes on from NC_051167.1 coordinate 150,800,383, forward strand.
GCAAGAAAGAGGTATAGGGCCTTGCCATGTCGCCGGTTCTATGCCCCGTCGAAGATGTGCCGCTGCAGTCTATTTGTAGCCATATGTCACCAGCCACACCGGCGCCACCCAGTGTCCATGGTTTGAACCTGAACAGCGATGAAAAGTCCAATTCCGTCAGTGCCGGGCATTTCTGTGAATCCACCGCTGCTGGCAGTAACCGCCGCACAACTGATTCCGTGCGTGCAGCCCGCACGCATTGCCATCGGTGGAATCAACTGGAGCATCCCCGCCCAAGGGACTAATTACAACACGAGCTTGAGTAGCAAGAACGACATTAAGGGCCCTGCCATGTCACCGGTTTCATGTCTATTTCATAAGAAGTCGTGACACCTGCTTCCTGAAGATCGAGTGACCACGCTGAAACATAATATCAGTCACGCTGTCACATGGCGAGGCTAACCGCTGCAGTTCCTCAAATAAACTTTGCCGTTCCTGCGTGAGTTCATGACACTTAAGCAAATAGCGTTCTATATCACCGTTTTTCTTGCACTTTGGGTACAAGGGCGTCGCGGAGAGTCTGATCTTGTGGAGCCATGGTGGTGTACGCACTGATCCCGTTCAGATGCGATGAAGCAAGCAGGCCTCTTCCCTTGATAGCCCTTTTGTAACACATGGCTGGTGAGGCGTCAGCCATAACGAGTGAAAATGCATATTGACAGCTTTTCGTAAGCTACGCTGATTGTCTTTGGGAGCCTTCTTCGTTGGTGTAAGCTCCAGAGCACTCCGGGCAAGTCTGTCAGCCGCCTCATTACACGCTATACCCACATGTGATGGAATCCATTGAAACGTACTGTTTATATCCATGGCATGCAGGTCTTTAAGAATTCACAGTGATCTTTGAGTGCATCGATCCTAAACCAATTTATGTTTTAGCCGCTGCAAAGCGGGCTTACTGCGCGAAAACAGCACGACTTGTTGCTGCCTACGAAACTTCTGTTTCTTCAGGGCTGCTTGAATTGCCACGTTTTCGCATGCTGTCGAGGAAACAAAACACTCAAGTCACCCTGCCCGGAACGCCTTCAGAGACGGGATCACAAATGCTGCAGCGCTTGCTCCGCGCAGTATGCCAGCTGATCCTTCAGTGAAAACTTAAATGATCGACTTACTTTTCTTTAATATATTAAAGTACAAAGGAACGTACTTCTGATGTGGGTGTGGAACGCTTGATGTGCATCCGTGGAATCGTCACCTGGCAGTCGACATCCTCATGTGACCAAGGTGGGTCTTTTTGAAGTTTTCTTTGTTTGGGAAAATTGATGCCAAGATGGCGAAGGGTGTTGAGAGCCACGAAAACTCGCGATTCCGTGCATCGCCAAATGCAACTGAGTAGTGCTCGTCCTGGGCTCGATTCGCCAAGTTGATTGATTTGTGGGGTTTAACGTCCCAAAACCACCATATGATTATGAGAGACGCCGTAGTGGAGGGCTCCGGAAATTTCGACCACCTGGGGTTCCTTAACGTGCACCCAAATCTGAGTACACGGGCCTACAACATTTCCACCTCCACCGAAATTGCAGCCGCCGCAGCCGGTAATCAAACCCGTGACCTGCGGGTCAGCAGCCGAGTACCTTAGCCACTAGACCACCGCGGCGGGGCGATTCGCCAAGTCGGCAAAGCTGTGTCAGCAGTCGTTGAGAGGCGAGAAGACGTAACGGCGGAAGACGAGCTTCATGAAGCATCTTTATGCTTACTGCAATTTTTGGCACTCCTAAAGCGACTCTGAGGCCTTTAAAATGAAGGTGTTCAAGCCGTTCGTACTGTGACTCACTCGGAGAGATAAGAGGCAATTAGAAAAGCACACGATTGGCAATTACTGCCTCGTGTAACTTTATAATTGTTGTTGGGTGGCTCCCCCAGCTTATTCCTGCCATCCTTTGAAGAATGTTTATACGGAGTGTCAGCACTGACATTGTCTTGTCTACTGCCCGTCGCCAATTCATCGTGGTGTCCAGTGTGATTCCAAGGAATCTCATGTACTTAACTTGCTTAAATGATGCACAAGGAAGTAATATTTTCATCCTTGTATCTCGTCTTCGCATCAAGCGAGTAGCATGAATTGAGACTTTTCCGCTGATATTGTTAGTCGAATAGATTCAAGATAGATTTGTGCGGAGAGTATAACTCTTTCGCCAATCATTTCCAATCGCTTATGTTTATGTCCAGACAGCCAGATGCATATGTCGTCAGCATTAATTGATATTTGTACTGCCTTGCTCACAGTCTTGAGAGCATTAGGTAAAGTAGCCATGGCCACATTGAACAACATTGGAGAGAGGACACTGCCCTGTGGCACTCCTCTGGTGATTTTCCTTGAGCTACTGAGCACTGCCTCTAACTTCACCTGCATTGAGTGATGACTAAGAAACGCCTGAACAAAGCGTAAAAGGTGCCTTGTTATTCCAATAGATTCAAGACGACAAATTATCGCACCTTGAAGCACGTAGTCGTACTCTGTTGAAACGTCCCAAATATTGCCATAGTTGAAAAGTCATATGCTCGTTGGTGTCCTATGGGACTCACCAAGTTGAAGATGTTGTCCTGTGCACTCAACCGTTGCCGAAACCCAGTCATACATGCTGGAAGGGCCTTGTGATTATCCATCCACCATGTCAGCCAAAAGCCGGCCAGCTTCTCGATCAGCTTCGCTACGCACGAAGTTAGTGATACTAGTCTATATGATGCCAGTTCTGTTATGTCTTTACCTGGCTTTAGCACAGGCATGACCTCGGCGATTTTCCAGGCTTGAGGAATGTTTCTTGATTTCCAAACATAGTTAAAATGCATCAAAAGCCTTCTTTTCATTTTTGCAAGCATATTTGAGATCATTTGGTTTGTAATTCTGTCAGGTCCAGAAGCACAGCTTCGACGGAGACAACTTATGGCATATGTAAATTCCCGCAGCGTGAAATGGGCGTTGATGGCACATGTAGAATGAATCGGAAGTGGGTAAGGTGGTTCACTTTCTTTTCTCATTACATATACGTCAGCAAACGCTTTGGCTAGAGGTGGCAATGGTGTATCTTTGAATAACGCGAGCACAATAAACGGTCTCAAAGGCTCAGGCATGCTTCCGACACTATTTACTAATCGCCATATCCTGGACAATGGAGTGAATACACTTAAACTCTCACAAACGTTGCCCATTGTTTCCACCACAGTTTGTTGCTGTGTTGCCGTATTGCTTCATTAAGTCGGTTGAACTGAGTTTTGCTAGAAAGTTCACCACATCCTCGCAGCCTTTTCTCTGCCCTTCTAACCGCACACAAATTACAGAGCTTTAGGTCTAGGGCTGAAAATGTGCAGGTAGCTAAAGTATAGTAGTTGCAGCCGCTTTACTCGCCAGCATATCCTGAAACATATCCCCTGATCGGTGACCTAGATGCTCTCTGTATCGATTTCAATCAGTTACGTTGCAGAATTTTGCTTCCGTGAAATGGTAGCCAGCATCATTAATAAATATAGGGAAATGATCACTGCCCATTTTGTCTGGAGCTGTGCCACAAGTCAGTTGAACGTCACTTTAATGAAAAGTCATGTCAATAATACTTGTACAAGCTGAGGGCCTTAGGAATGTTACAGTGCCATCATTCGCAATGTGTAAGTCCAGCTTATCAATCGCACTTTCCAGACAACGTCCATGTGTATCCAAAGTTTTGTCCCGTCATGACGTGTGATGCACATTGAAATCGCCATACAAGTCCCACTCCTTCGGCGCCTTAGACGCTGAAGGATAGGCGCAACTCATTGAAGCGTGCCACAAAAAGACAACTGCGCATTACAGGAGCCCCAGAATGTATCGTAACGTAAGCCAACACTTTTTGTACACACAGCACCAACTACTTCAAAATGGAGACAAAAATAATTCAGCGGAATCTCAAAGGACTTCAGAGAAACCTGCACGATATCCAGAAACATTTACACAAACATACATCAAAAGTGCGGTGTGTACAAGAAACACACCTGAAACCAATACACATTAACTTTCTACGTCATTGTTATTTTTATAAAAGACCGGGATGATGCCATTGCGTCATCGGGCAGTGTTGCCGTTATAGTCAATCGAGGGATTGCATGTACAAACCAATACTTCTACAAACATCATTTGAGGGGGTGGCTGTTCATGCAGTTCTTTTGAATAAGCTTGCCACCAGCTGCTCTCTCTCCATTCTTCCACAACACCGTCTTAAAAAATATCAATTACAGTTATTGACCGACAAATTTCCGGAACCCCTCCTTGTCCTAGGAGACTTTAATGCACATAGTAGTCTCTAGGGTGACTCTTGCTTCGACGCGCAAGGCCGCCTGATTGAACAGTTTCTTTTTTTCTTCCGGTGCGTGCCTCGTATATTGAAACGAGCCAACACATTGCAATATCGCTAACAACTCGTACTCGACAATAGACCTCAGCGTAACATCTTTATCACTCCTGCCTATAAATAAATGGAAAGTCATTATTAATTCATATGGCTTTGACCATTTGCCTATATTTTTCAGCACATCAATAACAAATGCACGTCCTCCACAGCTTCCAAAGTGGCTCACCGACAGCAAATTGACAACAGTTTCAAAAAATTACTTTATTAGCTTGAAATGACATGGGGCTGTTAAACATAGACGACGCACAGCTCCATTTTACAGCTTTCTTGATTGATGCTGCACCGAAACCTATTGCACAAACATGTGGACCATCAGGCAAGTGACAGGTCTCAAGGTGGAATCACGAGCGCCGTAATGCACGAAAAACAAAATAAGGCATGAAAGTTGCTTCGAAACTCGCGTATACATCCGAGAACCTTATAAACTTTAAGAGCGTCAAGTCGCGAGAGAGAAGGACGAGCTGACCGGCGAGAAGAGAAAGTTGGCATAACTTTATATCGGGCAATACATCATATACACAAAAAGGCAAAGTATGAAAGAAGGTGAAAGTGTAGAAGCAAAGCAAGAATATTCACTCCCTCTGGTGCACTCGCGAAAGGGCTGATTGAAGGAACAGGTGAACACTCTCGGGGTGCATTTCGAAGAGGTCTGCAGCTGAACACATTAGAGTGAAGCGTTCCAACAATACAAAACCAGAATAGAAAAACGGAGATTAGAGCCCAAACCAACAACACACGAGGCATACAATGAACCTTTCTGTATAGATGAACTAGAAGCCTCACTTACCTGCTGCAATAAATCTACCCCAGGCGCAGACCGTGTGACATATGAAATAGTAAAACACCTTCCTACTGAAACCCAAAAAACCCTCTCCTCTGTACAACGTGGAATGGTTTTCCGGCAAGCTACGGTCAGCCTGCAAGGCAGCCACGGTTATCCTGATTCTAAAAGAAGGCAAAGACGTGTCCTTCGTTTTCCTCTACAAGCCAATCGCGTTAACTAGTTGTCTTTGCAAAATCTTTAAGAAAATGATAAGCAGGCGACTGATGCACTTTATTGAGACTAATGGTCTACTTGACCCATACCATTGTGGGTTTCGAAATGCTAGTTCAACCATTGACCACTTTGTCCGTAGTGAGGCACAAGGAAGAAGAAGAAGTTGTCACAGAGAACAGCCTCTGCTTCGAGCTCTGTGAGTTTCCTAATTCTTTTGCCAAGATTTTTCAATAATCGACACACCTCGAAGGGGCGTTCTCCCTTAGAATGGGGGATCAAAACCCCATCCAGCAACCGGGACCGGGCCGACCACATCATAGTGCGTCTGACGCAAGTTCTCACCCCGGCCCAAGCGGGGCCCACGATGACAATTCTGATGACTCCTCCGTTGAAGATATGGCTTCGGACAGCGACTACGTGGTCGTACCAAGCCGACGCCTGAAGAGGAAAATCAGCCGGACATCGCCCACTAGCCGGCAAGCACAGACAAAGGCGAGTAGCATGCGGTCGTACACCATTTTGTATGTGCCGACATCGAAGACAGACATCTTGAACTCTCTAAATAGGCAGAGCCTGACAGAATACTTTGAGCTCATCGCTCCAGGGAAAGTCGTAGAAATACGCATAAATACCCGAAAGAACATACTGTCCGTGGAGGTCACTACGAAGGCCTTAATGGACACGCTGAAAGCGATTGTTCGAATAGGAAATATTCCGGTTCGCGCATTCTCCGCGTACTACGAAGAAACGACAACAGGGGTTATATACGATGTGAATGAGGAATTAACAGACTCGAGTCTCGAGAAACTGCTGTCATCGTCGGCTCCCATGCTTGGCTTCCACCGCTTTGGACGCACGCGATGTGTTAAAGTAGTGTTTCAGTCGAAGACGTTACCCACACATGTAAAAGTTGGGTACGTGAGGCACTCGGTACGTCCTTACGTACCAAAACCTTTGCAATGTCATAAATACATGAAATTTGGGCACGTTAGTGCAGTTTGCAAGGGTGCAGTAACCTGCAAGCATTGCGGTGGCCATCATGATGGTGATAACTGCAATGCTGTGGCCAAATGCCCAAACTGCTCAGGCGCCCACGACGCAACATCAAAGGAATGTCCCAAAATGAGGAATGAAATTAGTATCCTGAAGAAGATGGTTCGAGACCACTTCACTCACAGAGAAGCTGCAAGGGCCGTACGGCGCCGTAAACATCGTTCGCGACATCGACGCAAACGAAGCAGCTGTGCTCATAGCTTATCGAATTCGACACACAAAACCGTTCCCTCACCACCTCCTAGCCTACTTTTGTCGGCCAGAAAGGAGGATACAGATGCTCAAATGCCAATACAGTCCACGCAAGTACAATGTAACCAGTCATTGGCTCTCCCCACGTCGGAGACTCAGTGGCCTTCACTACCGTCAAGAGCTACGGTAGCGCCATCATCACATAGTGCCCCTACCTCCAATGAAGAAAACAAGAAGATGGACAACACAGATGTCAAGGCTATGCTTAAAAATTTGATGGGTTTGATGCGTAAAATTCTCAGCAGCCTAAACACTCCCGCTTCTAAGGTGGCTGTGCAGCCATTTGAGGTTTTGGAGCCTCTTCTACTGGTTCTTCAGTAAGTGAACATGGCACTGATGTTCGAAGAACGCATGCGCCAGCCGCTTGTTATGCAATGGAATGCTCGTGGCCTACGTGGCCGTCTGTCAGACTTCAGACAATGGGTTTTTAAATATCAATTTCCTGTTATCGTTATAGGTGAACCGAATATGGTTTCACCTTTTCGTATATCTGGATATATCCAGATTTGGTTCCGCAGTGATGAACGTACGAGCAAAGTTCTCGTTTGTATACGCCGTGATTTGACATTTTTCAGACATGAAGTCGCGTCGCATACCAGCAATGATTACGTGAGCCTGACTATAACACATAAAAAGCGAACATTCTCCATAATAGGAGGATACATACACCCAAGCGCACAGATGAACTGCTTCCACCTGGGGACCATTCTTCAAGCAGCACGAAGACCACACATTGTGATCGGCGATTTTAATGCACATCATCCTCTCCGGGGTAGCACTACAACAAATTATCGCGGAAAGGATTTAGCCAATTTTATATACAACTATGGACTAAGCGTACTCAACGACGGATCACCTACATTTGTTTGTGGCACGTCCTATAGCAGCTGCCTCGACCTCTGTTTCGTTTCCAGAAACCTTCTGTCTTCCGCATGTTGGTGCACAGATTTGGACACTCGCGGCAGTGACCACCTCCCAACCTATGTTCAGTTCAGGTGGTTTCGCCGCACGCACACACGCTACATCCGTCAAACCGACTGGACACTGTTCAAGGCATCTGTCAAGTCTTGCTGAGAGCACACGACTGATCCATCCGAGGTAGAAAACATCATTGCTTCTTCACTGCGTGACACAACCAAACAGGTTAACCTACCGATGCAGAGATCAGCAGTTGACTCCCAATACGAGGCCCTTCGTGCGATCCGTCGCCGTGCTGAACGCCGATACAGACGAATGAAGTCACCTTCAGACCTTTCCGCCTGTCGTCGAGCTCAACGACATGTTCTTCGGCATCTTGACAAGATTGACAGGCAACGTTGGAGAAATTTCTGTGGATCCCTGGACCCCAGGCAACCTCTATCTAAGATCTGGCGGGTGGTACGAAGTTTGCAGACAACTCCCCAACAACATCAACCATTTCAAGCTGTTGCTCTACATCAGGGACGGACAGAAGTTGAGATAGCCAGTGACTACTGTAGCCTCATCGTGGACACCACTGATGATCTTGCCACTAATGAGCTTCTTACTACCATTGCGCCTCCATCGTCAGACGAGCGCCTTGATGTACGTTTTACAATACATGAGCTTGACGCTGTGATTTCTGCCTCCCGCCGATCACCGGCACCAGGACTTGACGGAATCACGTATGCTGCACTCAACCATCTTGATACAGAAGCACGACGTATCCTGTTATCTCATTATAACACCTCATGGGAGTCAGGAGATGTCCCAGCTAACTAGAAATGCAGTCGCATTATTGCATTGCTCAAGCCGGGGAAGTGTCTTTATGCACTTTCCTCCTACAGACCAATCGCGTTAGCCAGCTGCGTCGGAAAAGTGATGGAAAGAATGGTACTGGCACGATTAGAGTGGCTTCTAGAGAGCAACAACTCCTTTCTTGCATTTATGAACGGCTTCAGAAGAGGCCGATCTGCCATTGATGGTGTGGTCGACTTGATCACCAGCGTTGAAGAGGAAAGAAGCCGACGCAGACTAGTGGTGGCGGTCTTCTTAGACATTAAGGGTGCCTACGATAATGTGCTGCATTATGCGATCCTTGACGCACTGGAAGATTTCGACATCGTTGGACGACTGTACGCTTAGATTTTTAGCTACCTTAGGGACCGCACCATTTCCATGACGACAAGTAACGGAGACACCGATCGATACAAGGTTCATCGTGGTGTTCCCAAAGGAGGAGTTCTCAGCCCGATCCTATTCAATGTCACAATCATCGGCCTAGCAGCAGAACTTCCCAGCACGGTGAAGATCACTGCATACGCTGATGACATATGCATATGGGCATCCGGAACTACTCGTCCGCAATTGCGAGCTCGACTACAGTGTGCAGTGACGATCACATACAAATATCTACGACGTCAGGGGCTCACTCTTTCAATCGACAAATGAGCAGTGCTTGCGTTCACGCGCAAGCATATGTCGCAATACCCGATATTTATTAATGGGACAGCGATACCTGCTGTAACGCACCACAAGTTCCTTGGGGTTGTCGTACACAAAGAACTATCGTGGACGAGGCGTGTCGCCGTACTTAAATCTAAATTGAAGAGCTTTGCTCTCATTCTTCGCCACGAAGCAGGAGCAAGATGGGGCCCATAAGAATCATCGCTACTTCAATTATACAATGCTCTATTTGTGGGATACATTCGATACAGCATGCCGATGCTTTCCAATATGAGACCTAGTTGTGTGAAGACACTCGAGAGTGTTCAAGCTCAATGCTTACGAAGATGCTTGGGTCTACCACGCTGCACTTCAACAAATGGGACAATCGCAGAGGCTCGGGCTTGTTCCATCAGTGTATACATGCTCTGCGAGCCACTTAGAGTTCACCTACGATTACTGAGCAGACACAGACAGCACCCACTGTCAGTACTACCCGCCACTCACCCAGATTGCAGTTTCTCAAAAGTAATATTGCGGCATGAAAATGTTATACCATCAAGGTTTTCTCCGCCAAATGCCCCTGCAGTGCCACCATGGGTTCTACCTAAACCACCTATCTCTTTTACGATACCTGGAATTACGAAGAAGTCGCTCATTTCTTCTGTTGGCCTCAGACAACTGACCCTATATCACATTTATACAACGTACAGTGATTCTCTGCACGTGTACACCGACGGATCCACCACGCTAAACACCTCCGCCGCAGCCTTTGTCATCCCAGACATAGATATCACTCGACGATTCAAAGTGGACCATAAAACCACATCAACTGCCGCAGAGTTTGTCGCTATTCGAGAGGCAATAAGGTTTATTTCCGGAGAGTTAGTTATGTTGGGTTTTGTGGCGCAAGAGCAACGAAGGCTATGCTGCGCCAGACTCATGGTGAGAATACTTACAGCAAACAAGGCTATGACAATGACTCTGAAATGTCTTAACGGCGATGACATATGAATATGATGAGCGGTGAAGCGTGGCTGTATAAAGGCCTAAAAGGATTGGCTCCGTAAACGCGTGAAGTATATATCTCTTCTAAGATTATGTGTGTGATGCTCGGGGTGGTCAATGTGTATGGTTGGTGCATGAGGTTATGTTAAACCGTAACGGCTTTTACATAGCACTGATACCATACCCGTGTCCTTATACCTAAGGGCAGGGAGGCAAGTGTCTCGTTGTAAATTCGAGCTGCAGCAGATGCCTCTCCGAAGAGGCTGTGCTACGAGTCACATCAGTCAAGTTTTGCCATGTCTAGCGGTAGCATAGTTTAGTGTAGTTAGACTTTGTTCAGAAGTTGTGCTTCATTTAAAAAGCTGATCACATCAGCTATAGGTATTAGGGCGTCATCGCCCAAGAGTAGCATTGGATGAAAGGGAATATTTAACCTGTAAAATATGCGGAAATGTTTTTCTCTTAATGTTTCCATATGTGGGCAAGCTATTAAAATGTGCATTACAGTTAGTTGCTCCTGACACTTATCGCATGTTGGGGCTTCTTCGCCTGCCAATAGGGAATTATGTGTGATGTGCGTGTGGCCTATTCGTAGTCGACATATAACTACTTCGATAAAACGCGCTTGATGAAGACAGGTCTTCCATTCACCAAGAACAGGTTTAATTAGGTGAAGTTTGTTGTTTTGTTGTAATTTCCATTCCTGCTGCCAGTGAAAGGTGGTGGCCCGGTGAACAGCTTGAATCCCATCTCTGGCAGGTATGTTGGTTTTTGACTCGCGCATCTCTTTTGCTGTTGCAGATAGTTGGTCTGCCCTTTCATTGCCTGGGATCCCGACATGACTCGGGACCCAACAGAGGTGTATGGTGTGGTCATCAGGTGTGCGGGATAGCATGTTTAAAATATCGCCTATGAATGGCTCATACTGAGATTTATAATTAAGACTTTTCAGTGCACTTAACGAGTCTGTAAATATTACGGCTTTTTTATGTTTTGAGCTTATAATGTATCGTACTGCCATCCATAACGCATAGCACTCAGCGGTGTAGATGGATACGAACTGCGGAGGTCTAGTTATTTGCTCGTGTGTTGCTCCTACCACACTGCTTCCAACATAAGCAGATGTCTTCGAACCATCAGTATAAAATTCTTCGTAAGTGTTGTACGTTTGTTGTAATGTAAAGAATTCTTGTACTATATGTTCACGTGGGGTGTTTTGTTTTTTTATATGTGTGAGTGAAAAATCCAAGAATTTGGAGAAATCACTCCATGGGGCCAAACTGGGTGACCTTCTGGCAATGGAGAGTGCTTCGTTAGGAATATTCAGGGCATGAAATTTTTCTTCAAATCTTAGTATTAGTGGCTTAATTACGTTTGGTTTGTTAGCGTAGTGTTGTCGTAGGTCACAGCGTGTGACAATACAGTGGCATATATGATCTGGTGAAGAACTAACGAACTCTAAGGACATACGTGAGCATTAGTTTCGTTCTCCTATATTCCAAGGATGGTTCGTTACTTTCAGCGTATAAGCTCGAAATAGGTGAGGTTCGATAGGCCCCTGTTGCGAGGCGTAACTCTTTGTTATGGACAGGGTCTAAGCGCTTAATTGATGATTGATATGTGAGGTTTAACGTCCCAAAACCACTATATGATTATGAGAGACGCCGTAGTGGAGGGCTCCGGAAATTTAGACCACCTGGGGTTCTTTACCGTGCACCCAAATCTGAGCACACGGGCCTACAAAATTTCCGCCTCCATCGGAAATGCAGCCGCCGCAGCCGGGATTTGAACCCGCGCCCTGCGGGTCAGCAGCGGAGTACCTTAGCCACTAGACCACCGCGGTGGGGCTCTAGGCGCTTAAGGTGCAAGTCTCTTCCTCAACCGTAGATTATACTACCGTAGTCTAATTTGCTGCGTACTAAAGAGCGGTAGATGAGCAGGAGGCACTTACGGTCGGAACCCCAGTGCTTTCCGGACAAGACTTTGAGGACATTGAGGGCGCTGTTGGATTTCACCTTGAGATTATTAATGTGTGGAAGAAAATTGAGTTTCTTATCAAACACGACCCCCAGAAACTTCTGTTCGTGTTTTATTGGCAATACTGTTTCGTTTATTTTCAGTACGGGGTCTGGTTGTAAGCCTCGTTTCGGAGAGAACGCTACAGCAACCGTCTTTTCCTCAGAAAACCGGAAGCCATTTTTGTTAGCCCATTGTGTTAGCTTGTTTAGTGCTATTTGAATCTGTCGCTCGCACGTCACCATGTTAGATGACCGGCACGCTATTTGGAGATCATGCACATATAGTGAGTGCATAAGAGTAGATGGTATGACCTGATTCACAGAGTTCATTTTGACGACAAAGAGAGTTGTGCTTAAGACACAGCCTTGAGGCACACCGTTCTCTTGAGTAAATGTTCCTGAAAGTGTGGTGCCCAAACGAACCTGAAAAGTTCGGTTCGATAGGAAGTCGGACAAGCAGTTGAGCATCCTTCCGCGAATTCCAAGATCTGCCAGGTCTCGTAAAATACCGTACTTCCACATTGTGTCATATGCCTTTTCAAGATCGAAAAATACTGCTAAGCAGTGCTGCTTGTACAGGAAAGCTTCTCGTACTGTATGTTCAAGGCGAACGAGGTGATCGGTGGTGGAACATCCTTTCTTGTAACCACATTGGTGAACATCTATCAAGTTATCGGTTTCTGGGATGTATGTTAGCCTAATATTAATAACGCTTTCGAAGGATTTCGCCATACAACTTGTAAGTGCTATGGGCCTGTAGCTTGTTGGTAATGTAGGGTTTTTTCCGGCTTTGAGAAATGGAATTATAATGGCTTTTTTCCACTCTGTTGGCATTCTGCCAGTGATCCAAATAGCGTTAAAGAAGTGCAGCAATGCCTTCACCGCTTCTTGGGACAAATGGGCGAGCATTTGGTAATGTATTTTGTCTGGGCCAGGTGCTGTTTTTTTACCTTGAGAAAGCACTCTGTTAATTTCCTGCAGGGATAAGGGGGCGTTGTATGATCTGTCGTGATAACCTGTAATAGGAAGCTTTCGCTTTTCTGTAGATTGTTTATGTTTTAGGAAAGCTGCCGAGTAGTTTGCTGAGCTCAAAATAGCGCAAAAGTGCTGCGCTAGTAGGTCTGCCTGTTCGCCTAAAGTTGTCTGGATGCCAGGGGTTGAGAGAATGGGGTTGGTATATAACTGTAGTTGCCGGTAAACTTGTGCACCTGATCCCACATTCTTTTAGATGTGATAGAGCTGTTGATGGATGAAATGTACTTTTTCCACGAGAGTTTTTCAGCCTGCCTGCGAGTAAATCTTTCCTTTGCTCTCGCCTTTTTAAATGCTAGGAGGTTCTCTCCTGTAGGATGTTTACGAAAAATGCCCCACTCCTTTCGTTGCATTTTTTTAGCTTGTGTGCACTCTTTTGTCCACCAGGGTTTAAGTTTTTTCTTTATAATGCCGGAGGATTGTGGTATAGTTTGTTCGGCTGCCGCAAGTATGCAGGCGGTGACTGTCTCGTTCATTTCCACTATGCTTAGGCCATCAAGCATCTCTTTTTCTAGGGCAGCTTTTTCAGTGAACAGTGGCCAGTCTGCCAGATGTAGTTTTCAACGCGGTGGTCGGGATTGAGTGGTGGGGAGGGTTTGTGTTAATTTTATGAGAGCAGGCATATGGTCACTGCCATAGACATTATCTATCACGCTATACTTTAGTTCGCAAAAGAGCGAAGGTGAGCACAGCGCTAGATCTAAGCAGCTAGTGGCTCCTGTGCTTAGGGAGCAGTAGATGACGCTACCAGTATTTAAAAGACATACGTCATTGTTCAGAATAAAGTCTTCGAGGGTTTGTCCTCTGGTGTCAGTTGTACTGCTTCCCCAAAGCATTCCGTGCGCGTTAAAATCCCCTGCGATAACAAACGGTTCAGGCAGTTGGTCCAAAATATGCTCTATATCTTTAATTGAAAAATGCGTGTGTGAGAGGATATAAATGGAACATATGGTGATAGTTTTGTGAGCTAAAATGCTGACGGCTACGACCTCGATGTGACTGTTGATGGTGATCTCTCTCACTGCAATTCCACTTTTGACGACAATAGCCACGCCACCGGACAACCGGCTAGCGTGAACGCGATCGCGACGTACTACGTTAAAACCTCTGAGGAAGTTGGTGTGTTTTTCTCCCAGATTGGTCTTCTGTAAGCACATAGCCATTGGAGAGAGACTACTTTAGCCATTGGAGAGAGACTACTTAGCAAATCTTTTATGTCACCTATGTTGTGAATGAGTCCTCTACAATTCCAATGGAGAAGAAAAGCCATTTTGGGCAATGAACTTGAGCAGAAAAATGGAGTAAGAATTGATTTGTTGGCAATAAAACCTTGGTGACATGCGTGTGATACTAAAGTCAAAACAGAATGGTACCATAACCTTTCAGGTTATGGAAAACGAAACTTATTTTACAGGGCTTTTTGGAGGCCCTGTAATTTGTCTTTTGTCTTTTTTGGAGTGGTCGAGAGAAACTCGCCGCTCCTTCGGCGCTGCACGCGCCGTTTGACTGGCCGTTGTGTCCATAGCTTCATGAGAAGCGTTGGACCGTCGCTCTGCCGAGCGATCCCTGGGCGTTGTGGGCTTCGGCTCAAGATACGAAGCCTTCAAACCCTCTACACCGGACGTCGACGGGGTTCCCGCAGTCTGCCCGTTGCCTTGGCTCGTGCCAATGCATGTCGACGCCCGTGGTGGGGCCTTGTTGAGTAAGGCCGGAGCAGCCTTGGCTGCTCCCGCAGTAGGGGCAAGCGGCGGTCGCTCCAGCACGCTGAGCGCCGCTTGGGCGGCCACCTGATGCTGTCGTGGTGCTGCCCCCTGTTGCACCACTTCAGCAAATGATTTTGTTGCATAGAAAGGGGAGACCCGATGCCTTGCTTCGCGGAAACTGATGTGGGTGACTTTAATGGTAATAATTTCTTTTTCTTTTTTCCATGCTGTGCAGGATCTAGAGTACGCCGCGTGTTCTCCATCGCAGTTAGCACAGTGGGGTTCGGCCTTGCAGTCATCATCTGCAGAGTGGCCTGTGATACCACACCGTGCACAGATAAGCTGCCCACGGCAACTCTGAGAAGCATGTCCGAATCTTTGGCACTTGAAGCAGCGCCGCGGATTCGGAATGTAGAGTCTCACAGACAGTTTTAGATAGCCGGTAACTAATTCTTGCGGTAGTGTGGAGCACCCAAAGGTCACAATTATGTGCTTGGTTAGAATTTTTTTGTTTTCTCTTCTCACTACGATACGCTGTACGTGAACGACGTTTTCGCCCTTCCAGCCAGCCAGAAGCTCATCATTTGTCAGGTCTTTTAGGTCATCGTCTGACACAACGCCTTTGACAGTGTTCATCGTTCGGTGCGCAGAGACGGTTACGGGCTTGTCCCCAAATGCTACTAATTTTTCTAGTTTCTGAAACTGTGTCTTGTCTTTAACTTCCACTAGCAAGTCTCCGCTTGCCATCTTTGTAGCCTTAAAGCCAGTTCCGATAGTCTCGGTTAGGCACCTGGACACGAGGAATGGGGAGATGTTGCGAGCTTTTTTGTCCGAGCTTTCGCAATGAATAACGTGGTACTTAGGAAAATGGTCTTGTTTTTCTGAAATTGGCATTACATTTGCTTCGGTGCGCCACCTTTTGATGGGGCGATCAATGGATAAGGGGTTTCGTGATCCCATAGAAAAGTGCAGTTCCTTCAGTAATGGCGCCTACCACCCACCACGGAGCCCAACAAGGGGACGTGGCAGAACATGTAAACATGTCTGCGCAACGCCAGTAGTACGCCACTGCCATAACCTAATATATCTATCCAAGTTTGGATATTTACACCAGGTTAAGCCTTGCCGCCAGGAAAAATTGTAAGTAAAATGAAGTGAGGAGAAGACAGGAAAGATGTAAAGTGAGAACAAAAGACGAAAATGTAGGGAGAGAGAGATAGGAAAAGGCGACTGCCGATTTCCCCTGGGTGGGTCAGCCCAGGGGTGCCGTCTACGTGAAGCCGGGGCCAAAGGGGTGTGTTGCCTCTTCCGGGGGGCCTTAAAGGTCCTATCACCCAGCGTCAGCTCAACCCCCAGGATCCCCTTTTCCCCGGACACGGCAAAGCCACGCACGGCTAGGCGTGGGAGGGAGCCAAAACTCCCCCGTTAGCTCGGGTCCGTGGTGTCGCTACGCACCAAACGCCTACTTGCGCAGGCGCCCCTGCGGGGATTTCCGGAGAGTGACCTCGAGCCTGGACAATTTTCTGTGATTCCAAACCCGCTTTGCTAACCATTAATTGCATCATGAAGCAAGGTCAATATTACAGCTTGGTAATAGAAATCACAGAACTTATTTAGGTTGCTTCAACAAATGGCCATCTTATAACTTTCCAGTGGATTCCCGCTCATTGCGGCGTGATGGGAAACGAAGAGGCAGACGCTCAAGCTAAAAATGCCTTAAACAGTGCCCCTGAAGTGCGCATTGCGTTTTCACGAGCTGACACGAACGCCCTGCTTCGCTGCGTGATGCGCAGCTACACACTTCAGCACTGGACCAAACCGGAACGGCGACACCAGCGACTTCACAAATGAGACCCTGAAATGAGGTTCCGCATGCCTCCTAAATTGAAACGGCAACTCACAAGTATGATCCACCGCATTCGTCTCGGTGTAGCGTACACTAGACGTTACGCACATATCATCGGTCGCAGTGACACCGGTCCTAATTGTGAACACTGTGATGTGCCAGAAACACTTGGGCACATATTTTGTGTCTGCCCAG
Source organism: Rhipicephalus microplus (assembly GCF_013339725.1). Taxonomy (NCBI): domain Eukaryota; kingdom Metazoa; phylum Arthropoda; class Arachnida; order Ixodida; family Ixodidae; genus Rhipicephalus; species Rhipicephalus microplus. Next base: position 150,817,308 of record NC_051167.1, read on the forward strand.
CATACGCACGTGAACGACAAACACTGATTTCTTCTACTGGACAATATCGCAGTAGGTCATTAACTGATGAGACCATGTTGGGTCCTTGGCCAGACACCACCAGTGCAACTGCGGTCACAGGAGCAGTTATTACCTTTTTAGAAACAACTGGACTATGTGCGCGGCTATAAAATGTGTCTCAGTTAGAAAGAACACTACATACTCACCTCTCTATCCCACCATCGTCATCCATTAATCTTTCTTTTCTCCTTTTCCTTCCCCCAGTGTAGAGTAGCAGGCTAGAGCAAGCTATCGCTCAGGCCGACCTCTCTGCCTTTCTGTAAATAAACATGCTTCCGTGAGGCACAAATTCACGACGCTTTTGACCGTAAGCATTTTTTTTTCTTTTTGTGTTTCTCGATATAAAAAAGGCCTATGATACGACATGGCGCATTGTCATATTGCGAGATCTGTGCCATTCAGATGTGCGCGCTGGAATGCTGACAATCATCGAAAGCTACCTGACCAACCGGATATTCCGTGCTCATACGGGGACCATCTTATCTCAAATTTTTGGCAAAAAAACGCGAGCGTCACAAGAAGGTGTATGGAGTTGCGCACTCTATATAGTCAAAATTAACTTCTTGCGCCTCACTAACCCATGGAATATGTTTTACTGTACATATGTCAATGACGTACAGGTCGGTTTTAAATTGTGAAAGCTCTGAATATGTGAACGACAGGCTAGATTAGGTTTAAACAACGTTTCTTAATGAGCAGATTAGAATGGTTTTGAACTGAACGCAGAGTCAAATGAATTGTCGCTCTATTTGCAGAGATTTGATATGTATTTTGCATACTGTCTCAGAGGGAATGCAGACGAGGAACATCCCACTCACTCCGCAATTATTGATCTGTGAACTGCCACTTTGTTCCACAACCACACTTCTCTGAGACAGCCCTACTCAGTGAGGAGCCTTGATGAGGAAACAGGTGTGCCACGTTAGAAGATCCTTTGATGGCTTACTAAGCATATTCGCCACCTTGACAGTGGCAGGTTGTAGACTGCAACGTATTGTTCATGGAAATAACTAATAGACCCCTACTACATATATTCGCATGGATTTCCTTGAACACCAACACACGCCCAGAATTCTTTACAGATGCGTCAAAGCCTTACGCTGGTGTTTCCTGTGCAGCTGTTGGCCTATCTATTTCGAATTCCGGTATGCTGCACCCCCAAACAAGCGTTTTCACCACAGAAGCCCATGCAATATCTGTGGCTGTCAGGCATATAATAATTTACAACTACGACACGCGGGATTACAATGTATAATGGAATTACAAATACAATACCCATTTGCGGAGCGTCGTAGCAGCTTTGAAAACGCTAAAAACATGAAAATCTTGCCTTTGTGTTGCTCTACTATTTGCTATGCACGATATACGCTATCAAACGACATGTTGTGCACTGGGTGCCAGGGCACAATGAGGTTGCTGGAAACGTGGTGGCGGGCCAGCTAGCTGCGTCTACACACGACCACGCAGCCACCAATACACCCATGACTGTCCCTGCTCCTGAAATGAAACCTTTCCTATGACGAAAGTCATAGCGTGCTAGAAGCGCCTCTCAAATAGGCAAACAGGAAACAAACTACATGCTATATAACGGATACTTGGAAATGGGCCACCACTAGTCCGTTCACGGTACACACAAGTAACACTTACAAGGCTACCGATAGGACACACACACTCTACGCATTCATACCTTTTATCTGGTCGTGACCAACCCATCTGTGAGGGATGTGATACACTTATGATTCTGCACATCCTAGTTTTGAGTAGTGGCTTAGATGCTCTGAGAAACACTTTTTATTGTCTACTGACAGCAGCTCCCAGTACATCCTGGCATGCTCATTAGTAGGAACGCGCCTTTAAAACTTCAACTACTTGTTGCGTTTTTAAAAAATACACACAGATTTCAGCCTATATTCTGAGGTAATTTGTAGCTCGACCTCTGTGCAAACGTCATGGCTGCAGCGGACCTCACCATACACTCACATTTATTACAGCTACATGCGTTTCGCATGACTGCTACAATTTTACTATTAGATGTGGAAGCATCTTATACTCGCGCCTTGTAGTGCGCCGTCCGCGCCGTCCGCACCGCTTCTCGAACATTCGACAGCTGACGCGCGCGCATGCGCCGTCGCCCACTCTTCCACCATCTGTGCATCCCTTCCTCCTCTACACACCGCGCGTGCTTCACTCCTCCACCATCTGTGCACCCTTCCTCCTCTACACACCGCGTTCGACATCTACAATTCTCCTGATTCTCCAGTGGACGCGCATGTGGCGTCGCGCTTCGAGAACATTCAACAGCTGACAGTGCATGCGCCGTCGAGCTGTATATATACTCAAGGTCGGCGCTCGCTCGCTCAGTTGCCGCTCGTCGGTTGGTTTGTACGGCGCGTCGACGTCCAAGGTCGCGGTGAAACGAATTCCAACGAATACACAAACACAATGATCGACGTCCCTTCGACCAGCGCCGCCCTTTCGCATACGTGTGTACGTGTTCACTCATTTAACACCCCCTCCTACAACCACGTTAACCAATTTAGCCATCGACCCAAGTAAGTCGCACTTTAACACCCCATTTCACAACCACGTTAACCAATTTAGCCATCGACCCAAGTAAGTCGCACTTTAACACCCCGTTAACCAATTATATGCTCCGCATCCTCCTCAGTGTTCCCCCGAGGGAAGCTGCGGGCAATTTTTTTTTGAGTTTTTCCCCACCTCTGGTCACAGAATTTCAGGTCCCCTTACAGCCGCGCATCACTATCATTGTTTATATCCTGTTAATATCCCTTCAATACCGCAACATTGCTTTTCGCTCATATTTAATGGCGCTTATGACTCACAAAACGTCATTGACGTGCCAACACGCAAAGGGGTAAACAGCACAAGCTGCAAAGACATTTACGTTACCAATGTAAAAAAATAGCAACTCAGCTCAGGCGTGATTACCTGTGACATAAGTGATCAGTGATCACATACCGCAGTTTGCATCATGTCTAAAACTTTCCCGAACAATACTAATAGTGCTAAGTTGTTCAGGAAAATAAACAGTTGATCTATCAATGTTTTCTGTGAAATGATTGAGTCTACTGAATAGTCCAGTATATATCGACAATGCGATCCAAACATAGCATACGGTGTCTGTTTGAAATTAAGAGACAATTTTTCTACTGAAAACTTCTCAAGACAACTAAAGGAGCGATTGAAAAACCTTGGGTGACTCATGCTCTATGCCTAATATTCACAAACAATACAATATATCATGCTTTTGTGGTTTGTAAAAGCCCTTGGACCTTGATTGATATGTGGGGTTTAACGTCCCAAAACCACCATATGATTATGAGAGACGCCTTAGTGGAGGGCTCCGGAAATTTCGACCACCTGGGGTTCTTTAACGTGCGCCCAAATAAGCCCTTGGACCTTTTTAAAGTACAAAAAGGTGCGAAACAAGCTTAAACCAGACCTGAAAAAAGGCAAAAGATAAATACTATCAAAAGCTATTTGCTGATTGCAAAACAAACACGAAGAAAGTGTGGCGATAAGTCAAGGAAATCATTAGAAAGATTACAACACCAATGGTTCTTCAAGAACTAATGAGGAATGACCGCGTCGTAACAAAAGCGGCTTTGGTTGAAACAGTAAAGGAATATTTGGTTAATGTGGGAAAACATGATAGTGTAAATGTAGATGGTGAGTGGTCACTGCAGGCTATGAATTTGTTATCAAACACTATATTTTTTGAGGCAGTTATTACGCAACAGGCTGAACTACTGCTCAGCAAACTACCAAATGACGTTTGTGGGGAATACGATGAAATAAAAGCGGAACAAGTCAAGCGTATCGCTAGTACAATAGCACCAATTCTGCTTAACATAGTGAACTTGATGTTTGAAAAAATGGCAGCATATCCACGGGGTGAATGATGGAGAGGGGGGCGAAGCATACGGCCGTCCATTCGTTCGTTCTTGCTTCCGTCCATCCATGCATCCGTCTGTGTGACCGTCCATGCGTTTATCCGCCCGTCCGTGCGTGCGTTTGCTCGTGCGTACGCACGTCTATCCGTGCGTTCGTCCATGCGTTTGTCTATGCGTCCGCCCCTGCATTAGTCCATGCGTCCATCCGTCCGTGCAGCCATCCGTGCGCCCGTCCATGCCCCTGTCTGTGCGCCCGTTCGTCCATCCAGTCAAAACTCCAAGTACCACCATCTCACATCTTTTCATCCTATATTCGGCATATAGAAGCCCCGCCATCCAGCGGACATTCCAAGGACTAAGCGAGAGGTGGCACACGCACACTTTCTTACGGCTTGCACTTCGCGTTCACTTCCCAGCTTTAACCACCTCGAGCTCATGGTGTTGTATATTTCTCACGTTCTGGGCTGGGACACGGAAACGAGAAAGAAGAGCGCGAGCGAGAGACGTGAGGACGCTCAAGTAACAACAGAGCGCTTCCGAGCGCATTTAAATAAACAAGTATATTTTGCCTTATACCTTAAAGACGGAGTTGAGTCTCATCGCAGTGTCTGGAACGCCATCGTCTTAATATTTGGTGCTGAAGAACCGAGATTAAAAACCAGGACCCTACGGACGGCTACCAGTCAACTGCAGCGGCATGAACTAACTGAAGTTGAACCGGACGTCGCGGCGAGCACAGAGGACGAGGATTATAAACGAGGCAAGTGCTCTCCTCGCTAACCCCTCTGCCTCCTATGACCAGCTCAATTCTATATAAGAGAGGCTGAAGCCTATTAACGAAGAGCTTGAAAACTTGAACAACGAGATTCAGCAGCATATACCTAACGAGGAATTCAAAGTCGAGTATAACGCCGTCTTACAATACGAGGACAGTGCTACGCGCATTCTTGCAGAGATTCTCAGCAAGAAGGATTGCATGCTAAGGACATCGACCGGAACTCAAGAAACAGTTGTCTAGACAGCCGCAGCACCACCAGACGGAACTGGAGTTTAATTGCCTAAACTTACAATAGCTCCTTTTTCTAGAGACCTTTGCAAGTGGACTGAATTTTGGGAACAATTTGACGAAATTGTTCATAGTAACAGTCGCATCACTACCACATAGAAGTTTTTTTACCTGCGACTGTATTTGAAAGGAGACGCTGCATCAGTAATTGCCAGCTTTCCGACGACAGAAAGTTGCTACAGTGACGCCATCAACATGCTACAGAAGCGATTTGGGGACAAGACGCGCCTGGAGCAAGAATATTTTGCCAAGCAGCGGATGTTAAGCCCTGTCCGTTCATCGACTGACACCAAAGCGCTACGCAGCTTGTACGACCAAGTTCTCGTTAATATTCGAGGCTTAGAAACTTTGGGTGCGCACAAGTCGTCATTTTCGTCAATGCTCTGCGACATCCAACTGCGTGCTCTTCCACGGGATATAGTCGTGCAGTATCATCGATCGTGTGCCGTCCAAATGGCATATGACTCGAGAGCAGAAGCTACACCCGTGGGACTAGACCGCGTGCTCAACTTCCTGGGTATCGAGCTGGAAAGCCTGGAGAAGAGTGATATTAAGGATGCCAGAGGACAAGAACATGGCATGGCCTCGGACGCCATGCCACTAATCGCAACCGCCCTATGATAGCAAAGTTCACCTTCCATAAAACTAAAGAGGCCGCACTTACAAATGCACCCATGCTGAGAGAAACCGACTTCAGCATCGGCGAAGACTTCTCCCAGTCTGTCCCTACCGCTCGCCGACACTTAGTTAATTTCGCGAAAGCAAAATCAGCAAAGTTTCAGATACGTTATAAAACCCTTCATATGGGCTCAAAACGTAACATTTTCGACAATGCTTCACAAACTGTAAAAGAAATCGCATAGCAAATCCCTCGAACGAAGAAAGTAAGGAACCACCCCCGAAATCTAGCACAAAACAATCTTTCCTTATCTGTAATCTTTACTAACATACGCAGCTTTCTACCGAAACGAGAAAAAGTATCTAGTCTTGTGACGTCATCCAATGCCAATCTTGTTGTATTAACAGAAACGTGGCTTACCGATGACGTGACGGACACTGAAGTTCTTGCAGATCTTCCTAACTTTCACTTATACCGAAAAGATCGCGAATGCACTCGCGGAGGAGGCGTACTGATCGCCATCGGCCCAGAATTATCATGTTCCGTGATCAAGATAGCATCTGACATAGAAATTTTATGGCTACATTGCCGGGCTTCACCCCACACAATACTGCTTGGTGTCTGCTACAGACCACCGAATGCAAATCCAGACTTCGCAAACAAATTTAACGATATACTAAATGCGCTCACCAAAGCCCACCCGAATGGCCATATTTTGCTGTTTGGTCACTTTAACCTTCCTAATATTAACTGGCAAGCCGGAACAACCGCACAAGGAAACCAGAAAGACTCTAGAGAATTTCTAGATGCTTGTTTCAACTTTAACTTATCACAAATTGTATCAGAGCCAACACGTGTTGCCGCCAATTCCGCAAACATCCTTGATCTCATTCTAACTACCCATCCTTCTAGCTTATCGTCGATTACCTATCTCGATGAAATTAGCGACCATAAAGTTATCCATGCAGATTTCGCATTTTCCCCAGAGCGCCGTGAAATGCTAAACAAAACAATATGTTTATATGATAAAGGTAACCCTCAAGAAATTAACAACGAACTCAGTAGCTTCTTCCCAGGTTTTGAAGCCAACTTCCGTAGCCGATCCGTCAATGAAAATTGAATAGTTCTTAAACAAAAACTTATTGAACTAAAAAATAAGTTTATTCCGAAGACCACATTTCGTGCCACGCAGCAAAAGCCCTGGTATACTAAAACATTAAACCGACTAAGCAACAAGAAAAAACGCCTTTTCCGCCAGGCAAAATCTAAAGGAACGCCATGCGCATGGGATAAATACTACTCCGCCAAAAATGACTATCTTACAGCAATTCGCAACGCCAAGCACGCATTTTTTAACACGAACCTACCCAACATGCTAAGTGATAACGTAAAAAAATTTTGGCAGACCGTCAATCCAAAACCATCTCGCACTATCTCCCTTACTAACGAATCCGGTGAAGTGACCACAAATGCCAAGTGTGCTCATATTTTTAACATTGCATTCTCTTCGGTGTTCACCAGAGAACCTAGTATGCCTTCCGTTCCCACAACCACCCTGATAAGTTCCAGCATGCCTGCGCTAGCATTTTCCGCAGACGGCATTTCTTCCTTAATAAAAAACATTAAACTTTCCTCATCATGTGGCATTGACAAAATTAATTCTAAACTGTTAAAGAACATTACCGATACAATTGTACCATACTTGCACCTCATATTCTCACAGTCACTCAGCACCGGCGACCTTCCGAATGACTGGAAAATTGGTAAGGTCGTTACAGTCTACAAAGCAGGCGACAGCAACTCCCCACTCAATTATCGTCCCATTTCATTAACAAGCATCCCATACAAAATCATGGAACATGTCATATGTTCTCATGTTATCAACTTCCTCGATTCCAATAGTTTCTTTCACACCTGTCAGCATGGCTTCCATAAGGGACTTTCCTGTGAAACACAATTAGCACTCTTTCTTCACGACATACATACAAATCTTGACACCAACTTTCAGACTGACGCCATTTTCCTTGACTACGCAAAAGCATTTGATACAGTTCCACACAACAAACTAATACAGAAGTTATACGGGCTAAATCTTGACCCTAACGTGTTAAGATGGATTAAATCTTTTTTAGCTAATCATTCTCAATTCGTGCACGTAAATAATGAATCCTCTGAACCTCTCGAAGTAACGTCAGGAGTACCGCAAGGGTGTGTCCTTGGCCCCTCGCTATTTCTAATCTACAATAATGACCTACCACTAACTGTGTCTTGCAAAATCCGCATGTTCGCCGACGATTGCGTGATCTACCATACAATAACTAATGCTTCCGATCAACTAACCCTACAACACGATCTGAACAACATTCAAGAATGGTGTGACAATTCGCTTCTCAAACTTAACCCCAACAAGTGTAAGGTTGTCTCATTCACTCGCCGCAAAAATCCTTTCCTATTCCCATACCAAATCACTAACGCCCCTCTAGAAATAGTACAGTGTTTCAAATATCTAGGTGTCACACTGTCCGCCGATCTAACTTGGAATGCGCATGTCACAAACATTATCTCATCTGCAAACAAAATATTGGGATTCGTGAAACGTCATCTGCGTTGCGCACCTCAAAACGTAAAACTTCTCGCATACACATTCCTCATCAGACCAAAACTCGAATACGCCTCTGCTATATGGAGTCCACCTCAAATTTACCTAATTAATGACCTTGAATCAATTCAAAATCACTCAGTCCGATTCATACATTCGTCATATTCTTATGAAATCAGTGTTTCATCCTTAAAAGCCCAATCTGGATTACAGCCACTTGCCCTTCGACGCCGCATAGCCACTCTTTCCCTGTTTCATAAGCTGTTTCATTCGCCCCTCAACCATCCTCCATACGTCATCCCTCCGACGTACATTTTGCACCGCACCAGTCGCCCCCTCCAAGTCTCCCGTTACCGCACTAGGACTGCTACCTTCTCCGCATCCTTCTTTCCGCGTGCTGTGAAGGACTGGAACGACCTCCCAAACAACGTCGTCACAATCACCTGCCCATCAACTTTCGCTAAAAATGTAACAACTCATCTCTGCCAGTGAAACTTTATGGCAATGTATATACCCACACCTATGTAGCAATATTTTATACTTTGAATGTAGCAAAAGTTTTATATCCTGTATACCAACCCCTTATGTGGCAAATGTTTTTTATATCCTGCACATCCACCCCTTATGTAATACCCCCCTTGTGGGGTCTTTAAGGAAATAAAATATGATGATGATGATGATGATGATGATGATGATGATGAACACTCCCCGTGACCAGTCAGTCAATGTACTCTCGGCGTGGGAAACCATTGTCATCGGTGCTTCACAGCAACACGGTACGGCTTGCTAGGGATTAGCTCCTAACAAGTTAGCTCGATATCGTGTTCGATCACCGTCGTGTTTCTGTAACAGTCTGAAAACACGTCTTCGAACTCAGAAACAATCCTTCTCAGGTCCTCCTTTTGGACTTCACTTAACCTAGGCTCTAGGTTCAACTGCTCTAAGATTACCTCTGATCCCCTTTCGATTACATCACTAAAACTCAAAATTTCTGCTCCCTCTTCCTCTGAAGCATTCAACAGCAGATTTACGACCGCTTGACGTTGCCCGTATGGTTTCATCAAGTTACTGTGGTAAATTTTGTTCGGCCGCCTTCCTAATTTTACTTCATAATGGGTATCAGAAAGCTTCAAGGGTGCCTTTCACTTGTCCGCGGATTTCCCCGCTCTCTGACATGTGTTGCATGAGCGTACAAACTCTTCGATATCCTTCCAGCATTTCGGCCAATAAAACTCAAGGGAAACTGTAGCCTTGGTCTTCTTTATGCCGAGATGCCCGGCCCACGCGTTTTTCTGTGCCAGTTCCGATTGTTGGCGACAATACTTTTGTGGCACCAAGAGCTGCTCATACCTGCGACCTTGCGCATTTGTGTGGCTCCGATACAAAATCCCAGCTTTCTCAAAAAAAGAAACATTCTTTTTCTTTGTTCCTAAGTTTACGCCTTCCATTAGCGCTTTTATCGAGGGGTCGTCCCGCTGCTCTCGACTGAGCGTTTCTCGATCAACCCTCGACAGCTTACTCCAACTTTCTGCTACAGGCGAGAGCGTTGCACCCCTCTCGCTCTGACACAATGGCGCCATGTCGTCTCCCCCTGCTACGGAAACCGCGCCAGTCACTTCGGCGACCGACCGCTCGAGTGACTGCTCACATGACTCACACGGAAAATTTCCTCTCTGAAGTTTCGTCAACTCGCCGCCAAGGTCACACAGACCGGCAGCTTTTGCACTTTGTGCATCGCCAGATTGAACAAGATCAAGTTCCTGCGAAATCTACCACGCTTGCGATTGCGTGAGGGCCATGTACGCTGAGTTGTAGAAGAACGATTTACCCTGCTCTTTGAGAAGCTGCTCTGAGTTGTTAGAGAAAAGATAAGGAAAGCTATCAAGAAGTGCGACAGGCACAGCCGCTTCGGTGCAAAGCTTACCGAACGGGCCTTCAATGACAACCGTAGCGATTGGTAAGCAAGCACCCTGCTCCTCGGCCACTTGCCTGATCCACGCGCATTCTCCTGTAAAGTCATCCGGAGACACCAATGAAGGATGGACAACGTCCATGGTTGCCACTGAGTCACGAAGTGCTCGGCACGTTTTCCCATTCACTCTAATTTCTTGGAGATACGGCTCTAACAACCGCATGTTCTTTTCCGATTCTCGGATTGTTGCAAAAGCAACATTTTGCTTACCGTTTATCGCGATGTGCCCTTCCTTTTTGCAGTTGTAGCCGATTCGCGGCTTCCGTTTGTTTTCCGATTCTCGGATAGTCGAACTTTTGCTTACAGTTTATCGCGATGTGCCCTTTTTTTCTGCAGTTGTAGCAGATTCGCGGCTTCCATTGATCAGGTTTCCTTGAAATGCTCTTTTTCCTTTCATACTTCTCAACGCGCACTGCCCTGCTATGCAACTTTTGGCGAGTATAATACTCCTCTGCTAACTCTGCTGCCTTGTTTAGCTGTACTTCACCAAGTTTGTCCTGCAGCCAAAGTTTGACATCCTCCTCGATGCAGCGGTAGAATTGCTCCAGTGCAACGCATTCCACCACTTTTTTGCGGTCGTCATAAACACCTTCGCCCTTGAGCCATTCAATTAAATCGGCTTTAGGACGAAACGCGAAGTGAACGTGTGACTCATTCCCCTTTTTAGCATACCGGAACCTTTGCCTGAAAGCCTCGGGTGACAACTTATAACGTCTCAAGAGCACTTCCTTAACCTCGTCATAGCTCTCAAACGCTTCCCCCGACAAGCAAGTTATCGCGTCGGACACTTCGCCGGGAAGAAGAGCTAACAGGTTCTGCGCCCAAAGAGACCGTTCTAAAGCATTTCGCTCACAGACGTGTTCAAACTTGGCGAGATACTTCGCCATGTCCTCACCTACTATGAACGGTGGTAATTGGTCCCGAATTCTATAACCGCTGACCTGAATCATCGCAGAAGCTACGCTAGGCGCCTGCGAACACTGTAGGCATGCCAATTCTATTCGTTTCAACTCAAGGCGCTCCTGTCTCTTGGCCTCCTCGCGGCATTCTCGCCTTTAAGCTTCTTCACGTTCGCGAACTTCTCGCCTTGCAGCTTCTTCATGTTCACGAACTTCTCGCCTTTCAGCTTCTTCACGTTCGTGAACTTCTCGCCTTTCAGCTGCTTCACGTTCGCGAGCTTCTACTTCCCGCCTTTCAGCCTCCTCGCGGCATGCTTTGATATCCTCCCAGGCCTCATCGACTTCCTCAGCCGACACTCCTTCATCCCTCATGATCTCAAGGATCGCTTGCTTTTGTTTAGCACGGCCCAAAGTAATGCCAAGTTTCTCACAAATTTCGATGAGTTCCTTCGCTTTAAGGTTCTCCATCGTTCACACTAGCCTCTTGCTGTTTGCCCCTGTTAAGAATTTACTTGCCGTACCCACTATAAGTCAACTAGCAAGACGCGCAAGCAATTTTTAACACTCCAGTGTTTACCCCCTCCGCATTAACTTTGGTTTCAAAACACTTCAACATTGCTTGCAACGATCAAAGCTCACTAATGCTTCACACAGTCCTTCTCTAAACTACTATAACCTGAGCTAGAGTAGTCTGGTGAACAGAGGGGAAAACATCAGGCACTCACCGCATCGATATCGCTGACGCCAGCCAATCCCGCAGCTGCCAACCACTGTTGCGAAGCGCGCCTCCGATGACGTTACGAAGGGCGCCACGAATCTCACCGCTGCCACCACTGTTTACGAAAGACGGCGACGCCAGCACGGTCCCGAAGGCGCCACTGCTTCGAACTCCGCCGGGAAGGTAACCAGCCGTTTGGAAGCATAGGTTTCTCAGCTCACGACTGCTTCTGCGCAGAGCTGATAGACGAGCGGACGAGACGACGGTGAGTTAAACAAGGTTTATGTACAGCATATTTACAGAGGCGTTAAAAATTCCGCACTGGGGCCGACAGCTTAGAGACCCGAAGAGCCAAGCTCTCCTCTCTAACACATAGGTCTACTTTTTGACACACATGTCTACTGCTAACACATAGCTCAACTGCTCGCGACGCGCCGCAGGGCTTTTTATATGCACCGGGTGGATTCCTTGAGTAACCAAATGTCGAACCAGAAACGCCGCTGGTCGTGAGGTCAGACTCCTCCAATGGGGTCGCCGCTGGGCCGCGTCATTCTTTCTCATCGAACCTGGAGCCGCTGCGTTGCACGTGGCTGCACCCGAGGACGAGTGACGTTGCCATGCATTGCGTCAGACTCGCCAGACAGCAAGGCGCCGGCTCGCTGGCTGACGTGACTCATTGCAAGTGCGTGGCAGAAAGGCGCCGTCGCGTGATGACGCCGTTGAGTTTTTCATCGCGTCAGGCGGGCTCGCGTGCTGGCCTTGACACAGATTTCTTTTTTCCGAGGCATGGACGTTCGCTGCGGACTCGCAGACAACAGTACGCAGCTCGGTCGGTAAGAACATTTTGGATATAGTTAAAGGCCCACTAGCGGCAGTTAGTGGCACTTTGGTGAGCTAGGATAATTTTGTGCTTGACCTTATCGAAGGTTCTCTTAAGGTAAAGGGCTAGAAAAATGTTCTCGTCATGAGGATGTTCTACGGGATTATTTAATTAAGTATTTCGCGATGTAGTTGTAAGAGCATCTCCTGCGAACAATGTTTGCGTCTGAAGCCTTACATAAAATAGGCGAAAATGAGGGACTCTTCTAAATAGGAGGAGAGGCAATCCCTGACAACAGTTTTTATTACTTTCCCGGCACAAGTAACAAAAATGGGTCGGAAATTTCAGTGTTGATAGGTTTCTTTGGTTTTGTAATAAGGGTTACTGCATACAATTTCGAGTCCAGTGGAAGGGATGTCTTTCCAAACCAGATTATATGGTCAGAGAGCGACTGGTGTGCTGCATTGGGTTGATTTGCCATGGTTTTGATGTTGATTTTGTCTCGCCCAGAAACCGTGCACCACATCATTTGGGCTATCGCGATTCGAAGGTCGTGCAACTTGAAAGGAACATGCAGTTCTGAGTTATCTCTGCCTACATATTGTCATGCAGCAAAGGACGACGCAGTTGTCTATGACGAAAACAAGTTTATTGGAGCGAACCTCTGCTCCCCTAACAACTGAAAAAATACACAGGCGGCGAAGCAGCGGCCAGCAAAACGAAGGGCACGCTAGTGAGCGTCGGCGATCGAATGACGCGGCATCGGCTGTGCGGGAATTTTTATCCCTCGGCGCGAGGGTTTCTCGAATAGTCAAATTGTATCGAGAACGCCGTGATAGCGTTTGTTAGAAACGCTGTTCGTTCGAACAGCGCTTCCAACAAACAACGCTTGAAGCGTTGTTTCTATCGAACAACGCCTGAAGCGTTTTTCGATAGCGTTTGTTCGAAACGCTGTGGTAGCGTTTGTTCGAAACGCTGTGAAAACAGCGATAGCACAGGACGGCGCAGCCAGGCCGAAAAAAACAAAACACAAATAAACAAACCCAATTCACGGTTCGTGGCATTACCTCCCCCCCCCCCTCTAAGAGTGCATCGACCCGATGCTAACATAAGGGACAGTCCACACAAATTAAAATAAAAGTTCGTCATCGTCCGTAGAAAGGTTTTAAGCGAACCACATGGACGACTTCGGGCCGCGTGCGTCGTCGTGATGTACGGGAGTCCCCATCGGGATCACTTCGTACGTTAGTTCGCCAACAAGTCGCAGAATCTGGTAGGGTCCGAAATAGCGTCGTAGAAGTTTCTCACTGAGTCCACGTCGTCGAATGGGAGTCCAAACCCACACACGATCTCCAGGATGGTACTCGGCGTCTCGGCGTCGGAGATTGTAGCGTCCGGCATCCACTAGTTGCTGGTCCGTTATACGAGCTCGAGCGAGCTGGCGGGCCTCCTCCTCACGTTGGAGGTATCCTTGGACATCGGCGTTGAGGTCGTCGTCTTCTACGTGCGCAAGCATGGCGTCGAGCATCGTAGTCGGCCGTCTTCCGTAGACGAGCTCGAATGGTGTCATCTGCGTGGTTTCTTGAATAGCCGTGTTGTACGCAAACGTTACGTACGGGAGGACTTCGTCCCACGTCTTATGTTCAACGTCGACGTACATAGACAGCATATCCGCGATTGTCTTATTGAGCCGTTCCGCTAGTCCATTCGTTTGGGGGTGGTACGCCGTCGTTCTTTGTGATCTGTGATCTTCGGTGACGGAGAACCCACGCAAACCCAGCCTCTTGTACGGGCAGCGGTGGTAGACGTGGTCGGGCTCTCCACAGTGGTGGCACAGCGGACGATTATCTGGCGTTCGCCACACCTCGGTCTTTCTGGGCGCCTGGTTTCGTGTTACAGGGGGTCGGGCGGGTGACATTGGGCGGCGGTACGGCGGGGCCTCTTGATAACGGGTTGGGACGGGTCGGGGTCGACGAGCAGCAGTGGAGTAGGTCATCGCTTGTGGTTCGCAAGATGCTTCCGACGGCGTGGAATTCCCCAGTGCTTGCTGAACCTCCTCGCGGATGACGTCAGGGAGGGAGGCGAGTTAGGGCTGCGGCGTTGCTGGGAACAATTTCCTCAGTTCCTCGCGAACGACGGCGCGCATGGTCTCCCGCAAGTCTTCCGTTGCCAATCCAGGGGCATTTACCGGGTTCACCGAAAGGATGTTGAGTGGTCTATCGTATTGCCGCGAACGCATATCCAAGGTCCTCTCGATCATCGAAGCCTCGGTGACGAACTCAGCGACGGTCTTAGGGGGGTCGCGGATGAGTCCAGCGAAGAGCTCTTGTTTAACTCTACGCATCAGAAAGCGCACCTTCTTCTCTTCTGCCATTTCGGGGTCAGCCCTCCGGAACAGCATCTTCATCTCCTCAGCGAACAGTACAACACCTTCGTTAGGGTGTTGCATTCGCGTCTCCAACAAAAGGGCGGCTCGTTCTTTCCGCACAACCGTAGCGAATGTTTTGAGGAATTCGCTCTTAAAGGCAGTCCAGTCGGTTAGGGAGCCTTCATGGTTCTCAAACCACGTTCGAGCTGCATCCTCCAAATAGAAGAAGACATGACAAAACGTTTCTTCGTCATCCCACCTGTTAAAGATGCGGATGCGCTCCAGCTTCTCCAGCCACTCTTCCGAGTCTTCACCAGGAGATCCTCGGAATGATGGCGGCTCACGAGGTTGTTGCAGATCGACGGGAGGGTTGGTAGCGCTGGTCATGGTGCCTGCGTTGATCATCGTAGTTTTTACGTCTTCTTTCCTTTTTTTATCCGGGAGCAGTCCAAACTCTGGCTGAAGGCCTTGCTGTCGGCGGCTGACACGAGTTGGGCGTGCTTGTCGGCTTGGCAATGGCCTAGGGTTCATGTATCCCGCACCTCCACCAGATGTCAAGCAGCAACGGATGACGCAGTTGTCTATAAGGAAAACAAGTTTATTGAAGCGAACCTGTGCTCCCCTAACTGAAAAAATACACAGGCGGCGAAGCAGCCGCCAGCAAAACGACGGGCACGCTAGTGAGCGTCGGCGATCGAATGACGCGGCATCGGCTGTGCAGGAATTTTTATCCCTCGGCGCGAGGATTTCTCGAATAGTCGAATTGTATCGAGAACGCCGTGATAGCGTTTGTTAGAAACGCTGTTCGTTCGAACAGCGCTTCCAACAAACAACGCTTGAAGCGTTGTTTCTATCGAACAACACCTGAAGCGTTTTTCGATAGCGTTTGTTCGAAACGCTGTGAAAACAGCGATAGCACAGGCCGGCGCAGCCAGGCCGAAAAAAACAAAACACAAATAAACAAACCCAATGCATGGTTCGTGGCAATATCAATACACGGTGCAGTGCGTGTGCAGCTGAGTGCAAATATATCGGTCCGCTAGAGTGAGTGGGCTAGTTGTGTTGTGCAGCCGTGGAAATTGTGAAAAAATCTGTGTATGAGTTCTTGCGTTTCACCTCGCGCTTAGTGGGATCAACGAGACTTCGGAAGAGTTTTCATATATTGCGGCCGGACATTTGCCTGCCGGCAGTGTTACGGCAGTGTTGAGTGTGTGAGCTATGCGGAGTACTCGGCCGCCTTCTGGGTGAGACGCATTGTTCGCATACGCAGTTTGCGGTTGTGTTTTTACGGGCGCAATCTTATTGTGAGACAATGGGCGATGCGGAAGAAACTAGACAATTCCACTTGAAAGTTTATGGGCAGGGCGCAAACCTCCCTTGGGAGTTTTCCCCGGTGCACGTAAGCGTACCCAATTGTATTGTAAACTGCGTCATTCCTTAGAACACTGTTCGCGCGTCATCGGCTCTGCATTGCGTTTCTGGAATTGGTCAGAATAATGAGCGCCCTCTTTGTAAACTCATGGTGAAATCTGTTGGGCAATAAATCTGACAAACACAGCAAAATACAAAGAAATATTTTATTGGGATCACTGAAAAGGTGTCGGACTGAGCTCTTTGTTGGGAACTCGAACAAATGATACGAAGTCACATGCCCTCATAACGAGCGCTGACTGGCATCCAGCACTTAACATGGCTTTCCAGTCTTGATGATGATGAGTAGTTTTTAGTGGCGCAAGGGCCAATTGTTGGCCCAAGAGCGCCATTTCAAATAACTACAGATATGAACAATGATATGGTGCGTGGCTGTAAAGGGGCCTTAAAATTCCTCGCTCCAACGCGGGTTAAAACATGAAAGTAATAAAATCATGACAGTGGCATGACATATGTGTAGTGATAGCGGATGGCAAAATGTCATGATCATAAAACCATGATGAAGATTTAGTCACCACAGCCACGACCACTCTATAGGGGTCGGGCTACGGATGACCTAGAAATCGGGTGAAAGCTTTGCACATCTTTTAAAAACGAAAAAAGTGTTTGCAGTTTAAAAAGCGGATCCCTACCGATGAGCATATCAGGGTGTAGAGGGAGCTGCTGTCGGTAGGGCAGTAAAAAGTGCTTTTTCCTTAGAGCATCCAGCTCATTGCACTGGACGAGAATGTGGAGAACCGTAAGGGGCTCTCCACATCTCTCACAATATGGCGAATCACCGGTAGACAGGAGAAATGAATGTGTAGAATGTGTATGTCCTGTTCTAAGCCTTGTTAGTATTACTTTTTTGTGTCGTGATTTTGATAGTGGCAGCCAACAACCTAGTTGCGGCTTAATAGCATGGAGTTTATTATCTGTGTGTTTATCCCACATGCTCTACCAATACCCCCTGAGATTTCGTTTCATAAAAGGTTTTAAGTCAAGTGCAGGGACTGGTGTTCATGCATTGGCAGTAGTAACATCGGCGGAAGCAGCCAGATTGTCGGCCAAAACGTTCCCTTGTATTTCACGGTGCCCTGGAACCCAGCAGACAACGACATGCTGTTTTGATGTGTAGAGTGTGCATAGAAGTGAGTAGAGTGACACCAGCACGGGGATCTTGTGTTTTTTAGGAGTTTTCAGGGCTTTGACCACGCTTAGGGAATCTGTGTATATTACCGCGTTTTGTAATTTTATCTGTTTAATGTGTTTTACGACCGCCAGTATTGCATAAGCTTCTTCTGTGAAAATGCTTGCATTGGGATAAAGAACGCCGGCCTCAGAAAAGGATTGGCCTACCGCTGCATATGACACAGAAGCGTTTGACTTTGACGCAACAGTAAAAAACTCAGGGCATGTGTATTTATGTTGTAGTTCTAAAAAGTATGTATGTATGTGTGCAAGTGGTGCGTGCTTTGTGACATCAACAAAAGAAACATCACAGTCTATAAGCTGCCACTGCCACGGTGGCAGATATGTTGCAGGAGCCATCAAACTGCGTTCAAGAAGAGGTACACCTGTTTGTTCGGCCAGGCTCCTTACACGCAGCGCGTAAAGCTGCCTAAACGAAGGACGGTTCTCGAACAAGCCAGAACAAGACAAATCATTAATTGTGAAATGGGAAGGATGTTTCTTGTCTGCCTTCACCTTCAAAAAGTACAAAAAGGACAAGGAACATCTTTGTAGGTGGAGCGACCATTCATTCGAATCCACGTACAGGCTCTCCACAGGGCTGGTGCGGAAAGCACCCGTAGAGGAAGAATGCCTAGATGGTGGACAGGGTCGAGAATTTTCAAGGCTGATGGTGTTGCCGACTGATATATTATAGCACCGTAATCTAGGCGTGTGCGTACGAGGCTTTTATATAACTTAATTAAACATTTCCTGTCACTACCCCATGTAGTGTGTGACAACACTTTCAAAATATTCATTGTTTTTAAGCACCTGTCCCCCAAATACTTGATGAGTGGGATGAAGGTTAGCTTAGTGTCTAATATGAGACCAAGAAACTTGTGCTCGGTCTTCACTGACAGGGTTGACCATGCAGGTCAATGTCGGGGTCAGGATGGAGGCCCCTCTTTCGGCTGAACAAGACACAAGCGCTCTTTTGCGCGTTGAATATAAAACCATTCTCGTTTGCCCATTGAGATACCTTGTTCAACCCTAGTTGAACTTGACGTTGGCACATTGAGATGTTGCACGACTTGTAACCAATCTGCACATCATCGACATATATGCAGTAAAAATATTTCGTGGGAGAGACAGGTGCAAGGAATTCATTTTAACTATGAAAAGTGTACAGCTCAATACACCTCCTTGTGGCACTCCTGTTTCTTGAACAAATACTCAAGGTAAGACAGTGCCAACTTGGATACGGAATGTACGGTTGGATAGGTAGCTTTCGATAACTGTCAGCATTCTACCCCGCACACCTAAATGTGACAGGTCTCGCAATATGCCGAAGCGCCATGCAGTGTCATATGCCTTTTCCATATCGAGAAACACAGAAAAAATTGCTTATGAACAAAAGCGTCGCGAATTTGTGCTTCGATACGGACAAGGTGGTCAGTGGTGGACCCAGCCTCTCGAAACCCACACTGGTATGAGTCAAGTAGGCCACTAATTTCAAGGAAGTGCATCAGGCGCCTGTTAATCAATTTTTCAAAGACTTTGCAAATACAGCTGGTTATTGCTATTGGCCTGTAGCTGGAAACTGAGGCCGGGTCCTTGCCTTGTTTTAGGATTGGGATAATGGTAGCTTCCTTCCAGGCTGAGGGTAGCTCGCCAGAAGACCATATCGCATTATACAGAGAGAGGAGAGCTTTCTGGGTTTCAGTGGGCAGGTGTTTTAACATTTCATATGCCACACGGTCCGGGCCTGGGGCAGATTTATTGCAGCAGGCAAGCGAGTTCTGCAGTTCAGCCAAACAGAAAGGTTCGTTGTATGCCTCATGTGTTCTGGGCTTGCGCTCTAATCTCTGTTTTTCTATTGTGGTTTTGTATCGTCGGAACGCTTCACTATAGTGTGTTGAGCTGGAGACCTGTTCAAAGTGCGCTCCGAGAGCGTTTGCCTGGTCTTCCAAACTCTCCCCTTGTGTGTTCACTAGAGGAAGCGAATGTGCTCCTCGTCCTGCCACCTTACCAACCATGCTCCAGACTCTCGACTCATCTGTGTATGAGTTAATGCCCGATACAAATTTGTGCCAACTTTCTCTTCTCGCCTGCCGGCACGTCCTCCTTGCTTGCGACTTGACGTTCTTAAAGTTTACAAGATTCTCGGCTGTGGGCGAGTCTCTAAGCAACCTCCATGCCTTATTTTGTTTTTTCCGAGCATCACGGCACTCATTATTCCACCATGGTACTCGTCGTTTGCTTGATGGTCCACATGTTTTGGGAATACATTTTGTTGCTGCATCAACCAAGAAAGCTGTAAAGTAGCATATAGCATCCTCTATGCTCAATGCCGCCATGTCAGTCCAAGATAATAGTCATTTTTTGAAACTTTTCCCAATCAGCTGGCTTTCCAGTCTTCTAGTGCTGGTATAGTAGGTGAGAAATGTTTTATAAATAAACTTTCGGAAAACCAGAATGTTTTCTAGTGGAATCGGTACTCCGTCTTCTTTCTTAAGTTCTTCAGCATCTTAAGCGGACCGTTAAAAAGCGCTATTAAACGCAAAGGATGGCACCACAGCGTCTTGGTGATGCCATTTTTTTTGCGATGTGTGTGATCTAAGTTGGCTTTTACATGTCCTGCAAAGAGCTCTTATTTCACAAAAACTTCACCCCCCTTAACTGATAGTCCAAAGAGGAATCGAAGCATGCCCATGTTGATTGATCGCCTTTTGTGGCTGTAACTGGAAAATTACAAGTGAAATATACAAGGGTGCTTCAAAATTCGCATGCCTTGCTGCCATAGAAATTCATGGGACAGCAGCCTGAGAACATGTAGGGCGAATGTACAAATCATCACTGATAAGAGCCCTGTGGCGTCGAACTTGTTTGGCCTCACCCTTTGCCAAGTCTGAGCTTGTCCACCTATTACTGACTTTTCGTCAAGGTGTTCTCACGGATCGCTGAGCCACTAATACACTTCACAGAAATCACACTGTAAACCAAGTAGGAAACGGCCAAATCTGAAGCATTGTCAGAACTGAAACGACGCCCACAGTCGCCGCTGATACTTGCGCGCCTTGACGAAGACGCTGACACAGAAATCCACGCCGACGAAAGCAGCGTCAGGCTTGAATCTGTCCTTGTGCGGAGAACCAATGGACTAGAAAAGGTTGCCACTAACCTCCGAATGCAGAGATGCTACTTGGCTCGCGCATTTGACTTGACTTGAGCAAGTCGGCGCCAAGCGAGCAACGAACTTGAAAACGCTCAAGTCGGCCTTTGCGTTTCATAGATGCTCAGGTTGTCTTGCTTATCGTCAAGCCAAGAACGAGCTTCTATGCAGAAACACGTTGCTCGCCTGGTAACAAGGCTAATAATTAATCGAGTTGTTCGCGTAACGCACGTGTCAAAGCAAAAAAGTTCGGATATTTCGAAATACATATCTGCTCAAAGTGCTAAAAGCATATTTTTGTCGTTTTACAGCTACCGGGCGCCACATAACGCCCACGTGATGCCCGCCGCGCCGCGACGCGCAGTGTTGTTTGTGGAAAGCGTCCTTTTTCCGCCGGTTTCAGTGGTCGCCCAAAAGGGGCGCATTTCTCCAGGTGTTCATTCATCGTATATTGCTGTCTAACGCAGCGGCACTTCTCTGGGTCGCAAGTGTTAAGAAAGCATAGTGATTTCTCTTCGTACTCGCCTTTCTATTCGCCAATGGACATGCCTGTAGCGGGCTACGTTGTAGTTATACATCAATAAAAAAAGCAACGCAGTGTACACAAGAAACGCAATGTACAAAGCCCCTGTGTACACCCATGTGGGTATGTTTACCCGAAAAAAAGCTAAATGGAATCGGAGATGCTAAAGGTTTGTCTACATTCATTAAGAAGATAAAAAGTGCGGATGAGGATCGCTGTTTTCTACGGTCCTTTTTTTTAGGGGGGAGTAATAAATAGTATTATTTATGTACTTTTTATTTGGTATGTCCATTGTCATTAGAAGGCATGACAGTAGAGATCATATGCGTTATTAATCTAGGATTTTACGTCCCAAAGCCATGACGTTACTATGAGGAACGCCGTATGAGAAAGTCCAAAAAATGTCGACCACCTGGTGTTATTTGTCGTGCGCAGATATGGGCCAGTATAAGGCCATGATATTTTGTTGCCCCCACCAAAATCAGACCAAATTTGTTTTCCATGTTAGTGAAGAGCAGGGGGGAGGGCACGATCGCGGTCAGCCTCAGGATGCCTGGTGGAAGCTTTGTCAAGAACAATGAAAAGGGCACAGGCCTGCGAGGTGAACGAAGGGTTCATTTGCCCTTTTGCAATGCACAGCTATGAGGAAATCCGAAGAAAACCCTCGTGTTTCTACCCAAAAACTCGTTATATTCACGGGAGAAACCCCAAGAAAGAGCAGCTTTTTTGTGAAGTTTTTGTAGCTTTGTGCTGCAAATGAATGTCTGGCGTTTTTTGAAACCCCACATGGCTGCACGAAACGAGAAAAAAAATTCCTGAAATGTCTGCTAGGAAATGACTTTTGGCGAAAGCAAGGCCCACCGCGTCACTTTTTTGAGCGACATCATCGAGTCAAGGAAGAAAAACTACTCACTCCGACATGTCTCAGCAAAGTATGCGATCGTCCCAAGAGACACCTCAACGCAAGGCGGCACCGCGCTTCACCGAAGACAAAAAGACTGTGCTTATCACTCTCGGGGGAGAGTTCAAGCACATCATCGAGTGCAAGAAGACTGATGTTGCGTCGATAGCGAAAAAAAAATGAGACATGGAAAGAGATTCCCAATCTTCAATTCCAACCACGGAATCACCCGGCGCGACCACGTGCAGCTCAATAAATGCTCGAATAACCTCAAACAAAAATTGAAAGAGCTAGGAAACTGCAAGAAAGAAGTGAGAGCGCCACAAAACTGGTAAGCGAAACATAACATGCATGACTGGATCACTTTTGATCTTCAACATGTTTTGTATTCGGTAGAATTGTAAGCACCGAGTTCAAATAGTCATGACCATTACGTTTTGCAGTGCATGGCGAAAAAAAGAAGTACTCAATATCACATTTTCCTTGAAGAACTGCCGTGAAGTTGGCATATAACAGGCATAATCAGTGCAAACAGTTTTCGAGAGTTCTATTAGGATGAATTTGTAGGCAACTGACGCATTTGGTTTTTTTACGGAAAATGCATATAGGCGCGCCCATGTTTGTTCTTCGCAATGTTTTGCTATTTTTTCCTTTGAGTTGAACCAGGTAAACTACATTACACTCAACTTAGGAGAGGGGAACATTGGAACCGAAGTTTTTTTTTTTTTTTTGTACAGGATGTTTATGAAAACTTGCTTCATTCTGTGATGAAACTTTATTTCTGATTAGGAGGCGGATCTGCACCTTCGGCCATGGCTCCTGTTCACGAATTAGTTGGATTCATGGCTTCCCACATGGCGACAAGGGTGAAAAACGCCTTTGATTCTGATGCCACAGGGTACCAGCCCTCCGTCGCAAGTCTGCCTGTGGTGCCATCAGTCATAGGCTGCTGCAGCCTATGACTGATGGACGGAATGAAGCGGAGTTTGATTGCCAAGGTTTTGTGTGTTGCATTTTAAAGCGTAATGATGATCTCAAAAAATTAACGATTCGTATTTCCCAGAAATGTCTCATTTCTTCTTGTTGTGGTGTACAGGTTTTTGCGTTATAGGCAATGCACCACTAGTATCATTGTGCCATCTTTTTTTTATTGCAGACGATCTGTGGCAAGGTGTCACCCCTGTAGAGCCTCACACTTGCCAACAGGCACAGATACCGACGAGGATAGCAGGTGCACTTCTATAGCACAGCCTGATGCAGAAGCAAACATTTCTGTGGAAGGTTGTGCAAACAGCCACCAAGCCACCGGAGCTGCTGGAAGCAGCACTTCTGCAGCAACTGTTGCTGCTGAAACATACACGACACCTAGGAGCCGTATGGCAGTTTTGGAAAAACACTGGCCGCAGAAAATGCAATTCGTGCAGAACTCCAGAAAGAAGAGCACGCAATGCGTATCCGGCTTTTGCAAGAGGACCACGATTACAAAATGCGGGAACGGGAAGACAGAAGAAAGTTCGGAAATCAAGTGCGAGAGCTCGAGTTTTCAAAGCACAAAAATGAGCTTGAAAAGAAAAAAACTTGAAATTGACATACTGGAGATAGAAAAAAAATTAAAGAAGGAACAGCTCTGCAGGCTGTAATGCAACGTGCCTCATTTATAAATAAATGATGGGATTTCTCATAAAGTGATGAAATCATGCCAGTGTATATTTATTTTCATGCATAATTTATAAACATATGAGCGTGCACAGCAGCCATAAAAAGAGTTTGTATGGCCGAGTGTCGAGATTTATGCAGTTTTTGACTATGTGAAGCTCTTGCGTATAAGCAGGCCCAGTGCTTGATCTGAACGGCTGTCGGTGAGGCGATCCACAGGTGGCAGGTGCACTGTTCTGGTTGCCACTGTACTGATAGGGAAAGACTGCGGAACCCTTTGAGCGGGTGGCTCTGGTTCCCTTAATAAGCAGGCCAAGTTGTTGAGTGCAGCACAAGCTGTGATTATGTGCACGATGTTTTTGGCCTTGTGCTGCATTCCCATGTCCAGGCAAGGGAAACGCCTCTTCCACACGCCGAAACGCCCTCTCAACGACGTTCCGAGTCTTCATTTGGGCTCTTTGCTACCTAGGCGAATGAAGCAATATTGTGCATCACCCCACAAGCGACTTGATTCAATGTCACACCACAAAACCATGCTCGGGCTTTCTGTGACCATGCACTGATACGTGAACTAACCTTCCCTTGGGTGTGTCCGTGGGGCCTGGTTCTGAAAACAGTGTAAATAAATATGGCTGGCATGCGTATCTAGTGTCGCCCAACAGCACTCCGGGCACCCGGTTTTATTCGTACAGCACCCGCAAGCGGGAGTTGTCAAAAGTTCTGCGGTCATGAACAGAGCCGGGCCAGCCGGCAACAATGTCAAAAAACTGGAGCTGTGGTCCAGCCACAGCCTGCAGCAGCATACAAATAATCATAAACAGGGCATTGTACAGCGCCTTTCACTTTGCGGTTTCGGTATAAGGTACATGCACAGCAGAAATGAATGTTGTTGCACAGAGTCATGGTCAGTCAGAGTGTATTTTGATTACAAGATACAAACAATACTGTTCCTTCGGAAATATTTACGAACCCTGCCATCCGGAGCAAAATCTCGAGTCCAGCAAAACACGGCACGAAGGTGCGAGTGCCGGGCCCCTCTAATAACTGCTGCATTATTTTTTCGCTTTATTTATTTCACTAATGCATGAAAACAAAGGCTAAACACAAGCACGTTGTTTACTGCATGGAAAAAAGTTTACGACACGAGCAATAATTAAAAAAAACGAATGAACTAAACTGTGCAGAGACTTTCAAATCTCATTGCTTATCTGCACATTGAAAAAGAAATAGCCTTTGCGGTTGCGAAACACTTCGGCATTTTCACCGCCGGGGCTTTTAATCCGCACGTGCGTGCAGTCTATGCATCGCGTCACTCCAGGAAGTTCGGCCACTTCACAGAAGTCCCGCATAACTTGTCGAAATTCCGCCGGCTGCGGAAAGTGCACTGGTATGGAGTACAAGTGTTTTGCTATCAGGATGGTCACTTTTCCGACTGCACGGCACACTGTAGACTGCGGAATGCGGACGAGGTCCCCGGTAACTGTTTGAAACGTCCCAGCGCCATAAAATCTCAGCGCCATCAACAGCTGCAGCGTAGGAGGCACAGGCTGACCTCGATTGTCCCCGCTTTCTTGGAGCGGCAGCATAGACAGCAGCTGCCGCACGGCGTGCTTCGTGAACCAGTAGTGAGCGTGGAATTGTTCCTTGTCATAGAGCTCCATAGTATTTTCTCGGTGACGAAGGGCGGGCCGTGAAATCTTCGGCAGGTAATGGGCCTCCGAAAACACAACATCCATAACGTGGCACGCGAACTCAAAAGAAGCCAACCTTCGCGCGACGTTCATTCGAGAGGTGGTCATGTTAGAATAACGCATGAAGTCGCTTTCAAGCTAGCCCCGCAGCTGACTTGAAACTTGTCTTGACTTCAACCGAGCCAAGTCGCCTTCAAGTCATCCGCAAGTTTGAGAACGGTTATGGCGAGCGGCAAGACTATCTCTAGTCAAGAACAAGTTACGTACGCGTCAAGTAACATCTCTGCATTTGGGGGTTAGGCTAGCAGGACACTACAATTGAAGCTAACTGTTCCACAACTGAAAGAGAGTGCCGTCGGATCATTAGGGCCTCAAGTTTTCTCTCCTATTTGTACCACTTTTTTGCAGTCGTCAGCATCCACCAAACCTTGTGTTAGCAATCCAACTTGAAAGAACGTTCAGGTTGCCTCACATTGTGAAGTCAAACCAGCACTTCCACACTACCGTCGTTTGGAAGTCCAGAAAAAAGTATTCTGACGTCGGCTGCCTGTCACGCTCTGGTTGACCCACCGCCGCAAGACGACCAGGAAAGAGACTGCTTCTTAGGACCCAAACTGTGACTGCATTGCCAAACGAGGACGAGCTGATCCGGAACTGATCCGGAGCTGATCACTTGAATAAACGGCAACATCATTATTTTAAATGAATTGAATGATGATGATGATGATGACGACGACGACGATGACGATGATGATGATGTGGGCCTTAGTGGCGCAAGGGCCATGCTAGACCAAAGAGCGCCATGAGAGTCGATGTCACGTTAGCAATGAATGCTTATTTTACAATGACATCAGGGGATGTGGAGCGAATAATGGTGGAGTTAAGCGGCTGTATACAGGCCTAAAACGCCTCGCCCTAAAGGCGGGTAAAATATACAAGTGTTAAAGATATGGAAGTGACGTGACTTGTGTACAGTGAAGAAAAATTACATGTAGTCTTTGTTACAACAACCGTGAAACTTGTGGACAGCACGGATACCTCGTTTATGCCCTTGAGTCTAAGAGCCACAAGGTAGGTGGTTTCTATTTATAGCAGTCGCCGCAGCCGCTACCTCTGCTCAGAGTTCGTGCTACGGATGCCTGGGATATATGACATGAAAACTATGTATATCGTTTAAAAAAGCAGAAAGTGGCTGATATTTGAAAAGCGGGCTCTACCAATGGACATAATATGGATATTTAATTGACATTGCTGTCAGTGGAAAATGGAAAGTTTCGTTCTAACATTGTCCAATTCATTGCACTGGATAAGGATGTGGAGCATGGTTAGTGCTTCTCCACATCTTTCACACTTGAGTGGATCATCCTCGGACAGAAGGTATGCATATGTGGTATGTGTGCGTCCTATTCAAAGCCTTGTTAGTTGTACTTGTGTGCGGCGTGGTTTTGATACTAGCGGCCAATTACCAAGGTACAGCTTGATAACGTAAAATTTATTTTGGGTGTGCCTATCCCAAGGCTCTGCCAACAAGCTCTGAGCTTTCGTTCAAGAAATAGTTTTTGGTCAAGCACAGGGATAGACATGCTTGTATGGACAGTTCTTTCTCGGTTTTAAAATAATTGAAGAGAGAACTGGCACTGTTTTTGTCACGGAACGGTACTTTTCTAAACAACCTCACCATTTCGCGCAAACTAACTGTTCGTTATACATTCAGCATAGTATACAGACATTCTGGAATCTTTACAAGGTGACTCGACAGCTGGAAACTTTGACTATTCTCGCACGCTCGCGATTACGCAAGTACCACTGTTCATGCCTCACTGTCGACCCAAAGACTAGCCAAGAATGTCAGCGACAGAAGAAAGCGGGTTTCTATAGTTCATAGAACCACATCACCAGCCATTCCTGCCATTTAGAAGACTAGGGCTGTTTGTCCCATTAGAATCTGCAAACATATGGATCATTGTAGCTACGAACAACCGCATCTACTGTTCCGAGACATGGGCCTATGCTGCCCAAAGATGGTGGGGCTTAGGCAGTTTAGATTAATCGTTCAAAACAGTGCGGTGCATCACGGTGACCCAGACGTCCATCGGCGAATGTACGCTCATTACTGCAGCCCTAGGTCAGGCAATTTTATTTTTCAGCCACGCAAGGCACCGCCGAACCACCGCCTACCATTCACTGAACCTGTAAATAAGACCATCACTGACATGCATGCTTTAGAAGTCGATGTCAAACAAGACGCCGCATACCA
Source organism: Rhipicephalus microplus (assembly GCF_013339725.1). Classification (NCBI taxonomy): domain Eukaryota; kingdom Metazoa; phylum Arthropoda; class Arachnida; order Ixodida; family Ixodidae; genus Rhipicephalus; species Rhipicephalus microplus. Next base: position 150,845,126 of record NC_051167.1, read on the forward strand.
TCCTTTTATATCTGACATTGAAATACAACACGGTCATGCAAGAAACGAGGCACAGGAAGCCTTACAAGTTGGCCAACGAAAGGAGTATGGCAGCGGCACCAGATGACGTGGTACCCAACGCGAACGCCACCGACGAGGGACACATACACGTTAGCATCAATGCCTTCGGCGCACCTTAGGAGCCTGACCACTGACGCGTCAGTGTATCCGATGCCAACAAAAGACAGAAGACAGAGGAGTTGATAGGCGGAACAGCAAGTATTGATTCATTATGACAACTGGCTTGTGTCTTGCCCCATTTTTTGCGCTAACAAGTGGGCATAATGCAAAGACTGACAGCCACAAGTACTACCTGCCACTTCGTAATGTACAATAACGCGCCGAGAAACCATGTTTGGGTCCCGACATCGATACGCGAAGTGAACTGTGACAAGCATCTTCCGCTATGTTTTGGGCCATACAAATGGCTTCGACGTCTCGGGTCTCTAAACTAGGAGGTTGTGCCGGAGGGCATTATGAAACCTCAGAAGCGCAGCGCATCACTGAAAATTATTGTAACGTGTCTTAAGCCATTTTTGGGCCATGAAGGAACGTCCCAAGTTATCCTACTTGCTTAAGTAATATTATGCTATACTGCATGAATGTTTTCAATTTATTGTCCGGTTCAACTCCTTAGGGTGATACTTTTTCTGAGACGGACACTGCCGCGTCAAGGTATAACACACCAGGCCCGTGCCTCCCATATCCATAGTATTTTTTCGCCATTACATGCAGAGCAAAATATGATCATTTTGACACATCGCCCCGTTCCCCAAATCGATTAAGTGCCCCCGCCCCCCAAAAAAAAAGTTGTCTCTGTGCCTCAGTAGCAGCGTGAGTTTGCTTTAATGTCTTCGGAGCCGAACGATGAAGCCGAATTAATTGTAAGAATGATAATGGTATGGAGCACATTCGGTAAGCATTCTGAAACCATGAATGGTAGTTTACCACTTTTCAAGAGAAAGATACATGACAGCGGCATGTTACCGGTACTAACCTACGCATCAGATGCAGGCGTACAAAAAGGGTTCGTTTTGGAAGAGCGCAGAGCCGAATCGCGAAGAAAGACTGAACACGAGCACTGCTTCGTCTCTGCGGTGTTCCAGTATGAACGCAAGTCAAATCGCTCAATTCTCTCTTTTTCTGCAAAAAAGGTTCCCCTTTAATTGATGCAACGCAGCAAGCGATGGCAATGAAAGTGGTAGGTTTTATGTTAATAAATTGGAAGATCAGTGTGGGTCAAAGACTCGGAATAGAAATGGGTATGAAGGACGTCATTGTCTAGTTCAAGAAGAGGCGGGCCTGAGCAGGACACGTATCTCGAAGGCAGGAAAACTGCTGATTATAATGGGTAACTGACTAGATTCAGGGTAGGCTAATTCATGACGAGGAGGAAAAAATGTTAGGTCGGCCGAGGAGATTGACACACTCGTTTCTCACGCTTTATATTAGCGGCCAAAATTACTTGTCACTGGCTTCCACCACGCTAAAATGAAACATGATAGAATATTTCAAAATGATCGAAGAAGTTTGATTGTGAAATTGTGAATAGCTGAGTTCAGTCTCAAAGAAACGCAGCCACCAGCAATAACGTTGGGATGCTCAATGCCACGTGTACAAATGCTAACGAACCTTGCCGCGGGTCAGCTAATCGATGGCCAATGCTCAGTTCGCAGCTATTATTTTATGTATATTACTTTAATATGACCTGCCCATTTCCGGCCATAAGTTCGGCCAAGTGAAGTAATCTGAAAAGTTTGACTGCCACCTTCGTCTAGGTAACAACCACATGATATGCCACAACAAACGAGACCCCACGTGACAACGTCACGACGAAGTGACGTATGATTGCGGGTAACTGACTAGATTCTAAGAGAAGGCAGAAGCGCGAAACGGGGAATGAAAGGTAGGTGTACCGGTGATAAAAAAGAAATTGACGGGTAAAACGTGGTAGCAGCAAGCGCAGTACCGGGTCCTTTGATGGAATATGGGAGAAATATTATCCCCGCTTTGGACGAAGTAAGGTTGATGATTCGGATTTCATTGAAACCCGGCGAAGCTCGGAGCAGACCTCTCCGAAGTGAGAAAAGCATTGTGATTATTCTCAATCATTTTGCGAAGATTGCAGCTAAGACAGGAATGATGATTAATCGAGAGATTACGCAAGCACCACAGATGACGCTGGAAAGTCTGGTGGATACTTTACATACGACGAGTTCTGCGGATAATAAGAATACAGACGGCCAACGCCCTGCAATCCACAATCCCTGCTTTTGTTTGTTTGTTTGTTTGTATCCTTTAATCCATGGCTCGTACCCACTCTGGGGGATTGGCCAAGAGAACATATAGTCTCATATGGACGATAACTGCATTATTGCTTACAACGAAAAAAAAAGGGGGGGGGGGAGTTGTATAGTGAAGACAGTATGTTAAAAAAAAGAAATAGACCAAATATTTAGTTAGTGATTTGATTGATTGATATGTGGGGTTTAACGTCCCAAAACCACTATATGATTATGAGAGACGCCGTAGTGGAGGGCTCCAGAAATTTAGACCACCTGGGGTTCTTTAACGTGCACCCGAATATGAGCACACGGGCCTACAACATTTCCGCCTCCATCGAAAATGCAGCCGCCGCAGCCGGGATTCGAACCCGCGCCCTGCGGGTCAGCAGCCGAGTACCTTAGCCACTAGACCACCGCGGCGGGGCAAATATTTAGATAGTGAGAAAAAAAAAAGACTCAACAAGAAGGTAAACACTAATATCTACAACTTGATTTTGGGAGCCGACCAGACAGCTGGTTTTGCCAAATTCGATTAATTTGGTTATGTCACGGATTTATCCGGAATTGAAAATTACTTTTCGACCCGTTTTTTTAAGTATATGGTAACGTGGGCTTTATGTTGAAAAGCGTTTAGAGTCTTGAATAAAATTACACACTGCATTGAATGCATCTCTGTGGCAATTTCCCAAAACAGAGGCACCGAAACTTAGAACATTTTCTGTGGTTAAATTTAAACCTATCTTCGCAAGTGAAATATCTAAAAGTCGTTTCCTAATTAATGCATAGTTACGACATGAGCCAAAATAATGTTCAATAGTTTCTGATTCTTCGCAGAACGGACAAAGGGGGGAAGTGTCATACCAGCTCTGTGTAAATAAAAATTTAATGGGGGGACACGGCACCAGAATCTAGAGATTATAGTTTCAAGTTTTTTTTTTGAAAGCAACCTTTCTCATTTTCATCGACAAATGGTAGCCCCAATCTAATCCAAACTTCCTTCCCACTGCATGAAAAAGAAAGCTAAAAATGAAAGTGTGGGAGAACCTGTCCCTGCATAATGCATACCAGGTTTAATTTCAATATAAAATAAATGAAAAGGAGTTTTAAATAATACTCAAAGCACCAATTTAGATAAAAAGCCAATATTGGGAAAAAAAGGTGGGCCTCGGTAACGCAGATCGTGTCCGAAGGGCGCCACGAGCACAAATACCTTCCTGGGCGTTCAATTATTGACAGAAAGGTTTGGCTGGGCTCAGCCAAGCAAAAAATAGTAAAGTGATATATAAAAAATAAAAATAAGAATAAATAAGAATTAAAAGAATGCAATAAAATAAGACAGTCTCGATAACATCTAGCATAGCGTTAGGTTAGGTTGCGGATGAAGGTCCAGGGTTCTCCAACTGGTACACTAAGAAAAAAAAACGCAGTCCTGATAACAGCGTATCGCTAGCTTCCGGAATTAGCTCCGGAGATCTCAGCTGGTGCGCCTCAAAGAAAAAAAATACCACCTGGTTAGTGCACAGTGCAACCGTTTATTCTCCGCACACGCAATTTTAGGCATCGTTCAATGCACGACGTCTTGAGGTGTAGACCGCCGTTCTTCCACGTACACCGTGCCGACAGGCCCACAAAGAAGAATGGCCGGACAGCACAGAAAATATGGCACTGCATTGCCCGTGATCCACACTACGTCTCCAGACTTCTCATTTACACAGAGTCTGCGACGAGTCCTTTGTACACTGAGGTATGGTGTTGTGAACTGTTATCGAAGGATGATGACTGTAGTGGAACGGTGGTGACGTCATGGTCTCACCTTAGTGTTTCCCGCCGACCGGGGCAATGTGGCAAGGAAGAGGCCGCCGAGGTTATCACCCTCGCCAGTACAAGGCCTACAGGGCGACTCCACCCCCACGTCGTTCCAATCGCGCAGGTGTGTCCTTTGTGTTCGGTTTTTTCGTACGTGTCATCACGTTAACATACGGCTTACAATACGCAAGAACTGGTGACGCGAAATGCGGGCCGCACTCAAGCGAGTTCGGGGATCGTTTCTCTGACCAGCTTAACTAGCTTTATAAACAGTGCGCGATTTCTCACGTGTAGTAGTAGGGACGCGTCTTTTTCTTTGTCGTAGTCGGCTGATGGTTCTATCTTTGTCGTAATCTGCGTCGTAAGTGGGCATTCGAACAGGTAATGATCGGTTCCCTCGCATTCCATTGCCGCACGAGCAGACAGGTTCCATGAGATGATTAAACCGGTGAAAATACGAATGAAATCTGCCGTGCCCTGTTAGTAGGGTCACGAGGGCTTGATTGGGCGGAAACCACTGAGATTTTTCTGAGACAAGCGGTACCCATCTAAAGAGGTCCATGTCGGTGCTTCTTTGCCTCCAATCAGACTCCCAGCGGCACGCGGCACAGTTGCTCTTTTCTCAACATACTGCGGATTGCTCTCGGGGTGAGCGGGGCCTGCCTCGCGTCTCCCAATTGTGCCGCGCGAGCTGCCAAAAAATCCGCCAGCTCGTTTCCTAACAGGCTGCAGTGTCCCGGTACGTGATAAAGCGTTATATGTGTCGTGGCTGAAATGCTTTTTAAGAGATCCTACACGTACCGGACTCTCGTGTCGGTAGTTCTATGTTTGGATATCCCCCTAGTAGGTACAGACATTCCGTGTAAAGTCTTGCGGTGCTGGCTGAGCACTTGTTTTTGACGTATCGCAACGCCTTGATGACCACTATGATCTCCATACAATACGCGCTCGTGACGTTCTCAACCTGATATCGTTCTAGCGCTCCGATGCGTTCACTTGGTCCCAATACTATAAACGCCACTCCTGCCACGTCATCCGTGTAGAAACCGTCCGTATAGATATGTAATACCGGCAAGCGGGCCATTCGTCGCACCTCGTCCCTCACGAGTCTAAGAAATCGGAAGGCGCGTCGGGCCGCGGGGTGTTCCTGCCAGACGTCCAGCGTGGGCAGAACGCGATCTGGACGCACGGACAGTTCTCCATAACAAATTGGCTTGCGAGCGATTGGCAATTCCAACTCCGCGTGCCATCAGGACCACCGGCGTCTTTAAAACTGGGCGGCAAGAGGGTCTTTTTTAGATGAACTAGGGCCATCACTGCACTTCTGCCGCGAGTGAATCCATACTGGAAATCGTGGATGTGCCCGTGCTTACATAAGAAATGGTATAGGCGGCCGTTTAAGAGTCGCTCGAGGATCTTGCCCAGAACCAAATTTACACATATCGGCCTAAATGAGGTTGTGAGCGCGGGAGGCCGGCCGGGTTTTGGAATGGACCTGTATGCTGATTCGAGTGTCCCTCCCCACGGTAATCTTTAGTAAAAGGTAAAATATTAATGCGTAGAAATTGAGGAGAGACCTGAGTGATGCGAACCTTCCGCCGTGCGATCAGCGATGTAAATATCCGAGCGCGAGCGCCGCGTTGAATACAAACATCAGGAACTGCGCATGCAATTTAAATAGGCTCCTTACGAGGAGTGGCGTTATTGCGTCCGGCCCTGGTGACGGACGTGGTGGCATCGCTCCAATCAATTTGCGTACCTCCGCCTCGGTGAATGAGACATCCACTTCGGTGCCTTGAGGCCATTTGCCTGGCCTTGGTGTGCTCGGGCAAGTCATCGCTCGGGTGGCCCACCGCGATTTGCGTTGCGAGCAGGAGGACGGCCACCTCGAGATGCGTCGCAGTCATAGAGCCGTCCACTCGCTTAAAAAGGGGCAGGAACCTTGGTGGGCGGTTTCTGCCAAACGCTTCCCTTTGCGGCGACGCGAAGACGTTCCAGCGTGAACACGCTGAATAACATTTCCTTTCGTAATTGGCCTTTGCCTCTGCGACCCGCAGATGAAACCGTGCCTAGGCGACACTGAAATTCATTTCGAGGAGGGCCCTAACGTCGTCGCTCTTTGCCCATTGAAAGCGTCTCCGCATGCGTTTACCCTCTCACCCTCTTGTGCAAGAGGCGGTGTCCACCAGGTGTTTCCCTTGGTGGTTGACTTAACCAGCCTGAGCTGTCGTCGCATGTGTTTGTCGAAGATTCCGTAAAAGGCCCCTAAGAACAAATCTAACGCCCCTGGCGATCAGGGCTACGCGCGGACGATCCTCTCGAACCAGGGCTTCCTCTCCAGCGCGCGCGAGACCTCTTATTGCTCGTATCAAGTGAGGCGTTTGTGGGCTCCTGCTTCATCGGATCCTATTCTCACTGCTATGTTCTTGTGTTCCGAGTGTGTTACATCAGATCGTACAATCCACACGTATGCCGACGTCAGGATGGAGGGCTTCGCCAGGGTCCGATCTATCCAGTTGGCGGCGTACGCCATCTCGTAGGTAGGCTTGGACTGCGGGTCGTTCGTGACGGCTAGGCCGGCCGCAGCCGTGAACTCTATGACCTGTGCGCCCCTCTCGTCCCCGGCCCTGAGACCCTGCGCTCAGTGTTTGGCGTTAAAGTCACGGGCCACAATAACGTGCGGAAAACACAAACGTGACACCACCTCCAGAACCACCTGGAGTGTCCAGTTTATCGGCTTGTGCGGCGGAGCGTAAACCGACACTTTCGTGAAGTGGGAGTCGCGAGATTGCCCGTAGACTCCCACCACGTGTTTAGAGAGCATCACGGGGCACAGGTCGAACGGTAGACGCCCAACCACCACGATAACCACCGGGTCCTCCTCACAGGAAAAAACCGTGGATCTCGCAGGCAGCCTGGACATTTTTTCCTTAGGCCTATATGGGTCACACGCCACCACGATCTGCGTGTTGGTCTGTATACAACTTACACAGCCTGGTGTGATCCAAATTGACCTGGAAGAACGCGAAGGTGGTTGTGGTGTGTCGTCGGCGGGACTTCTTCGTAAGGCAGTGGTAAAGAGCACCGGCCTATGACTTGGTTTCTGCGCCATTCCCCGCGTAAGGTATCGTTTTCGTGTACTCTTTTCCACTGACTTATTAAAGCAAGACATAGCCGATGCATTACTACACAGCAATGAGAACTCGGCGTACTGGGCAAAACTATGATCGCTTTATTGCCGGCAGGAAATCCGAAGAAAAAACCGTACAAGCAGTGGGACATCACCTCATCGTCGTCTTTTCTTCCTATGTCCCAACATCTCCCAGGGTCTCATTTGTGGTAAGGCCAATGTCAAAGTAGTACACCTTCCGCGCAGGTCTTTTCAAAATGCGCTACCCTGGCGTAACTGGCAAGCTCGAACGATTCCGCGATCGCCAGGATGAACTTCTTCAACTTTTGGAAGAAGCCTTATATACTTCCCCATGTAGAGTGTGTCCACAATCACGATGTCTCCAACTGCCAGGTTGAGAGAACAAGATACATGAGCACGATGCACCGATGGTAGAGTGAGAATGTCCGCGTGTTTTCAACGTCTCCAATATTGACCGAACGAATTTTGGTGGTGCTGTGAACTCCATGAATAATTCTTCACACTTATGTTGTTCACTGATTCTTCTGTTGAATCCAGTGAAGTAGTAACCAGTAAACTAGTAAATTGTTGGCCTACAAGGAAATGTGCTGCCGTAGTCACCGATGGCACAATGGCTTCGAGACCAGCGTAAGTAAGTGGTCGGGAATTGACTGCAGGCTCGACCTAGGCAAGTTGCGTACCCAGTTTTTTTAGCAGAATGGCTATTTCGTCCTAGTAATCTCCACGGTGAAGTCTTCGCCAATGTAATCAGCCTTTCCAACCAACCACCTCATGACAGAGCAGCGTCCACGATGAATTTTCAATTAGTTCGTTTTGTTGTGGGGAATGACTGGAAGTCTGCGTCTTCGATCCGGTCGACTATCTCCTTTAACTTCTTAGACGCTTTCTTGAATGATCGAGCGCTTCCCGAGTCATCAAAAATGGGCGCTCTCTGCTCTTGCGTTTCTTTTTTTTTTGCCTACTAAGGGCTAGATGTGCCAGCGTTGTTACTTTATGGTCCTTATCGCGTTTCTTTTGGCGACTACTTCCGCGTGTCCCGAGTCAGCATACAGCAGAATTTCGTGGTCATACCGCTCCAGCAGGCGCTCTTCAGTTGACAATCATCGCACAACGTTCTGAAGGGTGTCATGCACTACAAGGTTGTTCTCTTCAATTGGTTGTGTGTCAGGTTCTTTGCACGGCACTTGAACTTCGTACCACTAATCCTTCTTGGCATTATTCCGTGTGAACCTGGAAAATGTGCTTGAAGAAGTGCGCTGTTCTTCCTTCGGGGAGATACCCGTAACATCAGAAGTCCGAAAGGACTGCAGATAGTCATTAACCTAAACTTTTGAGTGTGTATCTGTTCCTTATATGCATACCATCACTTTTGATGGGCTTTCAACGAAGATCCTTTTTTTCACAGGTCCGTGTGGCGTCCAAAACAATGTGGTGTTAATAGCAACTAGTTCTTTCATTTCTTGAATTTTAATAACTTGCCAGTCTCACGCATAGAATGTCTCTCAATGGGTGATGTTCTATTTGCCGTTTATATCCGCATCTGTCTGAGTAGCTGGACCGCGTTTCCATAGCATGCGCTTTTAGTCTAAAATCCAGCGATTGCTGCAGCAGCTCCTCTTAAGTAATTCTGAAGGTAATGAAACTTGTCAACCTCACTTAGTGGCGAATTTTAATGCACGGTGCCATAAAACTGCTCTCGGAAAGACGTCCACCCACGCGTGTTCCCGTCGAATGGCTTGATCTCTAGTAAATGTAGGCAGGGTCCGAAGCTCACGTTGGCGACATTCGCAGGAGCATGGACGATTTTTGACGGTTCTTGCATCGAAAGCCCTTGGCGCGTTCTTGATGCCATCGATTCGGCACTGAAGGCGTGCAAGCGTAGAAACCACTTGATCATCGTAGTCTGCTACAGCAGCCTATTCTTTCTTCCATTTCTTCGGATATCCTCTACAGCTTGTCACACCTCGATATTGGCCACTCCTTCAATGCAATGAGTGTCGCTCTATCGGCGCTGTTACTCTCCGAAATGGTTGTCGCCTCGTTGATTACTTTGGTATTCTCAGCACGTACCAATGATCTCTTCTCTTTCAAACAATTCATTGCTGAAGTGTACTCGCAGGAAACATTGGGCTTGCGTCCAATCATCGAGGTTGCAGGGCGCGGCCGCCGGCAACGCTCACCAAGCAGCAATGAATGTCCCCTAGAGCAATCGTTCTTGTTGATGGTGCCATCCGGGTCACCGATTAACCGCGGATTCCAGATTTCGGCCCCACATATTGTGGCACGACATAGCCGGTCTTGTGTTGCACGGCAACGAAACCTCGGAGTATACTTGGCACAACTACAATTGCTTTAATGGCGACATAAACCAAAGAAGATGAAAACACGTGCGCAATGGGTCAGCCCTCCGCTTCATTCTCGTCTTCTTTACTAAGTCCCAATCACTTAAGTTCGTACTGCTGTTGTGTGGAAGCGTTTTAAGGTACCTTGAGTTTAGTTACTTAGACCTTATGTAACGTATAGTTCTTTTGCAAAGGCGTACAATTTAGCTGCTGTTATTGTATGTGCCCTTATTGCCGAGTCTTTTCGGCAATGCCAAATTACATGCGCCGTGTGTGTTAGCGTATGTATTACTCGAATCACTTTAGGACGTGTTCTTGTAATCAGCTTACTGTTGCGAAGATTACCTTCTGCAATGACTTGCCTAACAAATGCGGCAAGCAAGATATGGTCACAGTAACTACAAAACACGCTGATGTACCTACATCTAAGACGTCAAAGCAATGTATCGCGAAGGAACATAGCAGCATCTGCGTGGTTCAATGCACGAAGCATAGCTCCACCTGTCGAAGTAGATGAAAATCCACGCCACTAAACCGTTGCCTCGAGATTAGCACCATTTACGAGCCTCCCCTGGCGTTCACAAGAATTTGTCTTTAAAAGAGAGAAGTCTGATGCCGTTTGGTTTTTTGAACGTCGCTATTGGAAAGAGGGAATAAAAAACGTATAAAGTTACAATTTCGCCGATAGTGCAAACACAGATAACTCCAAAGCAATAATTGATTGATTGGTATATGGGATTCAACGTCCCAAAACCAGCATAAGATTATGAGACGCTGTAGTGGAGGGCTCCGGAAATTTCGACCACTTGGGGTTCTTTAACATGCACCCAAATCTAAGCACACGGGCCTATAGCATTTTCGCCTCCATCGAAAATGCAGCCGCCGCAGCCGGGATTCGATCCCGCAACCTGCGGGTCAGCAGCCTAGTACCTTTGCCACTAGACCACTGCGGCGGGGCAAACTCGAAAGGAATATCTCTTGTAATTTGTTACGTACACGTAATGCGGTCTTGTACGAAGGGTTAGAGCCCGGCGAGCGCGTTTTTTTTTTTTTTTCATCTTATGGCTGAATGCCCGGATGATCACGTTTTTTCTCTCGCAGTGGTGGCTCGATGTTTCGTTTGAGTTCCCGAATAACGGCGCTGGCATTGCGTTCAGGGTTACTTGAAGGCCGCGAAGTATGGAGAGTAAAATAGCGGCATTTCATGCTTAAAACTGACAAGCAGAATCAGGTGCTGTGTAACACGAATCCTTTACCTCATCAAACACTGAAACTTAGCATTTGGGAACATTGGTTCAAGAAAACACAGCGGTGCAATGACACTTCTACGCCATGAATGATTATGATGAATCCGCAAACGTACCTCCTAACCACTCAGGGGGATCAGCTGAAAATCTATAACATTTAGTTTCTACGCCTATGTTAGAACTACTTTTACCTCCTTTTTAAGGAGCTCCCACTACTAGCTGATGTCCAAGTTGTGGGTCAGAAAGAGAGTAATTTCAGTTTGTCTCTTCCACAAGCACCGCGGTGTCAGCGAAAATAAAACGAAGAATCGTTATCTCGAAAATTTCGCGGGCATTCACTGCTGCTCGCGCACCTATATTCCTCAACGCAGCACACTGTTTTTCACGTGCCGGCAGTTCTTGCGTAGAGGCGTATCCAGATTAACCTTTCATAGACCGCTAACAAAATGAATAGAATGCTCTTGAGCCATCCGCCACTTTCGACACATTTGCAGCACTACGAATTTGTTAAGAAAACATGTGCATTGCAAACAATAAGAAAGGCCACATGTTTGTATTTATTTGATCTTGCAAGTGAAGTTCTTCTGTGTGCCTGAACCAATTTTTATGAGCGAAATTTCAGCGCACAGCAATTTAAAATGAAGAATAGGAGGGTGGATTAAAAGACTTCATCATGAACTGCGGGGTATTACAGCGGAAGCGAGTGGGATAACTTAAAGCAACGCAAACGCGCTCAATTCCAAACATTCACTAACATGGCTAGACATCGTTTAAACAAGAAATTTAGCCAAGTTTGCTAGAATCATATACTGGGATAATTGTCAAGGAGATATCTTAAGTGCTCGTACTGGGAGTACTTGGTCATATTTATTGACGTGGGCTGCATTGACTTGCAGGCCTCATAGTGAATACGTCTTCAAGGCGGGCAATGTACCTGTCTTTAGACTGGTGGATGATAGATCAGCATAACGTATTCATGGCCTTTCAATATTGCTCAATAGTTCACGAAAACAAATCAAACATCTAGATGCAGGAATACGGAGCATACGAAGGCATACTGCTTAACAGTATCTGCGCTTGACAGCAATAATAATAATAACACAATAATAATAATTTTACTGTGTTATTATTATTATAATAATAATAATAATAATAACACAGTAAAACGAAAACAAATCCGCTTAGAGACCGTGCCTTTTAATGTACTTTGTATCAAAGTGAATATAGAGACATTGCGTAGCGCAGTCAACCTAATCATTCTCTTAGCTATCGTGCGATTTTCCCGATGCCGTCTCCTGCGCGGATCTTTCAGAACAATGCGTCACGACGAATAATGGCTATTTGTGCGACTCTGTTAAAGTACTGTTGAAAGATATTGCAGGGATACGACAAAAGTGATGAAGTAAAGGGATAGGTGAACTATGGGGAATAATAATTGGTTGTTTCCAGCGTATTATGTTAGGGGCTTGATTATTTTTCTCATTTTTTACAACGGTTAGCCTCGTTTCGGACCTCTATTTGCCACCACGTGACCATGCGAGATTATGAGGTGAACGCAAAGGTGATTGTCTGTTTTTGCAAAGCCTTCGCGTCGTTATACCGCCGTTATGGAAGCGGTAGCACTGCGGATTAAACGCGTATACATTTGCATTTCGTGTTGAATAGCTCGCCCGCAACATCGTCATCAAACTAACTCACCACTTTCCACTTTCAGCCCGAAAACATCAGCAGCCAACCTGCATAACGCGACGTTAGTATGTGAAATGTTATCAGCATCCAATATTCTTCCACGTTGATGGCAACTTTTCCTGCATGTGAACGCAGTGAAATCATATAACCTGTTCGCGCCACTTTGCGAACCTTGCTCGTTACGCTGCTGTTCATCGACATCTCATCTTTGTGCAACCTCTTTTCTCCCCTTTATCCCTTCCTTAGTGCAGGGTAGCAAACCGGATGTGCGTCTGGTTAACCTCCCTGCCTTTCCTTGTATCTTTACCTCTCTCTCTCATCGACACACTTTCATTTGCGTTCTTGAATATTAATTAAGCCTCACTAGTCGAGCTCCACAGATTCTCCGGGTTCTTATGACCCTTCGTGACTGCATGGATGTGAAAATATTGCGCAGATGAAAACGGTCGCACTCTGTACTTTCGTCAGGGCCAGCAACGTGGCGCCTACTCTTCACGGCACGGGTGCAGCTGCCGAAACAGAACGTGGATTGCCCATATTCTCGTGTCACCCGTTAAGCTTGAGTGGGCACGGCGGACTTTGCACAGACATGTGGCATAAAGCGCCGTTCTTCTATTTCGTACAGGCTTTGCTGCTTGGTTTCGCCGGAGCATCTTCATCGCTGGACAGCGCCGTGATTGACACGTGCTGTTCCGAGACGCACTGGTTACTGCCTGGACTCAGCAGCGTTCAGCTCGTCGACGTGCTTCCAGCAGCTCCCCTATCTGGCCACGTGACATGAAGTGAATCACCTAAAAAGGATCGACCCAGCAACTTCACCTTCAGTGGGCACGGTGGACCTTGCACAGACATGTGGCATAAAGCGCCGTTCTTCTATTTCGTACAGGCTTTGCTGCTTGGTTTCACCGGAGCATCTTCATCGCTGGACAGCGCCGTGATTGACACGTGCTGTTCCGAGACGCACTGGTTACTGCCTGGACTCAGCAGCGTTCAGCTCGTCGACGTGCTTCCGGCAGCTCCCCTATCTGGCCACGTGACATCAAGTGAATCACCTATAAAGGATCGACCCAGCAACTTCACCTTCAGTGGGCACGGCGGACCTTGCGCAGACATGTGGCATAAAGCGCCGTTCTTCTATTTTGTACAGGCTTTGCTGCTTGGTTTCGCCGGAGCATCTTCATTGCTGGACAGCGCCGTGATTGACACGTGCTGTTCCGAGATGCACTGGTTACTGCCTGGACTCAGCAGCGTTCAGCTCGTCGACGTGCTTCCGGCAGCTCCCCTATCTGGCCACGTGACATCAAGTGAATCACCTATAAAGGACCGACCAAGCAACTTCACCTTCAGTGGGCACGGCGGACCTTGCGCAGACATGTGGCATGAAGCGCCGTTCTTCTATTTCGTACAGGCTTTGCTGCTTGCTTTCGCAGGCGCATCTTCATGGCTGGACAGCGCCGTGATTGACACGTGCTGTTCCGAGACGCACTGGTTACTGCCTCTGCCTGGACTCAGCAGCGTTCAGCTCGTCGACGTGCTTCCGGCAGCTCCCCTATCTGGCCACGTGACATCAAGTGAATCACCTAAAAAGGATCGGCCCAGCAACTTCACCTTCAGTGGGCACGGCGGACCTTGCGCAGACATGCGGCATAAAGCGCCGTTCTTCTATTTCGTACAGGTTGGTGCTTGTTACACTACATGTAGAAGTGATTGCCGCGGTCTTGTGGTCCTGCCGTGCCCCCAGCAGTGTCTTTGCATCACGTATGATGTGTACTGTGTGTGCCTGTTGGTATTGTGTGGGGATGTCGAGGTAAATCCGGGCCCTACGGTAGAGGAAATGTTTGAAACACTCCTTTCGGGCCAAAATAACATAACTTCGGAAATCTCAGCACTTAGAGCTCAACAGGACGACATGCAAAAGCTTATGAGTGAGTGGGCCCTGCATTTCGCGGAAATGGAAAAACGGGTAGCTAGGGTAGATAATTTGGAAAAAAAATCGCTTCCTTCCAGGCCAAAATAATTGACCTCGAAGATAGAAGCAGACGCGCAAACTTGGTCGTTTTTGGAGTGAACGAGGATCCTTCGGAAACCGAGCCCGATTTGAAACGCAAAATACTCACCGAAATCTTTAACAAAAAGCTTCATGTTCCTTGCAGGTCAGTTTGTAGGATACATAGGATCGGAAAGCCAGGAAACTAAAGACCAGTGATTATATTCTTTCAAGATTTCAATGAAAAAGAGCAAGTTTTGATGAACGCTAATAAACTGAAGGGTACCGAGGTGTCTATCCAAAACTCGAAAGAAACACTGCGCAAACGCAAGCTACTGTGGGAGAGCGCAAAAAATGAAAAACTGCAGGGAAATAAAGTAGCCCTTGTACACAAAAAACTTCGAGTAGACAAAGAAAAATTCGTATGGGATGATATTACAAACTCTTGAATTAAACTCGGCGCTTCTCCGAACAGGAAATTCAGCACTTGACCAAGATACCCTGAGGATAAGCAGCTCCGTCTTTTAAACATAAATACTCGCAGTGTTGCAAATAAATCGGAACAACTTGAAGCTATCATATTGGGCCATAACCCACATGTTGTTATTACAGAGACTTGGTTACGGGGTGATATCGAGGACGATACTGTTTTCCCCTTTCTTATCAAGTATTCCGCCGTGATAGATCGTCTAGGGGCGGCGGTGTTGCCGTTCTGGTAAAACATGGAATTAACTGTACTGCTATGCAACAGATTAATAATCATGAGAGCCTTACTTTAAAAGCATCTTTTTCGGGGCGTTGTTTTCTCATTTTTGTGGTTTATCGTCCACCCGATTCCCCACCGGAGTACTTAAAAACTTTGTATGACCATATGGCGACATTTCGGCCTGACCGAATTTTTCTGGTAGGCGATTTTAACTTGCCTGGCGTTGATTGAGAAAATACTATTTGCAGTACAGGATTAAGCACTCACGCGTCTTACCTTTTTGATATAATGTTAAGCCATGATATGCACCAAATCGTAACACAACCAACACGTGTTTCAGGGTCAAGCAGCTCGATGGTTGACCTAGTTTTTCTGAGCCATATAATTGAAAATGTTACCGTGAATGTTAGTAGCGGTATTTCTGACCATTTGATTGTTGAGTTTTCCTGTGTTTTTGAAAATATACGCTACCCCGGGCCTCGGCCCAAATCTGTATTTGTCAAAAATTTTTCAATGGCCCAGAATGAAAGTGTGTCAGACCATCTCGACCTTTCCCTCAGCTGGTTTTGTGGTTCCGATGCCGTCGAATTATGGGATAAATTCAAAAACATTTGCTTATATTGCCTCGACAACTTCATTCAAAACAAAATAAGACATGTACGAAAAACAACTCTATGGATAACGCGTGAAATTTTGCCTATCAAAAGGAAAATCAAAAGGCTAAGATGAGGAGCGCCTGACCGTAATACTATTAGTGCCAACCAAATTGTTCTCAACTCCGCAGTCGCAAACTCAAAGCGTCTGTACTTTGAAAATACTTTGCCAAAGTATATCAGAAATGCCCTACAGAAGTTTTGGCGTTTCTTGTCCAGTAAAAAAAGCCTATAAAACAACTTAACCGAGGTGGCATGCTCCTTGCTAAACCTCTCCATATTGCTGAACATTTTCATGCTTATTTCTAAAGTGTTTTTTCTAAATCGAGTGATCCCATGCCTACAATCCATGTGCCTTCAGCTCCCGATGATGACTTCATATCTTTACCTGGTGTTGTTTCATTGCTCCTTAACCTTAAAACAAAAGCTTCCCCAGGCCCGGACAAATTGCCCAATATTTTTCTTCGTCGTTATGCCGAGATGTTGGCTCAATTTCTGGTTATAATTTTTCGCGCATCTCTTTAAACCGCAATTGTACCTCCTGACTGGAAAATAGCCCGCTTGGTACCCGTCTTCAAAAAAGGTGACCCTGCATGCCCTTGTAATTACAGGCCGATTTCAATGACATCATCGTGTTGCAAACTTCTTGAGCATATCATAGCTAACTACATTCACAAATTTTTACATGACCATAATTTGCTTTCTTCTGTTCAACATGGTTTTAGAAATGGTTTCTCTACAGTAACGCAATTAACATCGGTTGTTCACAGTTTTGCCGCCATTCTTGACAAGTCGGGCCAAGTAGATGCTATTTTTCTAGATTTCGCCAAAGCTTTTGATGTTGTTTCCCATGTTCACCTTATCAATAAATTACAATCTACTGGTCTTCCTGCATTTATAGTTAACTGGATATCTTCGTACCTGAGTAACCGCAAGCAATTCGTTCGCATTGATAATGACTGTTCACAATTCCTCCCCGTGTCATCTGGTGTCCCGCAAGGAAGTGTCTTAGGTCCTTTGTTGTTTCTCATATATGTTAACGATATTGTGGATGTAATTACTGGACCTGTTCAAATAAGGCTGTTTGCAGATGATTGTGTATTATTTAATGAAATAACATGCCGAGAAGACCAATCAGTATTGAATTCCAACCTTTGTAATATATATGACTGGTGTACTAAGTGGAATATGAACCTAATTGCCGACAAATCAGTTTTTATGAAAATAACCAATAAGAAAAATTCTCTATCCTTTCCTTACAACCTTTCAGGATAACCTTTGAACGAAGTTACAGAATATAAGTACCTGGGTCTTACCATAACAAACACTTTAAGTTGGAACAAGCACATTTCAGACATTTGTGCGTCATCCTTTCGTAAACTGAACCTTTTAAGACATAAGCTCAAACATGCTCCTGCAAGTGTTCGAATGCACGCCTATACATCTATTGTAAGACCTAAATTGGAGTATGCATGTATAATCTGGGACCCTTACACAAAAACTAACATTCATGCACTTGAGATGATTCAGCATAAAGCGGTTTGGTTCGTTTACTCTAAATACAGTTCGAGCGATTCCCCAACCCAACTCATGAGAGACCATAACATACAAACCTTAGAACTAAGACATAAAATCCAAAGATTAAAATTTCTTTATCTTCTCAAGAATAACAAATTGTCAATGAGACCAGAACAATACATCCAACCACTCACCGCTCGCAGAACAAGACACCGGCATGCCGACTCTCTAACGCCCTTCAATGCTAGAACTAAGATTTTCAAATTCTCCTTTTTCCCGCGCACTGTAACCGAATGGAATCAATTACCAGCATTATTCATAAATAGCATAGACTCAATTGAACATATTGTATCTTGACCTGCATTGTTATTGTTTGAGTTATGTCCTTATTCTTCGCGCTTTTCATGTTCTTGATCTTCTGTTGTCCTTATTACGAGCTTTGTAAATACGTCCCTCCTGCTTGGGCTCTTCACTGGGCCTGCAGTATTATGTAAATAAATAAATAAATAAGCTTTCATTCAGAAGCGCGCGTGCCCTCACTATGGCCATTCCCAATCAGCTCACTTCATTCGCCGCAAACCACGAAGCTTCTGGACTACCTAAAACACAACACAACCAAAATCAATTCATCACCGGTTGGAACGAACCCCACACCCGCTGCACAACTCCTTTTTTTTCTTTTTATAAGAGGAAGGAAGAACTCTGCACATCGACTGCCAACCAGCTTTCCGAAAACCTCGTAGCCTGGTTCGCAGTCGCCGTTTCTTCCAGTAAGCATCCAAATCTCTCCTTGGCCTTCCCACGGACGCTCGCAGAAAAGCGCTGTGTCATCATCGTCTAACGACAAATAAGTCAAACCTCCGGTCGTCAAAAGATGGTGCGTGATCTTTCTTATTGCATCGTCGCTGTTACACCCATTACATCTAAGTCAGTCTAGGTCGATGGTCATGATTCGCAGAGCCATGACGACACACCCTGCTCGCACGAACGTGTTACAGAATAATTCCAAGGCACTTCATATTGCAATGCGTAAATTGTTTGTTGATTATCTGCCAGGAGCTTCAATGACTGAAACGCTGGTACTGTCGGCCGTTCAGTTGTTCAGCGTATGCCGTGACTTGGCACTCCCTATCAATGTTTTATTTGGGTTAACTGGTTCTCGACACATAGCATTTCCGACGACACAAGTGCGTTAGTTCAGTGTGAATCGTGCGTGGGCACCCGAAATTATGCTGAAATTTGTGGCGACACACGCAAAAGTGAAGTGACACGCTGGATCAGATTTCGGCGACGGACGTATCCGCTCTTTTGATATCGCCAGTGTTACTTCTGTCCCTGCGCAAAGGTGCCCCAACTAGGTGCATACTTCTGTCCATATTCAAAATCGTAAATATATCCATGATGATGCCTCTGGTGCACGCTCATGTGATGGTACACGAAAACGGCCATGTCAAGTGGAGTGCATTGTACCTGCAGGTTAAATCCAACGCAGAGTGAGACATTCACCGTAGGTGACCGTCTTCAAATATGGTCCTTCACCGCTTAATTTCTTAACGTAACTACGTCACATTACGACGTCCTGATATGCTCCCTCTATCCACCAAAAAAAACACCATTCGTCAACTTGATACTGTCGCCTTCCAGTCCAAAATCTTCAAGCCCTCTGTCTCCTTCACATCCCAAACCAGTTCATCGCATAAAATGGACTACCTTCTGATTCTCCAGTTCCGAATGCTAACGGCAATACGAAAAGACAGCCGCCATTCGCCATGACATTGGAAAAGACTATAAAAGCTAGCATGCCAAAACAATGCTCGGCAAGAAATCTTTTTCACTGTCTATGGAGTGAAGCAGTCAGCTTGCCCGCTTCGGTGAACGTTGTCGCAATTCCCCGAGTTCTATGCCGTCGGTGATGACTAGCATCCCTTGAAACGACCCCTGGCCTTCATCTCCGTTGGTGGAATTTTGAGCAAGACCATCGAAATAAACGTTATACTATGCGTCGTTCAGCCTCGCCGGTCGCTCACCATGCAAAGTAGTGTTTCACAGCACGAAGCAAAATGACCCATTTTTCATCTTCAGAAGTCGTTTTTCAGCCTGAAGAACACATGACCTGCTATCAGTGACGATGGCTCGACAAAGAACCATCCGTCTTTCACAATGCGTGGACGTTGCGACGCGGAGAAAGAAGGCACCATCACCCACATCTCCTAGTTAACGTTAACGCTGAAAGCTGGTGCAAGGAGCGCTTGTCCAATTTACCACCCATCGTAGAACGAAGAAACAAAAGTAAAACATGGAATTAGTACAACTAAGCCGACGAACATTAGCTTAGTAACAGAGATGCCTTACCTCGTGGCGTACGCAGCGGTTGAATTCCAGATATGTCTGCGGTGGCGGCGCAGCACTGTCCCCGCGGAACTGGCTACCACAGCAGTCAGGCTGTTATCAGCGTCTATTGATTCGTCACGCAAGCATGGCCTGATGCGCCGCGTATCACTGAGCACGGCGCGATAGGTGGCGCAGGAGCATATGCGCATGGTTGCACAGACAGAACAATACGGCTGTGGCCTCTGGCGTTGGGTTACACATGGCTGTACGATGTGTTTCTGCTCCCACAGCGACAAGTTGCGCTGAACGCAGGCCACGTTCACGCTGGCAATGCCTTGACGCATGATCGTGGACCATCCACTTTTATTTATTTATTTATTAAGGATACCCTCAGGGCCAATGGCTTTACAGATGGATTGGGGCAAAAATACAGCAAATTGAAAGTATAGTAAGAAAAGTCACAAAACAAAAAACAGAAATGGAGAAAAAGAATTCACAACAATTCCCAAGTACATTTAAAAAAATTACAAGGAGTTACACAAATTATTGCGGCACAAAAAAAAACAAAATTCAAAATATGTTAGGTATTAGAAAAGTCAAAATATGAAATATCAATGAAGATAGACGCATGATAGAAGTATAAATGGTAGATAGAATATAAAAACAGAAAACTCGGAGAAAGATATCACGTACAGCTACTTTAAATTGGTTAGTATCCTTGATGGTGACAACATCTGGAGGAAGGTGATTTCACTCATCATTTGTGTATGACACAAATGAGTGAAGGAAAGAAAAGGACTTAGAATATGAAATGCCGACATTCTGTTGTTGATGGATGCGAGGTAATATTGAATGTGGTGCCGAAAGTAGTTGACATCGTGAAAAGGAGTGGCGATATATCCTATAATAAAGAGAAAGGCGTGCGATTTTACGTCGTAAAGCTAGAGGTGGTAATTCTAGATTAACTTTCATTAAACTGATGCTAGCGGTCCTGTTATAGTTGGACAAAATGAATGGTGTAGAATTGTTCTGAAATTTTTATCCTAAATTAATTAGTTTATGCTGACTGGGGTCCCATACAAAGGCTGCATGTTCTAGTTTAAGCCGGATAAGTGTTTTGTAGAAAATTTGTTTGAGGGATTGTGGTGCACGCGAAAAATTTTGTTGGGGATAGCCGAGTAATTTGTCAGGCTTGCTTGTTAAGTATGCAATGTGCGTGCTTTAAGTAAGGTCAGATGAAATGTGGGCACCACGATATTTGTAAGATGAAACACAATCTAGAGGGGTGTTAGCGATATGATAGGCTGGTGGAGGGCTAGTAGGCCTGGTAACGCGCATTGCCTTGCATTAGGTTATATTTAGTTTCATCGGCCGTTTGTTACACCATGCACTGATAGCGTTAAGGTCAGATTGAAGGATGGTTCATCAATGTTAGAAGCTAATTCTCTAAATATTACGCGGTCAACAGTGAAAAGATGAATATTAGATAAAACACAGGAAGGTAAGTCATTTATAAATTAGGAATAAAAGCGGCCACAGAACAGAGCCTTGTGGAACGCCCGAGTAAACGGGACATGAGGGTGAGTCAGAGTTGTTAGCAGAAACATACTGAGAACGACGGGACAAGAAGGATTCAAGCCAAATGAGAAGTTGGGGATCTATGTTAAGGTGGCGTAGTTTGTGCATCAGTAGATTATGAGGGACTTTATCAAATGCTTTCGAGAAATCTAGAAATATGCAATCTGCAAAAGATGAGCGATCAACAATGGCATGCAGATGGTCTGTAAATGATGTGTTTCACATGATTTCCGAAATCCGTGCTCAGTGTTCGTGAAAAAAGAATTCAATTCGTGATAATTGGCAAGATTAGAAATCATTTGATTGATTGATATGTCGGGTTTAACGTCCCCAAACCACTATATGATTATGAGAGACGCCGTAGGGAAGGACTCCAGAAATCAACATTAGAAAATAATACACGCTTGAGAAGTTTACATAAAATGCTGGTGAGTGAAATGGGTCAGTAATAAAACGTAGATTGCTTGTTACCTAATTTATAAAGTGAAATTACCTTCCCTATCTTCCATTCGACTGGGATGGAACCCGTGTGAAGCGATTGTTAAAATATTTTGGTTGATGATAATAAGGGTTGCAGCGCGAGCACGAATGTGCTAGAAAAAACAGACGAAAGTCGAAGTATGGAAGGCAAAGAGGACAACACGAGCGCTGACTACCAACTGAATTTTATTATTCGCAGCACACATGATAATATATACAACAGGCAACCTTTGAACAGTACACGTGAGCAACGTGACATATTCTGGGGAATATTCTGATAAAAGGAGGTACAAAAATGGCTAACCCTTATCTAAAAGTGCAAACTCTTTGTCATGCAAGGCCACCGAAAGTTGGCTCACGCAACCGTCACCATTTTTTCTAATAAAATACGCTTCAACTATTTCCCGAG
The DNA here is from genome assembly GCF_013339725.1 of Rhipicephalus microplus. Lineage (NCBI taxonomy): Eukaryota > Metazoa > Arthropoda > Arachnida > Ixodida > Ixodidae > Rhipicephalus > Rhipicephalus microplus. The sequence continues at coordinate 150,867,347 of NC_051167.1, forward strand.
TTAACTTGTCCACATGGCGTGCCAGCACACTCACGCCCGGAAATCGAGGCTGGCACCCGCAGCTTTTGCAGTGCAAAACAAGGTTTGAACTGATTCCTTTACATATATCATTCATATGTTCTCCTAACCTTTTATTAATGCACCGCCCAGTTTGGCCTATATAACAACGACCGCACGTTAAAGGAATCATGTAAACAACACCAACTGCACAATCTACAAATTTATTTATGTGTTTTACGGCGCATTTCCAACTTTTTTTGGTGATTCCTCTAAGTCGCTCATCCGTCATTCTGCAAATCTGGCTTACTTTGCACGGAGCTGATAAAACTACATCCACAGCATATCTCGAGCCCACCTTCTTCAAACCATGAGATATATTGTGGAAGTATGGGATGACTGCAACTCTTTTTCGCTCCTTATTTCCTTGTGCATTTTCTTGTTTTTGTTTGATTTTTTGCAACAAGGCTTCGCACACTGAAGAAATTACAGATTTTGGAAATCCTGCTGACAGAAGTCTGGTAATTTGCAATGATACACTATCCGTCATCTTGTGTAGGCATGACTTGGATAAGCCAGCACTTACAGCCGACGAAGCAATAGCCCTCTTGACCAGTTTTGTGTGGCAGGAGGCATACTTTAACAAGGGTTTAACACTTCGCGTGTAGCGTGTAGCGTCGTGGAATATTCGGCAAGGGACATGTCCGGAAGAAGTTCGCAATTTGTGCGGGATTTTAGCTCCATCCAGAGGACACGCAAAAAGGATGTGCAAGATCATCCGGTCTGAGTGCTGGAGACAAGTGCGCTTCTACAGAGATAGCCTCCGAGTTTCATGCGGCCGGTTTCTGACTGGTCGTCACCGGGAGAGAGCGTACCGACAGTGGTACTACCAGTCTGAGTTAGCAACTGAGTCTTTGTGGAATCGTGTGCGGCCTCTCCTGCCAAGACGAAGCAGGCGTTCTGGACCAGCGGGGACGTTCATCAACCTGAGTGACACGCCTATTCCTGAAAAGTTTCAACAGACGCTTCGTCTGGGACCGAGGTTCAGCCTGAAACCTTCCCTCCGAGGAGCTGAAAAGGTGGCTCTCGCTAGGAATGTGTCAGCCCGTGTGCCTGAAGATAAACGGTGCCGGTGCACTTCGGAATGCATCGACGTCCTCGTGAGAGGTGGGTGTCGATCAAAATCGGTCATGTGTCTAAAACCACTTTCCAGTTTCTTGTCCGCGAATAATTTGCGTGTTCTTCAAGCGGATAAGGAAGGTGTTTTCGTTATTCTACACAATGATGTCTTTTTGCAAAAAGCGTCACAGGCGGTTGTGAAACACTTTGTACAAGTTACAGCAAAAAGTTCCAATATCACGAAATATGCTATAGCTCGCCTCGAGGCTGTGAATTTGCTAGGTTTAGCCCGTAGCGTAAAGAAAGCTTCTTCCCAAGAATTGTCTATTTTTTTCACTACTAAGAGCCATAAGCCAGAACAACCTTTGCGTACAATTGTTTCTGAAAGAGGAACCTGGCAGAAGCTTTTGGGAGGTTATTTGCAGAAACATCTATCTAGTTTAGTTTTGAATGACCCCTACCGCGTCCGTAATTCGCAAGAAGTTGTCAGATACCTCAAGGATAATAATCCAATTGGGTGCCCTGTTTTAAGTATCGATGTTGTAGATTTGTATTACTCCATTCCTCAGAGCTCATTGTTAAATTATGTTAGAGATGTATAACCAAGGATAATCATGAAGAATTGTTCATTAATGATTGTGGTGTCAGTGTTAATTCTTTCATGGAACTTTTGCTTTTCTACTTGAACTCCACTTTTGTGTCGTGGGGAGGGTCTCTTTATAGACAACGTAAGGGAGTTTGCATTGGGTCAAGGGTCGCCCCGGTTCTGAGTGACATTTTTCTTGCCAAGATTGACACCATCCTTAGTGCTAAACTTGTGGATTTGGTGCAAACCGCTTTCAGATATGTGGACGACTATTTAATTTTTCTGCTGCCTTCCGTAACTAACAGGAAAAACCCGGCTGAACTTGTATTGAGTGCTTTTAAAACACATGGAGGTGGGCTAGACATCACTTGCGAAGTTCCCAAACAGGGATCACTGAGGTACTTAGATATTAATATTACAGTGTTTCCAAATCACGTATGCTGGGAATACCAACCGCGAAGTGTTAAACCCTTGTTAAAGTATGCCTCCTGCCACACAAAACTGGTCAAGAGGGCTATTGCTTCGTCGGCTGTAAGTGCTGGCTTATCCAAGTCATGCCTACACAAGATGACGGATAGTGTATCATTGCAAATTACCAGACTTCTGTCAGCAGGATTTCCAAAATCTTTAATTTCTTCAGTGTGCGAAGCCTTGTTGCAAAAAATCAAACGAAAACAAGAAAATGCACAAGGAAATAAGGAGCGAAAAAGAGTTGCAGTCATCCCATACTTCCACAATATATCTCATGGTTTGAAGTAGGTGGGCTCGAGATATGGTGTGGATGTAGTTTTATCAGCTCCGTGCAAAGTAAGCCAGATTTGCAGAATGACGGATGAGCGACTTAGAGGAATCACCAAAAAAAGTTGGAAATGCGCCGTAAAACACATAAATAGATTTGTAGATTGTGCAGTTGGTGTTGTTTACATGATTCCTTTAACGTGCGGTCGTTGTTATATAGGCCAAGCTGGGCGGTGCATTAATAAAAGGTTAGGAGAACATATGAATGATATATGTAAAGGAATCAGTTCAAACCTTGTTTTGCACTGCAAAAGCTGCGGGTGCCAGCCTCGATTTCCGGGCGTGAGTGTGCTGGCACGCCATGTGGACAAGTTAACTCGGGAAATAGTTGAAGCGTATTTTATTAGAAAAAATGGTGACGGTTGCGTGAGCCAACTTTCGGTGGCCTTGCATGACAAAGAGTTTGCACTTTTAGATAAGGGTTAGCCATTTTTGTACCTCCTTTTATCAGAATATTCCCCAGAATATGTCACGTTGCTCACGTGTACTGTTCAAAGGTTGCCTGTTGTATATATTATCATGTGTGCTGCGAATAATAAAATTCAGTTGGTAGTCAGCGCTCGTGTTGTCCTCTTTGCCTTCCATACCTCGACTTTCGTCTGTTTTTTCTAGCACATTCGTGCTCGCGCTGCAACCCTTATTATCATGAATTCAAACCAACTAGCCCGAATCGCCATTCTTCTTCAATATATTTTGGTTGGTATGATGGAAATGTAAACTCATGTTATTCAGAAACTTCGGGCAAATTGTGTCAGAACCAGGGGGAGAAGGTAGTTTTAATTCATTGATAAGGCATTCGTCACCACTCGGATAAATCATTATGGGAATAATTAGGGACAGTTTACGACATTGCGTGATCGATGGTAAAACACTGGTCAATTATGAAAAATTCGAAACAAAAACATCGTTAAGGACAGATGTACACTTTTCAGGGGCTATAACGTTTCCTGTATCATCTATGATAGTTATAGTGCTATTGTCTCTTGGATTTATGACACGCCAGAATTTTTCAGTTGCCGTTTGAAGCATGGAAAGGAGGGTGTCTTTTAAAAAGTTTTCTTTTGCGCTGCGAAGTACAGCGATATATTCATCTAAAACTGGTTTATGCGCGTTCCAATGATTACCACACGGACAATGTTTCGCTGATATGTATAGACGTTTCCTGTTATTGGACAGACGTGTTATGTGATTATTATACCATGTAGCCAATTTTTTGAAGTTATGGAGTGAATTGGTACAAATTTGTCAAGTAAAGACTCAAGTAGGTATAGCCTTGTCTAAAAACAAACCCCAGTTGCTTTGATGATCACGACTGCCAAACTTTAACAGATACGTGTTGACAAAATCAGACAGTTTACTGTTTATTGCATCAAAATTGGCAAGTTTGAAGACACGGATGCTTTTACGCGTATTTTTGTGTTAAGGCCGCGAAAGTTTAAATTTGAAAGTTGTAATAAAATGATCGCTCAAGCCCTGTAACACAGCTAAATTATCTGTATATGACAGTAATTAGGCAACAAGTGCAACGGGACTGTGCAACAGAGAGCGTTTAAGCTCAGTCAACATTTCTACTTATTAAAAAAGAAAAAAAATTTCAGAAAACACAAAAATATGAAGCGATCTTCGTCACCTGCATGTCCCTGGTTCTTTTAACGCTGTACGCCTTCATGAGCAATAGGTAAATTAGACACTATTTAAATATGTGCAAATCACCGCGGTGTTGTCGTGGCTAAGGCATTTGACTGGTAACCCGCAGGTCTTGGGATCAAACCCCGGATGCGGAAACCGCACTTTCGATGGAGACGAAAATGCGTGATGCCCTTGTGCTTAGATTTACGCGCGCGTTAAAGAAGCTCAGGTGGTCAAAATTTCAGGCGCCCCCCCCTCCCACTACGGCGCCTCTCATAGTCATATTGTAGTTCTAGGACGTTAAACTCTATATAATATTATTAGATATGAGCATAAATGTTTAATGCTCACGATCATTACTATTAAATAACTAAAGAGGCTAAAGTTCATATAAAAGCAAAAGTACTTGCTTACGTGTATTTGTGTGTATCTTTTAACTGCATCCGGTGCGACAGATGTTCACGCAAGATAATCCAACAAACAAAAAAAACGGATACTTTCTTCAAAAGCACTGGGCATGCCACACGTGATATACAAATCCACGTCCGCTATGAAAGCATAATATGCAAGGTGTCACGCTTCGAGGCACGAGGGCTCTATATTCAATTTCTGTCGATTGTTGAGCTCAGCGCACAAACGCAGTTTGAACCACTTTTTATTGCATTGCCTTTTAAGATAGGTGCACACTGGTGACTAGCAGCAGTCGCGCGACCATTAGCGACTGGTCGCGAATGGTCTCAAAGCTACTACTTTGGTTAGTCGCTTCCTGACCAATTTTTCAGTCGCACGACTGCAGTCGCGAAGCTGCTGGAACCAATCAGCGACGCCCACAAGTGATCCTAGCGTTTCTTTATATGCAGCCTGCGTTTTTTTTTCTTTTTGTCTTATTTTCACTGGCCGCCTGCCACCAGATACAAACGAGTGCGTTCCTGTGGGTCTGTGGCACCATGGCCACCACAGAGTACTTGGCTTGGAGATGGCGGGGCGCAGCAGCCCGAGCATAGTGTCGAATTTACGTGGCGGCATTCGCAAGAAGCTGAACACCGTCAAAATGAAGAGGAAATGCATTGTGCATTATACTTCCTCTGTATTCAGAATCGCTTTTTGTCTTGAACTTGTCTTGTCAGCACCTTCAATGCAGCGCGTTTTGAACGCGTTTGTGCTTCATGCCTTGGCACTCACTAGAAACACCGCGTTCGAGACGCGATCTTGCTGCATTGTAGGCTGTGGCAAGTCAAGTAAATTCAAAAAGCGTTTTTGAAAACGTACAACCCTCAGAAACACTCCTCGTCATCTCAGCGCAGCTCGGATGGTAAGCGGCTTGCATTCTCGCGAGCCGAAATTCTCGCGAGAATTCCGATTCTCGCGAGCGAAAGGACGGTCACACCCACCACCGGCTATTTAAAGACGATAGTCATTCTTAGGGGCCTTCGACGCAAAAGTTTTGGTCTGTGTGTGCCGGCTCCATACGCACATAAGACCGAACCGAGGCCGCAGAAGCTGCCATAGCAAGCACTCACCGCAATAGCCGGATTTGAAACAATCATTAGTGACTCCAAATCTGCCATCACCTGATTTGCCCGTGGCACTGCTTCCCCAACCATGGCGCAAATACTCCGTTCTCTGCGCCAAGCGGCACACAACGCTTCAGATGACACTGCTTCCAGCAGCATCGACGATGACGATCCCCGTTTAATTCAACTCATCTGGGTCCCAGCGCACGCAGAAAATCCGGGTAACGAAGCCGCCCACAGACAACCTATAGAGGACTCGTACGCTGAGCGGTGGGCCAGACTTCGGACCACGATACCGAAGCAACCGAACACCTCATCACCTTTCACGACATCACGCCGCAATACTACAAGCTATGAAGGCAAACCAGACCACCCCCGCACCCGCAACTAAACAAAGCTCAACAAATCACTTGGTGGTGCTTTCAAACGAACTCATTCCTTTCCCCGTTCACATACACACACATATACCCGGCCTTATTCTTATCTACGTCCACCCTTTGCCAGACACAGGCCGCAACATTGGTCACATCATCTGGGAATGCAGCAAGGACCCTCCCCCACCAAACCTCCTAGGACAGTCGCCTTCAAGTGATGCCTGGGAGAGAATCCTCACGACTTCAAGCCTGGACACCCAACTATGGGCTATCAAATGCGCAGACGAGGTGGCGACCAGGCATGGCCTGACAGCCCTCGCCAATTGGGAAACTGTCAGCTGCCCTAATAAAGTTGTTTACTACTACTTCGTCTGTCTGTCTGTCTGTCTGTCTGTCTGTCTGTCTGTCTGTCTGTCTGTCTGTCTGTCTGTCTGTCTGTCTGTCTGTCTGTCTGTCTGTCTACTCTTAACGACACTGGGTATTCGAAACGACTGACCCCATCCACAGCACCCAACAATGTTGCTCAAGGTTTAGCGTTCATACTTGTGCAATTGTTAATTAAAAATCCATTATTGCGCATGTCTGGGGCACCATAATAACACGTACATATTCTGCATGTGGGTGTTTTACTAGAAAGGCACACATCAGTAGTTTTAAGGACCGTAGGGCTTATCACGCTGCACTGACCATGCAACCCTTGCACGAAAAGGCGAGTGTTTCCAACGCTTTGCTATGACGAGGTGGTAGTAGCACCTACCCGTCGCCTTCCGTTCTGCACCTTATCGCCTCTTAAACGCCCTCAGAGTTAATGAGACGCCCTCAGACGCCCTTATCTCCTCTTATCACCTCTTATCAACTTTGAGACACCCGTCTCAGAGCCACGCGCTTCGTTTTCCAAGAAAACTGCCAGATGGCGCTCATGTCTCACGTGTGACGTGACTTGATGCGATCATTCGCCTCCGCTGCACGCTCGAGGCACTCTAACGCAGGGCCTCCAGAATACCATTCACCAATTTTCTTGCGCAGAACATCAAATAAATGTTCTGTTCACTCTCTCCACACGCAAGACTATCGTATTTCGACGACACTTACACAATAACATGCAGATACGTGTCATAGCGACAAATGTTACAAATCCTCTGTGTTGCGAAAATTAACGGGTTTAAATGTTCTCTTTTCCTCTGTATCCACCCCTTATGTAATACCACCAGTGAGGTCCTTGAAGAAATAAAAATGAAATGAATGCAATAGCGCACCAGCGCCCTGACAATCTTGTTCTTAGCTTGAATCGAACTCCTCGACACTGTTGGGAACGCTGTGCGAGAACGGACAAAAAGAATAAATGCGGTGCGCTCAGTTTGCTCCGCTCATTTAGCTAGCGGTGATCAGCTGATTGGCGCCGGTCTCCAGAGTTCTCGCTGATAACGAGATGCAGACGTGACTCTCCGGTTTTGTGACTTCCGGTCGCTCACATGCAGTCTCTGCGGGTATGAACATCAGTCGCTTTTTGGGTTTAGGTGCCAGTCACAAATGGTCGAGCGACCGCTGCTAGTCGCCGGTTGTGCACCATCCTTTAGGCATCGCTTCATTGGTGTTTCATGTGTTAATACATGTACAATATGTTAGGTGTAATATGTGTTGCTTGTTTCTGATTGCTGTATTCCTTTGTTAGCGCTGTGTGGTACACGATATTAAACTTTGTACTACTTGTACATGAAATGTGCATGTACGAAATGTTCAAACTACGAGGCAGTCAAATGGAGTCAAGATCATTGACGATGTGGCGCATACCCACGCTGGGGGATTAGCCAAGAACCGGATAGTTTTCATAAACTTTTTTCTTAAAAAGAGGTAAAAATTTATCTATTTACGAGAAATAAAAGAAAGATGCAACAAGAATAATTTGATGGTTGAATTGTAAATAAAGCGTAGTGTAATGCAATAAAGCAACGTATTTCATTTAATATGAAAGAGGAAATTTCAAAATCTACTGAATAATGATTTCAACATTTGAACTTCTTTGAACTTTTGACGAACTCCTGCAATGCGTCAACCATCTTCCCGTCACTGTGGACTAGAGACAAATCCACGAAAGAAAGCACATTTTGAGCATTTAAAGCTATTCCGAGAAGGTGGCAAATGGCACCTAAAGTGTTTTCACGAAAGGCAGAGAATCTATTAGAATAAATGAGGTAATGTTTAGTTGACTCATTTATTCCACAAACAGGACAATGAGGGGAGTCTGTCAGACCAGCTCTGTGTAAATATAAATTGAGCTGTGGAATTTGACAGCGCAGTCTAGTGACTGCGACTTCTGTTCCTCACGTTTGACAAATTTTACTATTTCAATGGTATCATAACAAGTGCTTTAATTCTAGTGTGGCTGTTAGTGAAGGTTTAGAAAATTCCTCTAACAGTAGTTTCCTTCCTAATGTAGCGCCTATCAACAATTTCGATGCCGGTAATACATCAAAACAGGCCCATTTAAAGATGACTTGGCCAGCGCATCTGTCATTTCATTCATATAAATGTTGTTATGTCCTGCAACCCTGACCAATTTGATCAGATTGAGATGCGAGGGAACTAATGCTTTGAAAGCACTCTGTGCATGCGAGTTCTCATCTGCAGTAAGGAAGGCACATACTGATAGTGAATCTATTAAAATTATTGCGGACCTTACGGAAGCAGTTATTTTACGGAGAGCTAGGATTATCGCGAAAAATTCTGCTTCAAATATGGGCACAAAATCTGGAAGACGAAGCGAAAAGGACCAGTCTAGGGCAGGAGAAAAAATACCAATTCACATTTTTCTTCCCTTTGTGACGCATAAGTTGCCATGACTGCTTATATTAGCGTATGTGCCAGGTAATCTCCTAATAAAGCTTCTGAAAGGCTGAGCGGCATCAATTTTGAATTTTTCAGAAATACATCATCAAACTGTAATTTAATAGCATTGTTAATGGTACTGACTAAAGTAACAGCATTAATTTGAACGTCTAAATTATCTAGAAAGCGCTGTATAACCAGAATATGGGGTATGCGAAATCTCGACCAGTATTGTCCAACAAACAAGTCAGGACGGTCAATAAAACTTTGTAAGCGTTTTACCAGTGATTCATACAGCCTGAGAAATGTCTGTGTAACTAACAATTTAAAACGGGTCGCAAGTGAGGGAAGCCTAGCTTCCAGATTCACGATCTTGATTGAAACAACCTTAGGGAGACTTAAGGATAGTTTCAAGGCTTGTCTCTCTATGACCACCAGAGGATGTATCTTGTAGGCAGGTGCCCCCACGTAAAACACACACCCAAACTCAAGCACCGGGCGAATGAACATACAATACACTGAGATAAGAGTATTTCTTCGCATACCTAAGCGACTATTACTAATTTTGCTTAATATTCCCATCGCACGAGCTCCCTTCGCTGCAATATTTTCAATGTGTGTCTTCTAAGACATTGATTGGTCATAGATTACCCCCAGATATTTCACATTCACTACTTGAGGGATAGGAGCCAGATGATAGAAGAGTGAAATGTGAAAAAAGGTCTTTGAGTGGAATGTTAAAACAGAGCCTTTCTTGACATTTAAATACAGATGTAAGCTATCAAGCCACATTTCTACGGCAGATAGGTATGTTTGTACTATTTGAAATAGCTTATGAATGCCCTCTGCTGCTGAAAAAATGCGATGTCGTCCGCATACACTTAAGTGTGGACGTCCTGGTGCCGTGGTAGAGAACTCATCAATATAATCAACAACACCGGAGAAAGGACGGCCCCTTGCGGAACACCTCTTGTTTGCACATATTTAGAAGACGAGATGAGGCTTTTGTAACAGTAAAACATTCTATTGCGGAAATATTCTGCTATCCATGACTGTATATATTTTGGGAAGTCAAGGTTGTGCAGCTTGTTGATTAACACTATATGATCAACGCTGTCGTACGCTTTTGCTATATCGACAGTGACGAGTGCAGCCTATTTTCCTTCACGCTTAGCTAATTTTATGCGACTTTCAAGGTCTATATCAGCCTGCCGTATGGAGCATCCGGATTCAAAGCCGATTTGGAATCAAATCAAAATTTTTCTCTCCATGATGAAATTTGTTATTCGATCGTTTAGGATTCTCTCAATTACTTTTACAACGTTTGAGGTTAACGCAATGGGATTAATGTTATCCAAAACTTATTCTTTACCCGGAACTTTCAGTATTGGTATTACCTTTGCTATTTTCCACTCCAATGGGAGCCATGCCATACTTAAAGAATAGTTCATTATATTCTATAGGTATTCTAGGCACTCATTATGCATCATTTTCAACATGAACGAGATAACTCCATCTGGGCCCGGAGCCGCTGGTGGCAAGTTAGCTAACACCTGTGACAATTCATACCTGAAAACTTCTGTGAAGTCCTCGTCCCTTAGCACATGTGAAGGAGGTGGTGATAGTTGGCTGAAAAAACGTTGCTCCAATCCCTTAGCGATCACTTCTAATGAAGCTTTTATTTCTTCAGCTGACAAAATGATAGTGTCTGCATTTATTGATTGCGGAATCATTTTCTTTTTACGTAGAAATCTACATAACGCTTTTTATTCTTGGATTTAGATAGTTAATCGAACTTCCGCCTTTCGTAACCTTTTTTTGACTTTGCAACTGTACGTTTCAAAACACCTGCAATGAACTGGTAGTCTTTCCAATTTTGAGAGCACTGATTGTACAAAATCTTTTTCCATGCTGCCTTCCTGCGTCTATAGCCCCTCGAGCAATCGTCATTCCACCAAGGAGAGTTCGAGTTATGATTAGCTGACGACACCACGAATTCAGATTTCTCACGGGAATTGAACACCCTAGTGGACGGTCAGGTGTCTTTTTTTTCCTCGCCGCGTGAAGTACCTGCGCGTGGCGCATACGAGCTGGGTCCGGCCCTGTGCTCGTGCTGTCATGGTGTCAGCGCGGCCCCTCCAATACGGCGGGCGTGCATGCCATGTGCACACCGGCGAAGGCGCCTTATTTGAATGCGAAAAAGATGTTCTGGCAGTATATTTATTTCTGGAAGAACCTTGATTGCTTTCCTGCTTGCTTCGCCCTAAAACTGGCTCGTGCCCACAATTCAGGAATAGGCCACGAAGGTAGGGGATAATTTTTTGTATCCCCAAGACTGGTACATGCTCAGTCTTCCAAATTGGCCGTGAAAGCGTACTGCGAGCTTTCGATGATAACTAAAATAGTGCTTGGCCACATTTTAAAGAAAATTGGTAAATAAAAAGAGAGACAGAGAAATAGAGAAAGAAGTGGAACAGGCAGCTCTTATAACAAGTAAATAAAGTAAATACTAAAATTTTGAGCAGAATTGAAAGCTGTATTTACCTACCCGAACAATTAGAAATGTATGTCCTAGATGTTAACACATTTTATTAAATGCGAAAGATTTCTTGGCGAACTTCAGTGACTTTGAGCGTATCTATCTATTTGTCTAGCAGCCTAGGACTTTTAACTCTCCTGGCCGTTTCATTAATTGTATCAATACCAAACTTGGAATGATCTAACATGACTGTATGACGAACATAACGAAACAGTCATAACACGAAAATCATGCATGTCATAAATGTCATAATTTACATGTCATGGTCTTGCTACTCTTACGGTGGTTTCATTCACACGATATGTTGCGAAACTGGTATGGTATGACATTATTGCATTTCGAACACAACCGAGATAACCTAACATCAAAATCATGACATGCGTATCATGTAACGAAACAACGTTTAACGACATGTCTACATGCCACACTCATGATGTGGTCGCTGTCGTTTCGCTAGCTTTGCATATATAGAATTTGGTATTAGGAGACGTGAATGGATGACGAAGGTATGTGACTGGTGCAAACATGATAATGATGAGATGCGTGTCATGTAAAGACATGACTACATGCTACGCTCATAGTAAGCTCGCGGCCGTTTCGCTAACTCCATATACACTGAAGTTGGTATCAGGTGAAGTTAACAGGTGACGAAGGCAAATGAAACGTCCAAACATGATAATCATGACATGGAAGTCATGTACGGCATAATTTACCTCCGCTTCTTCGTGTTGTGCTGATTTAAAAGTGACCTATTACCCTTCTTTATTCGTGCTTCGCATATCATTGATTTCCACTTTACGTGGGATCTGCCCAGTTTTATTACTTCCAAGTGTTTATAATCCTGAATTATCTAAAAGAAAACATTCTGCGGCCAACCCATTTCACATCTTCCTCTTTACCTATCCGCTCTAAACACGAAGCATATTTAATCGACATAATTTAATAACAATTAGTACGGAAGAAACAGGAAAGCTTATTGCATTTCAGTAACAGCACTTCAGTTGAGTACAACTGTCTGGTGTAACAAAATCGCTTCATTGACACGTACAAACAAAAGAACAAAGACACGATGACACTCACAGCATTGCAATATGTATACTCTCACAGATCACGAATCACTGATGAAAACAATGAGAAAAAGAAACATAAAAAAGCAGTAAGTTTGAACAGATTAACATAATATTCGTGACAAAAAAAACAAAGTTTTCTTGCAAGTAAGTTATGTCTTTAGAAAAAGTGGTTAACAATTTAGAGTATTGAGTACTCTTCTATGGGAGAGCTGAAATCCGTCCCGTAACGTAAAAACACCTTCAGACGGTTGAAGAAAAATTAGTTATAATCGGCAGTTGAACCACGAACTGCTAAAAAAATAGCACTAGTTTACAGAGAAACTTGTTTATGCCATGCCGACCGACCACCAAGCCTGCTATGGGATCGTACCCAAATTTCTTAAATTTTTTATATAGTTCTACGGAGGCTAACTTTCGTGAATGGATGAAATTGCAAGAAAGCGGCAACGCGTAAATATTTTACCTTAAGGCATTAAATGCATCAAAATATTCTTCATGTGACACGCTGAAGATGGGACGCACCCACAAAATCAGTCGATAGCTGAGGCAACGGCGCTGGGCAGGCTATCTGCCACTAACGCCACTTTAACAATTCCTCAGGGCACTGGAATTCTAGCATGTCTCTATTATTTTGCATAATAAAGTTTTCTACTACTACTACTACCACTTGAGCAATTTTGTCGACTAAGCACACGGGTCGGCAACCTCTACAGGCAGAGGTCCGATTTGCTTGAAGGCGACATAGCGGGGTCATATGGCAAAACGGGTGTGGGAGACGTTGCTTTGCGGGCAAAGAAACACTTTCGTGGACTGAAAAATATACCAAGAAATAGGTACTGGAATAAAATGTAGAAAATTATTTTTTTCTTCCAGCAAGCCACGTTTCCTTCGCCTGCTGCTCTCTTATCCAAAAGAGCTGTCGCGTCGTCATATTGATCGCTGTAGTAGCTATGAACTTGATTTGATTTGATGATGTGAAGAAGTTGCAACTTACATACATAGTTTACAACTGAAAACATCAGCTGATGTCAAAGACTATTTGTTGACAAGGTGAGGGGTGATGGTTCTGGTGTTGTAACGGCGACCGCGTAAAAATGCCTCGTAGGGCGCAAGTTGCCAAACCGTAAAATTGGACGGTCAATGAGTGCTAAAGTCGGTGACAGACGAAAAATAAATTAAATTCAGGGTTCTGGTCGTGTCCGCTTAATATTTGAGCACAGCTTTTCTTAAAATAGGAGTCCAATCCCCATCGGAATCGTTCATCAAAAGAAACGAATCAGTTTACTGCCGTAGCACATGCGTTTCTTCTGAGCAGCTGTCACTGTCGCGGCACTTTGTGGAGCACATTTTCAAGGCCCGCTTCTTTGTATGTATATCTTCTGTGATCGGCTCCCACAGCACGACGAAACACAAAGCTTAGCCAAAGGAGGTTAAAAAATTGCTTGAATGGAACAACAGTGTGAAACATCTTTGTTAGTAACTTCAATTACGTTAGGAGCGTGGCAGGAACCCTCAACTCGGGAGAAGGATGAAGAACAACAAAAGAGAAGGCAGGCAGGCTAATTATACACATGCCCGGTTAGACACCCTATGCTGGGTGAACGGGAGAGGAGAACAGAAATATGAGACAGAGATACGTGAAAAAGGCGAAGAGGCAAGGAAATATTCAGTAAAGGTGATGACGCATGCGCAGCGCTGGCATGACACAAGAGTCGAAGTCGTTGAAGTAGGTTCGTATTCCTCAGAAACCACAGGAGAACATTGACTGCCCTGTCAGCCGACGAAAGTCGAGGACGGTCTGCAAGAAGAGTTGCCGATCGTCAAGTTGTCGTGACACGTCAGAAAGTTTTCCTCTCTCGGAGACGAATAGAAGGGAAAGGCACAGCGGATAATTGATGTGTTTTTAGGTGCCACAGCTCTGGTCCACAGGTCTTAGGATGATTCCAGCGACGTGTCGAAGCTCCCGCAACTGCTGGCTAGCAAAGGTGACACAAGCATTTGTCTTTGAAAAATCTCGGAAGCATGCTCTTTTCTGATAGTGGTCACTAAGAGATCCAGTGATTTTGATTGGTTATTGCAAACTCTACGCTAAATATACAATAAAGGATATTGTGACCGACAAAAAGAAAACAACTCGACACTGTTTGCAATGACTCACTCACCAAGAAAATTTGGTAATAATTCAAAACTTGCTAAGAAAAACTAGTACTGCAATGGGACCTCGAGCATTGTTTGGCCCGAAACACTTGCCACAATACGCTGTCGGAAGTGCAAAAAAAACATTTTATAGAGTTGTGTAGGGTTGTGTATCATCGCATAGCTCGGGACGGCTTTAAGCTCTCCCATAGTAGAGTACCTTGTGCTCTAAATCGTTCCCCACTTTTTCTAACCCCCCCCCCCCCCCCCAGGGTTGTGTATTATGGGGTTGTGCATATACAAAGTGTCGTTTCAATGTTCAATTGTGGAAAGTATAGACTCTTTCGAAGCGGTTAGCTATTCAGATGCCGAGCCAAAGTGGTGTTGCGTGCTTGTACAAGAGCCAAGCTGCGCATGCACAAGCAGCAGTGACGGCGTGCTGCTTTGTGCATTCATGAGGACTGGCGTCATAGTCGCGGCACATGCATTGTCATCGCACCCAGTGGATCGTGCATCTATAGTCACGATGCTCTCTTTGGTCACATCTTCTGCGGCACTACGTACATATAGGCGCCGTTCAGTCGAGTTTTCCAGTCTGACTGCACTGCCAGAATACATGACCCAGCGGATGAAAAAACCAACCTTGAGACGGCCTCAATGACAATGGAACGCGACGCGCGAGTTTCGCGTCCTGCCTCTCTCGGCGGATTGTGGCCGCGACCCATTGTGGACGAGAGGATGCGAATATTTTCAGCGCTGACCTAACGGCAAATGTCCAACAATGCAGTGTCAGCAATGCAGCTCCATCGGGTCAGTGTGCAGTGCTTATAGCGGGGCGTTTCCACGTATGGTACAAGCTTGGAACGAGAGAGTGAAATCGCTGCTTGGCGGTGCAAAAGAGACGAGAAGCTTAACTTATCCGATCCCGAAGTACTTGCCGGGCAATGAGAGGTTGAACGTAGGGATAATGAACAGAAGAAATCTTAACGTGTCACGGTGACACCGGATCAAATGAAAGAATGCCTGGCAAAACGGCGTCACCAGGAAGCTGACTGATCATATGGTGAAGCTTAGCGCAAAGGAAAGTGCGAGTCAGAGCTTTGAGACACACTTCGTGAACGATCCGCTCGGATACGTGTGCGACATTTGTGAAGACTGTGGCACATGAAAGAATTGACGCCGATATTTAGCTTTCAAAGTTTCAAAGTTGATTATTAGGCGTAAGGTATGCGATGTAAGAAGGTGGAAAGAATTGAACACGCTCTGAAAAACGGAGGAAGCGTCAAAGCAGTGAAGAGAAAACTTGGGATGGGCAAAAATCGGATGTATGCACTAAGAGACAAAGAAGGCAAAATAACTACCGATTTGGATAGGGTAGTCAAAATAGCGGAGGAGTTTTACGGACATCTGTACAGTAGCCGGGACAACCACGACCTTAATACTATAAGAACTAACACTAACTAAGATGACACTCCATCAGTAACGATAGAAGAAGTCAGAAAAGCTTTGGAGAGTATGCAAAGAGGCAAAGCTGCTGGCGAGGATTAGGTAGCATCAGATATACTGAAAGATGGAGGACAGATTGTGTTACAAAAACTAGCCACCCTGTTTACGAGGTGTCTCTTGACTGGAAGAGTACCAGAGTCTTGGAAGAACGCTGATATTATCTTAATACATAAGAAAGGAGATGACAAGGACTAGAAGAATTACAGGCTGATTAGCTTGCTCTCTGTAGTATACAAGCTATTTACAAAAGTAATTGCTAACAGAGCAAAGACAACATTAGAATTCAATCAACCAAAGGAACAAGCAAGATTTCGAACAGGCTACTCAACAATCGACCACATTCATACTATCGATCAGGTAATAGAGAAATGCTCATAATATAACCAACCACTATACATAGCCTTCATAGATTACGAGAAGGCGTTTGATTCAGTAGAAATATCAGCCGTCATGAAGGCACTGCGGAATCAGGGTGTCGATGAAGTATATATAAACATCCTGGAAGAAATCTACAGGGGATCAACTGCTACCATAGTGCTTCTTAAAGAAAACAACAGAATAACAATCAAGAATGGTGTAAGACAGGGGGACACAATCTCCCCAATCCTATTTACCGCGTGCTTACAGGAGGTTTTCATAATACTAGAATGGGAACAGTTAGGGATAAGAGTTAATCGAGAGTACCTTAGTAACCTGCGCTTTGCCGATGACATTGCAATGCTGAGTAGTTCAGGGGACGAATTGCAACTCATGATTACGGAGTTAGACAACGAGAGCAGAAAGGTGGGTCCTAAAATTAATCTGCAGAAAACGAAAGTAATGTACAACAACTTCGGAAAAGAGCAGTGCTTCGAGATAGGTGATAGCGCACGTCAAGTTGTAGAAGACTATGTCTACTTAGAGCAGGTAATAACCACGGAGCCGAACCACGAGATCGAAGTAACTAGAAGAATAAGAATTGGGTGGAGCACATTTCGCAAGCACTCTCAAATTATGACAAGTAGATTGCCGCTAACTCTCAAGAGGAAGATATATAACTGTTGTATCTTGCCGGTATTTAGTTACGGAGCAGAAACCTGGAGACTTACAAAGAGGAATCTGCATAAATAGAGGACGACGCAGCGAGCAATGGAAAGAAAAATGGTAGGTGTAACCTTAAGAGACAAGAAGAGAGCAGAGTGAATTAGGGAACAAACGGGGGTTAAGGATATCATAGCTGAAACCAAGAAGAAGAAATGGACATGGGCCGGGCATGTAGCGTGTTGACAGGATGACCGCTGGTCATTAAAGGTAACTAACTGGATTCCCAGTGGAGGCAAGCGGGTTAGGGGGAGACATAAGGTTAGGTGGTCAGATGAGATTAAGAAGTTTGCGGGTATAAATCAGCAGCAAGCACAGGACCGGGTTAACTGGCGGAATATGGGAGAGGCCTTTGTCCTGTAGTGGACGTAGTCAGGCTGATGATGATGATGATTTTGTACCATGCGTAAAACGTTTAGTTTAGCAGCGCCCCCTAATAATTCACGCTAGGTTACCCTGGCATAGCCGTCCTCAGCCACTGCGAGATTTTTTACTTGTTTTTTTTTTGTTTCGTCATGTATAAATTACATGTACAATAAAATTTTGTTTGTTGCCTATCCAAACACCGAGAGCTCGTCATGCCCCTGCTTACACGGCAGCCATGGCGCTAGGCGTAATTTTGCACAATATTTCTCAGCCCAGCAATTTTTAAATTTGAAGTGTTTCTTCTTAGCGAACTTCCGCGACATTGAGCATAACTATCTATCTATCTATATATCTATCTATCTATCTATCTATCTATCTATCTATCTATCTATCTATCTATCTATCTATCTATATGTCTATCTATCTATCTATCTATCTATCTATCTATCTATCTATCTATCTATCTATCTATCTATCTATTTAGCTGCCTACGACTTTTAGCTCTCCTGGCCGTTTTGATAAGGGTATCAATAAGAAACTTGGTATGGCATAACATGACTGTATGAAAAACATATTTGCCAATTCCTAACATGAAAATCAAGACATGTATAATATGAACGTCATGATTTACATTTCATGGTCCTGCAGCTCTTGCGGTGGTTTCGTTAACATGGCATGTTGCAAAACTGGCATGCTATGACATGATTGCACGGTGAACACAAGCTACAGATCCTAACACGAAAATCATGACATGCATGTCATGTAACAACATGACTACATGCCACGCTCGTGATGCGCTCGCGGTCGTTTCACTAGCGTCACATATACCGCATTTCGTATTGCGGAACTTGAATGGATGACAAAGGTATGGTACTGGCACGAACATGATAATCATGAGAAGCGTGTCATGTAACACCACGAGCAACGTTCATGATGCGCTCGCGGAGGTTTCGCTAGCTTCACGTGTGACAAACTCGGTATTACTTGACACGAATGGGCGACATAGGTAAAGGACACATTCAAACATGATAATCACGACATGCGCGTCATGTAACAACATGACTACATGCCACATGCATGATGCGCTTGCGGCCGTTTTTTTAGCTTCACGTATGCATGATTTGGTATTACGTGATGTCAATGGATGGCGAAGGTGTGTGACTGGTGCAAACATGATAATCATGAGATGCTTGCCATGTGAGAACATGCCAACATGCTAGAGTCAAGGCACTAATACATTTCGACATGACGCGATGCGCGTGCTCACCGGCGTTGCCAAGCCAGACACCGGTCCTGCCATATACTCGCAGGTGCGTGCCGCACTACATTGCTTTGACGCATCCGTGTTTCAGCACGTCCGGAGTCCCTCCGTCATGAAAAGAGAGAGACGCTGTGTTGTCTAGGTAACGCATCGGTGCGTAATGCAGCATGTCGCATTTGTATTTAATTGAATTGAAAGTTTATTTACCATGAAAAAAACGGACGGGAGCGGGAGCAGAGACTAAATGCTATACAGTCTGACAAAGGGCCTCAGCTCCTAAATACCGTTTGGCACGCGGGCCACCGAGCATTTCGTGCCGGTTGCCTTCGGGCCGTGCCGACGGAAGCTGGTCGCACTTGTCGCGCTTAGCGTCAGACTATTATAGAGTGCTCACGTTTTGCTAACAGAGCGCCGCTGTGCCCAGCGTACACGCGAGTCAACGCTACATTAAAGTATAAAGGGCCCTTCATGATGCGCTCACGGCCGTTTTGCTAGCTCCACATATACCAAAATTGGTGTTACGTGACGTGAATTCATGACGAAGTATATGACTGGTGCAAACATGATGATTCTGACACGCGTGTCATGTAAGAACATGACGACGTACCATGCTCATAGCGTACTCGCCGGCGTTTCGCTAGCTCTACATATACTAATCTTGGTACCACGTGACGTAAATAGATGTGGAAGTTAAACGACACATCCAAATATGATAATAATGACACGTAAGTCAAGCATGACACGATTTACCTCCATTTCATAACGCTGTGCTTATTTTAAAGTGATATATCAATCTTCCACAATCGTGCTTCGCAATTCACCGATTTCCACTGTGCATGGGATCTGCCATTTTTTTTTTTTAACGTCGTTTAGCTAAGTCGAAAAATACACCTGGACAATTTAACGCCAGCACGCCAGTGGCACAACCAAGTACCCGATTCAAACACTAAGGTCGGCTGTGTCTCGGCTGCTGACCCGTAGGTCGCGGTATCGAATCCCGACTGCGGAGGCTGCATTTTCGACGGATGCGAAAATACTGTAGGCCTGTGTGCTCAGATTTGGGATAACGTAAAGAACCCCAGGTGGTCGAAATTTCCGGAGTCCTCCACTACGGTGTCTCTCATAATCATACGGTGGTTTTTGGACGCTCAACTTCACATATCAATCAATCAATCAATCATCAAGGGTCAGCTGTGATATTCTTTACGTCTTTCATTTTCACACCGGTCCCGAAGACGAAGCATCCAGAACTGTGACCAGTAAAATATCAACTTTTAATCGAATGAAGCTGCGCCCAGGAAAAAGTTATAAACTTCAAGGACACTCTGCAAATCCCGAAATGTGTTCGGCGAAAACCAGCGGCAATTCGACTGACGTGACTATGTCGTGTGTGTGTGTGTGTGTGTGTGTGTGTGTGTGTGTGTGTGTGTGTGTGTGTGTGTGTGTGTGTGTGTGTGTGTGTGTGTGTGTGTGTGGTGTGTGTGTGTGTGTGTGTGTGTGTGTGTGTGTGTGTGTGTGTGTGTGTGTGTGTGTGTGGTGTGTGTGTGTGTGTGTGTGTGTGTGTGTGTGTGTGTGTGTGTGTGTGTGTGTGTGTGTGTGTGTGTGTGTGTGTGTGTGTGTGTGTGTGTGTGTGTGTGTGTGTGTGTGTGTGTGTGTGTGTGTGTGGTGTGTGGTGTGTGTGTGTGTGTGTGTGTGTGTGTGTGTGTGTGTGTGTGGTGTGTGTGTGTGTGTGTGTGTGTGTGTGTGTGTGTGTGTGTGTGTGTGTGTGTGTGTGTGTGTGTGTGTGTGTGTGTGTGTGTGTGTGTGTGTGTGTGTGTGATGGCAAAACAGACATCGTTTACAACAACATGGATATGAGATACAGTTAGAATGAGTGTTACACGGGGAGGAAGAAGAAGTGAATCTGTTCAGTCGCTGTTTCTGTGCACTGTTCAATTTCTGCTGTTTTCTTGGACTATTACGCTGAAATCCAATTCTTCGTGGTGTGCCAACAAGACGCTGGGTGAAGACTTCGTGGGCTCGGCGCCCTACAGGTACGAGGTTCCTTTATCAAAGACTTGGCTAGTACGCGACCACTACGGTGGTTGGTAGCCATCGCCACGAGCCTTATGCTCGTCCAAGTGCGTTAAACCACATGAGTGATACTGCAGGACACAATGAAAAGCCTGGGGGCTTAAGAGTGCGCCCAAGCATCATAAAGCCGGCACGTTTGCAAATTCACAACCGCGAAATGGCTCCAGCGAGCACAGCAGCAATGGAAGACGATGAAGCAGAGAACAAGAAGCTTCGCTTAGAAGAGAATCCTCTCGACGATAAAACGTCAACTTATTACCTAAGTGATGAAAAAGACATGGGTGAAGATGAACCATTTACGTTGGTTACTTATAAAAAAAACGAGCACAGGGTATTCCAGTCGTCTGCCCAAAACAAAAACTTCCCCCTCACACGACCCTGTGTGTGAGGGGGGGGGGGGAAACATGCTGGGTCAGTCGTATGAACGATGATGGGTTGATGAGTTATGTGTGAGTCTGAGACAAAGCCCCTTCGGCGCCACGTTTCCTTCCTATCTGACAACGGCATATGCAAAATGTACATATTCATGTTTTATTTGTGTCTCTTGTTTACCTTAAAGTATTTTTGTGGTTGTGTTTGTGTGAACCATCGAGTGTACATGTTCTTTCAACGTCATCTCATATCGATGTTCATGTAAATGACGTCTGTTTTGTCATCATCGTTAGAGTATGTCTGAGAAGAAAATGTTCTGTTGAGTGTTATTGACGTTTGTGACAATAAATATTTCTAAACACAATCATTGTCCATCTTTCTGTGTGCACATAAGACATATCTGGAAATAAAATTCTCTTAAACCAAATCGGCTGCTTGGTATTCTCGCAGTATGCTTTTAATATATGGATGAACTTTCCATCACTTGGGACGGCTTATATGTTCCCATAGTACAGTACCAAGTACTGTAAATCGTTAACCGCTTCTTCTAAACACAGTCCTCATGATGTCGGTGCACCAGCGCGTAGGGCTGTTGGTAATGTATGCGTAACAAGGAAATGTTCTGTTGAGAGGCTATGGGCGTCTGTGACAATAAATTTTTCTGAACTCAAAGTAGTTGAGCACCAAGTACTCCAAACCGTGTAACACATTTTTTATTGATATGATATATAAAAAGATGTTGGCACACCAATATGGCGCCGGCTACTCTTTAGCCGTTGATTGAAGCTTGAACACGTATCTTGAAGCAAAACATACAAAGCAGTGCATGCAAAATAGAAAACTCGTGCACAGATATGCAAAGACACACTTATGCACACATATCACAATGGTAAGTAAATGTTCGAAAGTCAATGTAAGAAGTCTCTGGAAATGTCCCTCGTTAATATTCGGTCCACCAGAACAACACAGCAAAGCACACGTCTGGTCCTTATAAAGATGCATTCGCTCCTATGTACATAATAGTCGACACATCATTCATTTCACAACACACACGTGATGGGTGTCACATGATACTGTACATAATAAGTACATGTGTTACAAATGAAAGTTTATTCTTTGTTAATACTTGTCTGTAATCCCGCTGTCTTGTAAAAAACGTGTAAATGCTTTTAAAGCGTGGGACGGTAAAACTCCAGTTGGCCACCGGCCCAGAAGTTTTTTCATGCTAAATGGTCTGCGGTCCAATGCGAACAGTTCGCATTTAAGACGGCGTCTCGGCGTGTCATGATGTGGACAGTCAATGAGAAGGTGACAGACGTCTTCATCTATAAATCCACATTCGCATTCGGGAGTTTCAGCTCTGCCGATTCTGTGCGAAAAATCTTTTGTGTATGCGGTGCCTAGCCTCAATTGGTGAATTAGAGTTTCCATCCTTCTATCTAATGCCAGCGTAATATTTAATTCAATGAATGGATCAATGTGATATAAATCGCAGCTCTTTGTACTTTGGTCAAACCAAGCAGTTTTGCTCATTCTGAAAGTTGTATTCTTTATATTACTACGCAATTCATTTTTCGAAATTGGTAAAGAAACAGTAACGTCTTTACGATGTGCTTGTCGTGCTGCTTCATCGGCAGCTGTATTTCCAGGACTGTTGCAGTGGCGAGGTATCCACTAGAATTTGATCTCATGTTGCGCCTTCTTTGCTTTGGTGAGCTCCTTCAGCGTTTCGTATGTCATACTATCACCTATTACTGTCCTGTTTGTACTGGAGAGTGATCTTATTGCGGCCTGTGAGTCACTGAAATAAACCCATTTTCTAGCGTCTGCTACCGAGTTTATAAACTTTAGAGCATACAGATTAGCGAAGAGCTCAGATGTAGTAGATGACATCATGCGGCATAATTTAAACGATTCCTGAATATTGAGCTGTGGTAAGATAAATGCCGATGTTGAAGACGTTGTAGTACTTGAGCCATTTGTGTAAATATGTATGTACCCTGGATACCGCATGTGTATCTGATAAAGCGCTAGTTGTTGAGCAGCTTGGATGAACATGTCTCTCTTTCTGATAATGCCATCCACTGAGAATTCAATGCTTGGTATAACAAGCAGCCATGGAGGATAGTCCATTTCAGAACTCCAAAATTCATTTCTGGGTAATATATGTACATTACTCTGTACATCGTTATGAGCATTGCTTTTATTTCTTAGTAAAATCTCCAGTGCCAATGGGTGGTCCCTGTGTTGCGTCTGTAAGCGAAAAAAAATGGCGGCATGTTTCAATTGTTCTCATGACTGGAAAGGGTGGTTGTCGAGTCTCTGCTATGACAAGGCTGCTGGAAGTCGCACGTGGAACACCTATGCAGACGCGCAGTACCCTAGCTAATAGTCTTTGAAGTCGCTCCTCTGAAGTGCGGGAAAGGCCGTGTAACACTGCTGCAGAATATGCAACTTTTTGTCCTATTAAAGCATTGTGAACAGCGAACATGGATGATACAGATCCGCCCCATGATGTCCCAGCGATTCTACGGAGTATATTCACTTGCGTATTCACCTCGTTTTCGAGTTTCTTTATGTGAGGGGCCCATGATAGCTGCCTATCAAGTATTACTCCGAGAAACCGATGCTGTGTCACAATCATTAGTGGTTCTTCTTCTAAATTGAGATTGAAGTTCTTTAACTTCTTACGGGTGAAGGGCAATACAGGTGTCTTTGCGAGCGATAGAATCATTCCTCTTTCTTTTAAAAAGTTGTTGATAATATTTATTCCGTCTTGCAATGCAATCTGAATTAACCGTATGTCCATGCCAGATGCCCAAATGCACACATCATCTGCATATAAAGAGTATTTCAACCTGGAAGGCATTCTTTTAGCTAAATCAGCCATAACACAGTTGAAAAGAAGAGGGCTGAGTACGCTTCCTTGTGGCACTCCCTGTCTGACGTCGTGTTCTGCACTTTTTCCTTCGCTCGTCTGAATGAATATTTTACGACCTGATAAAAATTTGAATACCCACCGCAAAGACCTGCCGAACAGTCCGTGTTCCAACATACTCAGCAGAATATGAGTGTGACTGACTGTGTCAAATGCCCTTTTGATGTCCAAGAACACTGCGGCCGTCAAACTACCGCAGGCACGTTCATGGTCCACATACGTTACTAAGTCCAGTATTGCATCCATTGTGCATCTCTGTTTTCTAAAACCTATCAAGTAGTTGGAGAATACACCAGTTCTGTTGCACCACCATTGAAGTCGCGCATCAATCATTTTTCCATTACCTTACATAAACAGCTTGTCAGACTGATTAGACGGAAGGATTCAAGGTTCAAGGGCGTCTTAGCCGGTTTCAAGATCGGAATGATGCGAGCAGACTTCCAAGACTCGTGTGCAATTTCTTGCGTCCATAGATTATTGTAAATATCTAAGAGAATAGTTGTGCCTGTGGGCCCAAGGTTCTTTAGCTTATCGTACGTAATGCCGTCCAGTCCAGAGGCCGATTTTTGACGACATGATGCTATAGCACAATGCAGCTCCCTTAACGTAAATACAGGGTCTAGTTGAGGATGCTGGGCCCAAAAGCAAGCATTAATTTTCTGGCTGGCTAACGCGACAGAATTATCACATAAGGCACATTTTCATGCGGCGGGCCTACTAATAAGTTGACAAAATTCATCTGCTACCACAGCTTCCGGTTTGTCCAAAGCTACATCAAGAGCACGGAATGAGAAGCTCTGTGATACAGGGCCACTAAGTGCTCGAATTACAAGCCAAATTCTTAGAACAGGTGTGTGGGGAGAGAGCATGCCACAGAAATCACGCCAGCGTCGTTTACCTAAATTTTCTAGCCGTCTGCGCATTACACTGTGGATTTTATGTGCATTTTTGTATGTTTCTAAACTTCCGCTGCGTCGATATGCCCTTTCTGAACGGCGTCTGATGGCTCTTAGATGTTCATCGACTGCAGCATAGTCTTTTGGAATCGGGACTTTTTTTATACATTTATTCGCATTATCTTGCCGAAATTCAGTAAAGCTTTCAACTGTCGTGAGTTCACTATTTTGGTTTGTTAGGTGGTGCCGAAAAGCTTTCCAGTTCGTCAGTTTGCTGTAGCGTCTGGTGTCGTCTTTTTGCAAGTAGGGGTGGTTTATTAGAATGGGAAAAGGGTCACTCCCACGTGTTTCTACATCCGTTGTCCATACCACACCATTCACTTGATCTTGGGAACACAAGGTTACATCGATGCAACTAGAGTAATTATGCCCTCGGAGAAAAGTTGGGGAGCCGTCATTTAAAATTGTCAAATTGCATTTGTCTGCGGCACACTCAACAATGTTCCCACGTGCTTCACATCGATCACTACCCCAGATTATGTTGTGCGCATTAAAGTCTCCGCATATAAACGTATATTATTTAGAAATGTTGAAGATATTTGTTAGCTCTTCCACCGAAATGCGGCTTGAAGGTTGTAGGTAAAAATTGATCACTGTAACGCACTGCTCACCAAAGGATACTTTGCAAGCGACGAATTTCGGGAAGTCCGAATCACTTGAGTGAACTTGATGAGAAGGTAGGTCCTTTCTGACGCACAAATGTACTCTGCTAGGACCACTTCGACGAGATGACTTATATAACACGTAGTTGGAGAGGCGGAAATCATCTTTCATTCCTGCCTCTTGGATGCAAAGTATTGGAAAATTAAACTGCAGAAGGAGTTTACGGAAGTCAGCACACTTCCGTCGAAGACCATTGGCATTCCATTGGTATATGGAGACATCTTTGTAGCGCTTATTCATATGTTACTTGTCGCAGGTTTGACCCGGACTGTTGACACAGTAGTGCTTCCAGAGGCAGCAGGGCTTTTACTTCAGGCAGGTTGTTTGCTTCCAGTAGAGCAGACAGGATTGCCTTAAGTGCTGCGAAAAGCATTGGCAGAATCAATTGCATGACTGATGCAGAGGCACGGTCTCCATTGGATGGTTGATTTTCTGAAGCCTGTTGAGAATGACGTGACGTTTCGATGTTGTAGTTGGGGCGACACTGGCACTGTCGGTTTTGCTACTTTGCGGCAGAGGTCCCGTGGGCGTTCGCAGCTTTGACGCGTAGGTTGGGTTACTTGAAGGTACTTCTCGTGAGTGGTCTCTCGAGTGTGCTCTTGGCGGCTCTCTTGGCGGTTCTCTTGGTGTGCTTGTCGGCTGTTGTTGCGGTGGCCGCTGACGTGGATCACGTACAGGATGAACAATCTCAAGGATTGGAGATGGTTCATTGGGGCGCGGTTTTCTTCCAAGGATGAGCTCATGCCGACGCATTTTTGCAGCAGCTTTACTTTGCGGGCAGCCTGAATATGAGGCAGCGTGATTGCCTGCACAGTTTGCACACTTAGGCTGAAGAACAGCCTTGCACTCCTTATGATGGTGTTCTTCTGAGCAGATCTTACACCGGTGTGTGATGGCAACTTTTCGCCATGTGTCCGAATCGCTGGCAGTTATAGCACCGAAGTGCTGGACCAAGATATTCTTCCACTGGGTGACTGGTGAATCCTAAGTAGATTCTTCCTGGAATCGGGGCGGTCATCTCGAAAAGTCAGTATCACTGAGTGAAGTGGACGCGTCGTTACTCCTCCATCTTTCTGGCGGTAGTATTTTAGTTGCCGTCACGCCGATATAACCCCTGCATCTCTCAAGTACTCTAGGAGGTGTTCATCTGAATACTGCAGAAGAACAGGTTTTACTTTCCCAACATTCCGAGTGCATGACTCTGGGATGAAAGGCTTCACTTCCAGACCACCTACATTTGAAAGCATCACAAGACGCTTGGCTGAACTTAAGGAAGCAACGCTGACACTGAAGCTTCCATCTCTGGTCGTTCTGAATGACTGCACTTTTTCTTTAGCAGCGGAAACTACTTCAGCTGACACTCAATTGGGGTTCACTTTCCAGAAGCTAGCACCTTCAGCTGTTGGACGAAAGACGACTGGAATACCCTGTGCTCGTTTCTTTTTATAAGTAACCAACGTAAATGGTTCATCTTCACCCATGTCTTTTTCATCACTTAGGTAATAAGTTGACGTTTTATCGTCGAGAGGATTCTCTTCTAAGCGAAGCTTCTTGTTCTCTGCTTCATCGTCTTCCATTGCTGCTGTGCTCGCTGGAGCCATTTCGCGGTTGTGAATTTGCAAACGTGCCGGCTTTATGATGCTTGGGCGCACTCTTAAGCCCCCAGGCTTTTCATTGTGTCCTGCAGTATCACTCATGTGGTTTAACGCACTTGGACGAGCATAAGGCTCGTGGCGATGGCTACCAACCACCGTAGTGGTCGCGTACTAGCCAAGTCTTTGATAAAGGAACCTCGTACCTGTAGGGCGCCGAGCCCACGAAGTCTTCACCCAGAGTCTTGTTGGCACACCACGAAGAATTGGATTTCAGCGTAATAGTCCAAGAAAACAGCAGAAATTGAACAGTGCACAGAAACAGCGACTGAACAGATCCACTTCTTCTTCCTCCCCGTGTAATACTCATTCTAACTGTATCTCATATCCATGTTGTTGTAAACGATGTCTGTTTTGCCATCACACACACACACACACACACACACACACACACACACACACACACGACATAGTCACGTCAGTCGAATTGCCGCTGGTTTTCGCCGAACACATTTCGGGATTTGCAGAGTGTCCTTGAAGTTTATAACTTTTTTCCTGGGCGCAGCTTCATTCGATTAAAAGTTGATATTTTACTGGTCACAGTTCTGGATGCTTCGTCTTCGGGACCGGTGTGAAAATGAAAGACGTAAAGACTATCACAGCTGACCCTTGATGATTGATTGATTGATTGATATGTGAAGTTGAGCGTCCAAAAACCACCGTATGATTATGAGAGACACCGTAGTGGAGGACTCCGGAAATTTCGACCACCTGGGGTTCTTTACGTTATCCCAAATCTGAGCACACAGGCCTACAGTATTTTCGCATCCGTCGAAAATGCAGCCTCCGCAGTCGGGATTCGATACCGCGACCTACGGGTCAGCAGCCGAGACACAGCCGACCCTAGTGTTTGAATCGGGTACTTGGTTGTGCCACTGGCGTGCTGGCGTTAAATTGTCCAGGTGTATTTTTCGACTTAGCTAAACGACGTTCAAAAAAAAATGGCAGATCCCATGCACAGTGGAAATCGGTGAATTGCGAAGCACGATTGTGGAAGATTGATATATCACTTTAAAATAAGCACAGCGTTATGAAATGGAGGTAAATCGTGCCATGCTTGACTTACATGTCATTATTATCATATTTGGATGTGTCGTTTAACTTCCACATCTATTTACGTCACGTGGTACCAAGATTAGTATATGTAGAGCTAGCGAAACGCCGGCGAGTACGCTATGAGCATGGTACGTCGTCATGTTCTTACATGACACGCGTGTCAGAATCATCATGTTTGCACCAGTCATATACTTCGTCATGAATTCACGTCACGTAACACCAATTTTGGTATATGTGGAGCTAGCAAAACGGCCGTGAGCGCATCATGAAGGGCCCTTTATACTTTAATGTAGCGTTGACTCGCGTGTACGCTGGGCACAGCGGCGCTCTGTTAGCAAAACGTGAGCACTCTATAATAGTCTGACGCTAAGCGCGACAAGTGCGACCAGCTTCCGTCGGCACGGCCCGAAGGCAACCGGCACGAAATGCTCGGTGGCCCGCGTGCCAAACGGTATTTAGGAGCTGAGGCCCTTTGTCAGACTGTATAGCATTTAGTCTCTGCTCCTGCTCCCGTCCGTTTTTTTTCATGGTAAATAAACTTTCAATTCAATTAAATACAAATGCGACATGCTGCATTACGCACCGATGCGTTACCTAGACAACACAGCGTCTCTCTCTTTTCATGACGGAGGGACTCCGGACGTGCTGAAACACGGATGCGTCAAAGCAATGTAGTGCGGCACGCACCTGCGAGTATATGGCAGGACCGGTGTCTGGCTTGGCAACGCCGGTGAGCACGCGCATCGCGTCATGTCGAAATGTATTAGTGCCTTGACTCTAGCATGTTGGCATGTTCTCACATGGCAAGCATCTCATGATTATCATGTTTGCACCAGTCACACACCTTCGCCATCCATTGACATCACGTAATACCAAATCTTGCATACGTGAAGCTAAAAAAACGGCCGCAAGCGCATCATGCATGTGGCATGTAGTCATGTTGTTACATGACGCGCATGTCGTGATTATCATGTTTGAATGTGTCCTTTACCTATGTCGCCCATTCGTGTCAAGTAATACCGAGTTTGTCACACGTGAAGCTAGCGAAACCTCCGCGAGCGCATCATGAACGTTGCTCGTGGTGTTACATGACACGCTTCTCATGATTATCATGTTCGTGCCAGTACCATACCTTTGTCATCCATTCAAGTTCCGCAATACGAAATGTGGTATATGTGACGCTAGTGAAACGACCGCGAGCGCATCACGAGCGTGGCATGTAGTCATGTTGTTACATGACATGCATGTCATGATTTTCGTGTTAGGATCTGTAGCTTGTGTTCACCGTGCAATCATGTCATAGCATGCCAGTTTTGCAACATGCCATGTTAACGAAACCACCGCAAGAGCTGCAGGACCATGAAATGTAAATCATGACGTTCATATTATACATGTCTTGATTTTCATGTTAGGAATTGGCAAATATGTTTTTCATACAGTCATGTTATGCCATACCAAGTTTCTTATTGATACCCTTATCAAAACGGCCAGGAGAGCTAAAAGTCGTAGGCAGCTAAATAGATAGATAGATAGATAGATAGATAGATAGATAGATAGATAGATAGATAGATAGATAGATAGATAGATAGATAGATAGATAGATAGATAGATAGATAGATAGATAGATAGATAGATAGATAGATAGATAGATAGATAGATAGATAGATAGATAGATAGATAGATAGATAGATAGATAGATAGATAGATAGATAGATAGATAGATAGATAGATAGATAGATAGATATGCTCAATGTCGCGGAAGTTCGCTAAGAAGAAACACTTCAAATTTAAAAATTGCTGGGCTGAGAATTATTGTGCAAAATTACGCCTAGCGCCACGGCTGCCGTGTAAGCACGGGCATGACGAGCTCTCGGTGTTTGGATAGGCAACAAACATAATTTTATTTTACATGTAATTTATACATGACGAAACAAAAAAAACAAGTAAAAAATCTCGCAGTGGCTGAGGACGGCTATGCCAGGGTAACCTAGCCTGAATTATTAGGGGGCGCTGCTAAACTAAACGTTTTACGCATGGTACAAAATCATCATCATCATCAGCCTGACTACGTCCACTACAGGACAAAGGCCTCTCCCATATTCCGCCAGTTAACCCGGTCCTGTGCTTGCTGCTGATTTATACCCGCAAACTTCTTAATCTCATCTGGCCACCTAAACTTATGTCTCCCCCTAACCCGCTTGCCTCCACTGGGAATCCAGTTAGTTACCTTTAATGACCAGCGGTCATCCTGTCAACCCGCTACATGCCCGGCCCATGTCCATTTCTTCTTCTTGATTTCAGCTATGATATCCTTAACCCCCGTTTGTTCCCTAATTCACTCTGCTCTCTTCTTGTCTCTTAAGGTTACACCTACCATTTTTCTTTCCATTGCTCGCTGCGTCGTCCTCTATTTAAGCAGATTCCTCTTTGTAAGTCTCCAGGTTTCTGCTCCGTAACTAAGTACCGGCAAGATACAACAGTTATATATCTTCCTCTTGAGAGTTAGCGGCAATCTACTTGTCATAATTTGAGAGTGCTTGCGAAATGTGCTCCACCCAATTCTTATTCTTCTAGTTACTTCGATCTCGTGGTTCGGCTCCGTGGTTATTACCTGCTCTAAGTAGACATAGTCTTCTACAACTTGACGTGCGCTATCACCTATCTCGAAGCACTGCTCTTTTCCGAGGTTGTTGTACATTACTTTCGTTTTCTGCAGATTAATTTTAGGACCCACCTTTCTGCTCTCGTTGTCTAACTCCGTAATCATGAGTTGCAATTCGTCCCCTGAACTACTCAGCATTGCAATGTCATCGGCAAAGCGCAGGTTACTAAGGTACTCTCGATTAACTCTTATCCCTAACTGTTCCCATTCTAGTATTCTGAAAACCTCCTGTAAGCACGCGGTAAACAGGATTGGGGAGATTGTGTTCCCCTGTCTTACACCATTCTTGATTGTTATTCTGTTGTTTTCTTTAAGAAGCACTATGGTAGCAGTTGATCCCCTGTAGATTTCTTCCAGGATGTTTATATATACTTCATCGACACCCTGATTCCGCAGTGCCTTCATGACGGCTGATATTTCTACTGAATCAAACGCCTTCTCGTAATCTATGAAGGCTATGTATAGTGGTTCGTTACATTATGAGCATTTCTCTATTACCTGATCGATAGTATGAATGTGGTCGATTGTTGAGTAGCCTGTTCGAAATCTTGCTTGTTCCTTTGGTTGATTGAATTCTAATGTTGTCTTTGCTCTGTTAGCAATTACTTTTGTAAATAGCTTGTATACTACAGAGAGCAAGCTAATCAGCCTGTAATTCTTCTAGTCCTTGTCATCTCCTTTCTTATGTATTAAGATAATATCAGCGTTCTTCCAAGACTCTGGTACTCTTCCAGTCAAGAGACACCTCGTAAACAGGGTGGCTAGTTTTTGTAACACAATCTGTCCTCCATCTTTCAGTATATCTGATGCTACCTAATCCTCGCCAGCAGCTTTGCCTCTTTGCATGCTCTCCAAAGCTTTTCTGACTTCTTCTATCGTTACTGATGGGGTGTCATCTTAGTTAGTGTTAGTTCTTATAGTATTAAGGTCGTGGTGGTCCCGGCTACTGTAGAGATGTCCGTAAAACTCCTCCGCTATTTTGACTACCCTATCCAAATCGGTAGTTATTTTGCCTTCTTTGTCTCTTAGTGCATACATCCGATTTTTGCCCATCCCAAGTTTTCTCTTCACTGCTTTGACGCTTCCTCCGTTTTTCAGAGCGTGTTCAATTCTTTCCACCTTCTTACATCGCATACCTTACGCCTAATAATCAACTTTGAAACTTTGAAAGCTAAATATCGGCGTCAATTCTTTCATGTGCCACAGTCTTTCACAAATGTCGCACACGTATCCGAGCGGATCGTTCACGAAGTGTGTCTCAAAGCTCTGACTCGCACTTTCCTTTGCGCTAAGCTTCACCATATGGTCAGTCAGCTTCCTGGTGACGCCGTTTTGCCAGGCATTCTTTCATTTGATCCGGTGTCACCGTGACACGTTAAAATTTCTTCTGTTCATTATCCCTACGTTCAACCTCTCATTGCCCGGCAAGTACTTCGGGATCGGATAAGTTAAGCTTCTCGTCTCTTTTGCACCGCCAAGCAGCGATTTCACTCTCTCGTTCCAAGCTTGTACCATACGTGGAAACGCCCCGCTATAAGCACTGCACACTGACCCGATGGAGCTGCATTGCTGACACTGCATTGTTGGACATTTGCCGTTAGGTCAGCGCTGAAAATATTCGCATCCTCTCGTCCACAATGGGTCGCGGCCACAATCCGCCTAGAGAGGCAGGACGCGAAACTCGCGCGTCGCGTTCCATTGTCATTGAGGCCGTCTCAAGGTTGGTTTTTTCATCCGCTGGGTCATGTATTCTGGCAGTGCAGTCAGACTGGAAAACTCGACTGAACGGCGCCTATATGTACGTAGTGCCGCAGAAGATGTGACCAAAGAGAGCATCGTGACTATAGATGCACGATCCACTGGGTGCGATGACAATGCATGTGCCGCGACTATGACGCCAGTCCTCATGAATGCACAAAGCAGCACGCCGTCACTGCTGCTTGTGCATGCGCAGCTTGGCTCTTGTACAAGCACGCAACACCACTTTGGCTCGGCATTTGAATAGCTAACCGCTTCGAAAGAGTCTATACTTTCCACAATTGAACATTGAAACGACACTTTGTATATGCACAACCCCATAATACACAACCCTGGGGGGGGGGGGGGGTTAGAAAAAGTGGGGAACGATTTAGAGCACAAGGTACTCTACTATGGGAGAGCTTAAAGCCGTCCCGAGCTATGCGATGATACACAACCCTACACAACTCTATAAAATGTTTTTTTTGCACTTCCGACAGCGTATTGTGGCAAGTGTTTCGGGCCAAACAATGCTCGAGGTCCCATTGCAGTACTAGTTTTTCTTAGCAAGTTTTGAATTATTACCAAATTTTCTTGGTGAGTGAGTCATTGCAAACAGTGTCGAGTTGTTTTCTTTTTGTCGGTCACAATATCCTTTATTGTATATTTAGCGTAGAGTTTGCAATAACCAATCAAAATCACTGGATCTCTTAGTGACCACTATCAGAAAAGAGCATGCTTCCGAGATTTTTCAAAGACAAATGCTTGTGTCACCTTTGCTAGCCAGCCGTTGCGGGAGCTTCGACACGTCGCTGGAATCATCCTAAGACCTGTGGACCAGAGCCGTGGCACCTAAAAACACATCAATTATCCGCTGTGCCTTTCCCTTCTATTCGTCTCCGAGAGAGGAAAACTTTCTGACGTGTCACGACAACTTGACGATCGGCAACTCTTCTTGCAGACCGTCCTCGACTTTCGTCGGCTGACAGGGCAGTCAATGTTCTCCTGTGGTTTCTGAGGAATACGAACCTACTTCAACGACTTCGACTCTTGTGTCATGCCAGCGCTGCGCATGCGTCATCACCTTTACTGAATATTTCCTTGCCTCTTCGCCTTTTTCACGTATCTCTGTCTCATATTTCTGTTCTCCTCTCCCGTTCACCCAGCATAGGGTGTCTAACCGGGCATGTGTATAATTAGCCTGCCTGCCTTCTCTTTTGTTGTTCTTCATCCTTCTCCCGAGTTGAGGGTTCCTGCCACGCTCCTAACGTAATTGAAGTTACTAACAAAGATGTTTCACACTGTTGTTCTATTCAAGCAATTTTTTAACCTCCTTTGGCTAAGCTTTGTGTTTCGTCGTGCTGTGGGAGCCGATCACAGAAGATATACATACAAAGAAGCGGGCCTTGAAAATGTGCTCCACAAAGTGCCGCGACAGTGACAGCTGCTCAGAAGAAACGCATGTGCTACGGCAGTAAACTGATTCGTTTCTTTTGATGAACGATTCCGATGGGGATTGGACTCCTATTTTAAGAAAAGCTGTGCTCAAATATTAAGCGGACACGACCAGAACCCTGAATTTAATTTATTTTTCGGCTGTCACCGACTTTAGCACTCATTGACCCTCCAATTTTACGGTTTGGCAACTTGCGCCCTACGAGGCATTTTTACACGGTCGCCGTTACAACACCAGAACCATCACCCCTCACCTTGTCAACAAATAGTCTTTGACATCAGCTGATGTTTTCAGTTGTAAACTATGTATGTAAGTTGCAACCTCTTCACATCATCAAATCAAATCAAGTTCATAGCTACTACAGCGATCAATATGACGACGCGACAGCTCTTTTGGATAAGAGAGCAGCAGGCGAAGGAAACGTGGCTTGCTGGAAGAAAAAAATAATTTTCTACATTTTTATTCCAGTACCTATTTCTTGGTATATTTTTCAGTCCACGAAAGTGTTTCTTTGCCCGCAAAGCAACGTCTCCCACACCCGTTTTGCCATATGACCCCGCTATGTCGCCTTCAAGCAAATCGGACCTCTGCCTGTAGAGGTTGCCGACCCGTGTGCTTAGTCGACAAAATTGCTCAAGTGGTAGTAGTAGTAGTAGAAAACTTTATTATGCAAAATAATAGAGACATGCTAGAATTCCAGTGCCCTGAGGAATTGTTAAAGTGGCGTTAGTGGCAGATAGCCTGCCCAGCGCCGTTGCCTCAGCTATCGACTGATTTTGTGGGTGCGTCCCATCTTCAGCGTGTCACATGAAGAATATTTTGATGCATTTAATGCCTTAAGGTAAAATATTTACGCGTTGCCGCTTTCTTCCAATTTCATCCATTCACGAAAGTTAGCCTCCGTAGAACTATATAAAAAATTTAAGAAATTTGGGTACGATCCCATAGCAGGCTTGGTGGTCGGTCGGCATGGCATAAACAAGTTTCTCTGTAAACTAGTGCTATTTTTTTAGCAGTTCGTGGTTCAACTGCCGATTATAACTAATTTTTCTTCAACCGTCTGAAGGTGTTTTTACGTTACGGGACGGATTTCAGCTCTCCCATAGAAGAGTACTCAATACTCTAAATTGTTAACCACTTTTTCTAAAGACATAACTTACTTGCAAGAAAACTTTGTTTTTTTTTGTCACGAATATTATGTTAATCTGTTCAAACTTACTGCTTTTTTATGTTTCTTTTTCTCATTGTTTTCATTAGTGATTCGTGATCTGTGAGAGTATACATATTGCAATGCTGTGAGTGTCATCGTGTCTTTGTTCTTTTGTTTGTACGTGTCAATGAAGCGATTTTGTTACACCAGACAGTTGTACTCAACTGAAGTGCTGTTACTGAAATGCAATAAGCTTTCCTGTTTCTTCCGTACTAATTGTTATTCAATTATGTCGATTAAATATGCTTCGTGTTTAGAGCGGATAGGTAAAGAGGAAGATGTGAAATGGGTTGGCCGCAGAATGTTTTCTTTTAGATAATTCAGGATTATAAACACTTGGAAGTAATAAAAATGGGCAGATCCCACGTAAAGTGGAAATCAATGATATGCGAAGCACGAATGAAGAAGGGTAATAGGTCACTTTTAAATCAGCACAACACGAAGAAGCGGAGGTAAATTATGCCGTACATGACTTCCATGTCATGATTATCATGTTTGGATGTTTCATTTGCCTTCGTCACCTGTTAACTTCACCTGATACCAACTTCAGTGTATATGGAGTGAGCGAAACGGCCGCGAGCTTACTATGAGCGTAGCATGTAGTCATGTCTTTACATGACACGCATCTCATCATTATCATGTTTGCACCAGTCACATACCTTTGTCATCCATTCACGTCTCCTAATACCAAATTCTATATATGCAAAGCTAGCGAAACGACAGCGACCACATCATGAGTGTGGCATGTAGACATGTCGTTAAACGTTGTTTCGTTACATGATACGCATGTCATGATTTTGATGTTAGGTTATCTCGGTTGTGTTCGAAATGCAATAATGTCATACCATACCAGTTTCGCAACATATCGAGTGAATGAAACCACCGTAAGAGTCGCAAGACCATGACATGTAAATTATGACATTTATGACATGCATGATTTTCGTGTTATGACTGTTTCGTTATGTTCGTCATACAGTCATGTTAGATCATTCCAAGTTTGGTATTGATACAATTAATGAAACGGCCAGGAGAGTTAAAAGTCCTAGGCTGCTAGACAAATAGATAGATACGCTAGATACGATAGAAATAGAGACAAATAGATAGAAGGCCATACCCTGGCAAGGGGGCCGTCACTCGGCAACAGGCGCCAAACAGACGCGGTGCATATCAGTTTAAGAGAATCTTATTTCCGTATATATCTAACTTGGCTTGTGTACACACAGAAAAATGGACAATGGTGATCAATGTGTATATACAATGCAAGCTGTTATATACAGCAAAAAGAACTTATTTGCACATGCAGTGAAGACAATGCGAAAATTGTACAACAAGGACAGGACATTCATGACCATCGAGATGATTAAACTTAAATAAACAGTAATGGTATATGAACAAACAAGGGGGGGGGGAGAGGGTCATTCACAGTGTAGGGTGATGTTTTTGCATTCATCTGTGAGGACAGTTTGCTCTCGCGCTCAAGAACAACATTGCACAAAAATGACATGTTTCTAAAGAAGAAAAGAAATACGCGGTGCATATCCATCATTTACAACAATTCATTGTTTTCACATGAAGACGACGGCGTAAGTAAAAGCTCGGACATGTCAGGGTAACGAACCGTCAAACACGCTTTGGAATCAACACCGGTTTGTTTCAGTATATCACCAAGTTTTCATGGGGCAGAATCTGATGAATGTGCTGTTTTGGAGAAAAACATCGAAAGAGTAAAACTTTTAACCGACAGCAATAACTACCACAGAATATTATTCACGAGCTGCAATTGAGATGCGGCGCGCGCAACAGATCTGCAGTTCCAAACAAGAAGTCGACAGTTCAGGCAACAGCTCAGGGCGCGTTATCTATCACAGATGCCAATTGTACTTTGCTTCATATGTTTCTTCATTTTTTTAGAAAATACATCGGTCACTGAAGACCAGCCAAGTGGCAGAACATTACAAAAAAACAATATGTAAAGATGGTGAAAAATTGTGAGCATAAACAATTTTGCAATAATGAAAAATTGGCGATGCAACATATATTACAAAAGGATAACAAGCTGTATAGAAGAATAAAAAACGGCAGAAATGAAGCGATGCCATAAATCACGAAGAAAACAATGCACAAATACGCATGGGCAAACTTATAGACATGGAAACGCCTCAAGTATTACAAACACTGAGAACTAACAATCGAAAGAAAAGATTTTGAATGAAGACGAAGTACCGACATTATAATAAGCACTAGAAGTGCAGAAATGGTGCTCTTATGTGAAGGTTCGGATGCTCTGTGCAACGCTTTCTCGAAGTTATCAGATAAAATGACATCAGGTGGTAAGCTATTTCACTGTGATAATTGTTCCGAGAATGAAGAAATTTTAAAAGGCGTTAGTCCAAGTGGCGTATGGGAGCAGGTTGTGCATATGACGGTGCCAAAATTCGCGAGGAGGAAATGATTGTAGGTATTTATAGGCAGGAATATTAAGCTTACCATTATAAATGAAATGGCGAAAATATCAGGCGTGGAATTCTGCGGCGTTCTTGAATCACAGGAATGTTTTCTTTTATTATATATATGTGAGATAATCATATAGTATAAACTTAGAAAAAAGTAAAGCGCACCACACGTATTTTAATCATTACATGTTTTTATATCTTTTTTGTAAAAAGGGTCCCAAATTACTGGTGCTAATTGAAGTTTAGGCAAAATATGTGCTTTGTACGCCAGCATTTTTTAATTCGGAGTTTTTTTTTCATTTGTGCCTCAGGAAACTAAGCTTAGGGGGAGCTGTTGCGAAGACAATTGCTATATGAGCGGTACAACAAAGCGTGTTGTCATGGTTATTCCTAGGTATTTATATTAATTCACTTCCCGTACTGGTGTTTTTTGGACCTGCTAGGTAAACGAGAATGGCTGATTTTTTTTTTCGTCACGTCTAGGAGTACTCTTTTCTCCGGACTTAGTGCCATTTATGACCGAATACACCACTCAGTAACTATTGTTGATGCCAGACATAAATGAACCTCATCTTGTCGGCATGTCACTTTTTTATATAGAACGCAGTCCTCAGCGAACAATCTGATAACAATGTTAGTCTCAATTAAGCCAGCTATGTCGTTTATGTATATAAAAAAAAAATTGGCCCGAAAACACTTTTCTGTGGAACGCCTGATAATACCGGTAATTTGTTAACAATGTTTTAACAATGTTAACAATGTCAATTTGTTAACAATTTGAAACATGATGCACCCCCCCCCCCCCCATCAACACACGGCTTATGCTCGTCCAAGTGTGTCAAACTTCATGATTGATACTACAAGACACAACGAAAAGCCTGGGGCTCACAGGCACGACAAAACACCATAAAGCCGGCACGTTTGCTCATTGACAAGCGGGAAACGGCTTCAGCGAGCTCAGCAGTAGTGGATTATGATGATGTAGAGAGCAGGAAGCTTCGCTTAAAATAGAATCTTTTTGTTGATACAACGTTACCTTTTAACCAAAGTGATGAAGAAGACATGTGTGAAGATAAACTACTTACGTTGGTTACGTATAAAAAAAGCGAGCAGAGAGCATCCCAGTCGTCTTTCGACCAACAGTTCAAGGTTCTAGCTTCGGGAAAGTGAACCCTAATCGAGTGTCAAGCCAAGGTCAATTTTTTGGCTAAAAAAAGTGCCGCCATTCAGAGCAACCAGCGATGGAAGCTTCAGTGTCAGCGTTACTTCTTTAGTTCCAGCAAAGCGTCTTCTGAAGCTTCCGAATGCAAGCGTCCTGGAAGTTAAGCCTTTCATTTCAGAATCATACACTCGGAACGTTGGGAAAGAGAAGCATCTGCCTCTGCAGCATTCAGACGAACAACTCCTAGAGTACTTGAAAGATGCAGGGGTTATATCGCCGGGGCGGCAAATTAAATATTACCGCCAGGAAGATGGAGGAATAACGTCGCGTCCACTTCACGCAGTGATTCTGACTTTTCGAGATGACCACCCGATTCCAGGAAGAATCTACTTAAGATTCACCAGTCACCCAGTGGAATAATATCTTGGTCCATCACTTCGGTGCTATAACTGCCAGCGATTTGGACACATGGCAAAAAGTTGCCGTAACACGCGCCGGTGAAAGATCTGCTCAGAAGAACACCATTATAAGGAGTGCAAGTCAGTTCTTCAGCCTAAGTGTGCAAACTGTGCAGGCAATCACGCTGCCGCATATTCAGGCTGCCCGCAAAGTAAACCTGCGGAAAAAAATCAGACGGCATGAGCTCATTCATGGAAGAAAACTGCGCCCCAATGAACCATCTCCAAACCTTGAGATTGTTCATCCTGTACGTGATCCACCTGAGTGGCCACCGCAATAACAGCCGACAAACACGCCAAGAGAACCGCCAAGAGCACACCCGAGAGACCACTCACGAGAAGTACCTTCAAGTAACCCAACCTACGCGTCAAAGCTGCGAACGCCCACGCGACCTTAGCCGGAAAGTAGCATAACCGACAGTGCCAGTGTTCGCCCCAACTACAACATCAAAACGTCAAGTCGTTCTCAACAGGCCTTAGAAAATGAACCATTCAATGGAGAGCTTGCCTTGCAGTCATGCAATTGATTCTACCAATGCTTTTCGCAGCACTTAGGGCAATCCTGTCTGCTCTACCACAAGCAAACAACCTGCCAGAAGTAAAAGCCCTGCTGCCTCTGGAAGCACTATTGTGTCAACAATCCGGGTCAAACATGCGACAAGAACTATAGTCATCATCATCATCATCATCATCATCATCATCAGCCTGACTACGTCCACTGCAGGACAAAGGCCTCTCCCATGTTCCGCCTGTTAACCCGGTTCTGTGCCTGCTGCTGCCAATTTATACCCGCAGACTTCTTAATCTCATCTGCCCCCCTGACCTTCTGTCTCCCCCTAACCCACTTGCCTTCTCTGGGAATCCAGTCAGTTACCCTTGACGACCAGCGTTATCCTGTCTACGCGCTACATGCCCGGCCCATGTCCATTTCTTCTTCTTGATTCAGTGGAACGCCAATAGTCTTCAAAGGGAGTGTGCTGACTTCCGTAAACTTCCTTTACAATACAACTTTTCAATACCTTGCTTTCAAGAGCCAAGAATGAATGACCATTTCCGCCTGTCTAACTACGTGATTCATAAGTCATCTCATTGAAGTGGTTCTAGCAGAGTGCTTCTGTGCGTGAGAAAAAAGCTTACCTTTTCACCAACTTCACTCGAATGATTCGGACTTACCGGAATTTGTCGCTTGTAAAGTATCATTTGGTGAGCAGTGCATAACGGTGATTAATCTTTACCTGCAACCTTAATCCGTATTTCGGGGGGAAAACTAGCAAATATCTTCAATATTTCTAATTCATATACACTTGTATGTAGTGGAGACATTAATGCACACAACATAATCTGGGGAAGTGATCGATGTGATGCACGTGGGAGCGTTGTAAGGTTTACCGCAGACAAATTCTAAATGATGGCTTCCCAACTTTTCTCCGCGGGTAACGTCTATGCAAGTCGAGTTGCATAGATGTTACCATGTGTTCTCAAGATCTAGAGAATGGTATGAGATGGACTACGGGAGTGGGAACACGTTGTAGTGACCATTTCTCCATCCTTATAAATCACCCCTACTTGCGAAATAATGACATCGGGCCTCAAAGCAAACTGACGGACTGGAAAGAATTTTGGTACCACTTAAAAACCAAATTAGCGAACTTACGACAGTTGAAAGCTTCACTGAATTCTTGCAGGATAATGCGAATAAATGTACAAAAAAGTTCTGCAGTGCAGGACTGCAATAAAGTTTTGTTTTCATTCTATTCCATTCCAAAAGACTATGCTGCAGTTGACGGAAAGTATGAACATCTAAGAGCCATCAGGCGACGTTCCGCAAGGGCATATCTACGTAGCGGAATTTTAGAAGCGTACAGAAATTCACGTAGTATTCCCAGTGTAATGCGCAGACGACTAGAAAATTCAGGTAAATGATGCTGGCTTGAATTTTGTGGAACGCTCTCTGCCCACACACCTAGTCCGAAAATGTGGCTGCTAATTCGGGCATTTTGCGACCCAGTGGCAAAGAACTTCCCATTTCGTGCTCTTTCTGCAGCCTTGTAAACAGAGGAAGTTGAGGTTGCAGATGAATTTTGTCAACTTATCAGTAGGTCCGGCTCATCACAATGTGCTTCATTTGATATTTTTGTTGCGTTAGCCAGCCAGAAAATTAATGCATGCTATTGGGCGCAGCATCTTCAACTAGACCCTGTATTTACGTTAAGAGAGCTGCTATGTGCTGTAGTAACATGTCGTCTAAAATCGGCCTCTGGACTAGATGGAATTACTTAAAATATACTAAGGAACCTTCAGCCAACATGACGACCATTTTCTTATATATTTAGAAGATCTTATGGACCCAAGAAATGACACCCGAGTCTTGCAATCTCACTCGCATCATTCCGATCCTAAACCTGCTAAGACGCCCTTGAACCTTGAATCCGTCCACCCAGTTAGTCTGACAAGTTGTTTATGTAAGGTAATAGAAAAAATGACTGATGCGCGACTTCAGTGATCGTGTTACAGAACTTTTGTATTGTCCAAGTGTTTAACAGGTTTTATGAAACAGAGATGTACAACAGATGCAATACTGGACATAATAACGTATGTAGAACTTTAAAGCGCCTGTGATAGTTTGACGATCGCTGTGTTCTTGGACATCAAAAGAGCATTTGACACAGTCAGTCACACCCATCTTCTGATAAGTATGATGGAACTCTGACTGTCCGGCAGGTCTTTGCACTGGATCACTAAATTTATTCAGGTTGCAAAATAATCATTCAGACGAGTGAAGAGGGCTGAGCACGACGTCAGGCAGGGAGGGCCACCGGGAAGCGTACTCAGCCCTTTTATTTCCAACTGTGTTATGGCAGATTTAGTAAAATGACTGCCTTGTCGGTTGAGATACTCCTTATATGCAGACTATGTGTGCATTTGGGCATCTGGGACTAACGTACAGTTAACTCAGATGGCATTGCAAGAGGGCCTAAATATTACAAAACACTTATTAAAAGAAAAAGAAATGGTTTTGTCGCACGAAAATAGCTGTATTGTCCTTCACTCGTACGAAGTTGAAGAATTTCAATCTCGATTTAGAAGGAGAACGACTAATTACTGTGACTAATTATCAATTTCTCGGAGTAACACTTGATTGGCAGCTATCAGGGGCACCTCACATAAAAAAACTAAAAAAAACGAGGTGAGTATGCTAGTGAATATACTTCGTAGAATCGCTAGTAAATTATTAGGCGGATCTGTATCATCCATGCTCGCCGTTCACAATGCTTTGAAACGAAAAAAAAATTGTATTTTCTGCAGCAGTCTTATACGGCAT
The DNA here is from genome assembly GCF_013339725.1 of Rhipicephalus microplus. NCBI lineage: Eukaryota > Metazoa > Arthropoda > Arachnida > Ixodida > Ixodidae > Rhipicephalus > Rhipicephalus microplus. The sequence goes on from NC_051167.1 coordinate 150,910,318, forward strand.
TTGCCACACTTCAGAAAAGCGACTTCAAATACTTTTAGCTAGGGGACTTTGCATCTGCCTAGGTATTCCACGAGCGACTTCCAGAAGCCTTTTCATAGCAGAGACTCGACAACCACCTTTTCCAGTAATGATAACAATCGAAACACGCCGTGATTTTTTTCGCTTACAGGCGAAACCCAAAGACCACTTATTGGCACTGCGGATTTATTGAAGGAATATAAGCAATTATATTGGATAAATACGATATAATCTACATATATTACCAAGGAATTAATTTTGCAAGTCTGAAGTTGACTATACTCTATGGCTGCTTGCAATACCGAGCATTGAACCGACCATAGATGACATCATCAAAAAGAGACACGTGTTCATCCAAGCTGCTCAACAGCTTATGGTGCCATCATCATCATCATTTCTCAATCACCGCGCCGCGCCTCTCACGCAGCTGATGCTAGCTCGAACTGCGCGAGAATTAGAACGAGCTCAGGCACCTGGCGCGTCGGACGTGGACAGCCACCGCGGCTCTGCTTCAGGCGTGGAATAAAGTGGCGAGATCAGCACGGCCCCGTCTGCCGCCTTCGACGCCGTCTCACGTCTCTCTTCTCTCGTCGCTACATTGGTGACCCGGACGTGCCGCTACATTGGTGACCCGGAGAACACGCCCTTCGCCGAACGGTCCGCTGCCATGTTCCCGCAACTCTGCCCGCCAGTGCCGCCGTTCCAATCGACCTACCCCAAGGTATGGTTCATGCAGCTCGATGCCATTCTTGCGCTGAATGGCGTCACGGACCAGCCGCTGATGCACGCCATTCTTCAAGACGCCCTTCCGGTAGAGTTGCGTCATCTCTCTGGCACTTCAACCTCCAGCCAGCAGCCTTACGATGACCTCTGCTCTGCGGTGCTTGCCAGCTATGGCTTCACCTACCACCCGCTGCCTTTCACCCGCGACTCACAGGTTTCGTCTGCGTCGCAGCGTGCGGTACCCTCCGGCCCGACAGTCTTCACTGACCGGGACCTAACTTCCCCGACTACGTCTCCTACAACATCTTGTCCGGCCGCTATCAACGCGAGTCCCGCGTACGAATGCCCGTCCGACGAGGTTCAGAACATTCGTGCTGCACGCGACCAGTCAGCCACGAAATCCGACGAGCTTCTTCAATACGTTCCTGTAGCCAACGACCGGGTCGCCACGAGGTGCATTTTTTCGAAGTCCTCGGCCATTGTCCCTCGGGCACTCTCGCCACCCGCATGTCTTCTCCGGCCTACACAGACCACGATTTCTCAGACATGTCAGACTCCACGACGGCTTCATCGCCGCATGCCCCGGAGTCTGCCAAGACTACGGATATCCTCACGCTCACTATTCGCCCCTTGGTCGCGGAGACTTCAGCGTCGACGATGTCCGAAGGCGCCTCCCCACCCACCTCGACGCTCTCTGCGTCCTGCCAGCAGCAAACGTCTTCAGCCCCGCAGTCTCCCGCAGCCGAAATTAAAGTCATAAGCCGTCAACCACAGCCAAACTTCCGAGAGGCTGCGACTATGACTGACGCAGCTGAGGACGACGTACCTGGCGTGCCTATGGCACTGCAGACTACATATGCCACACATGCTGTAGAGGTTGTCATCGATCATGCAGACCTGCACACCAACCCTCATGCGCGGAGAGCCGTTGGTCTTTCAGGTGTGCCACCCGATCCTCCATCAAAGCTCACGTCTTCTGAGCTTCACAACTATTCCCCAGAGCATTTGGCGCCGGATGCAGTGAGCCACACAGGCTCGTTGGTAACAACAGCGACGACGTGCGGTCCAACTGCATATCTGCCGCCCTTGATAGTATGCCAACGAAATCGTCACGTTCGGCATAGTACAGAGAGGCCCTTTTTCAAGCCTCTTGCTAAACAGTCATGTGTTGCAGCCTTGGCCTTCAAGACGGCGCAAACACCTACGAGGTTTTCCCGACGCAAGGGCCAACCACTTGCCGTGCACATGACTAGCCTCAATGCATGGCGTTTCCGCATCCGTCGACTCGCCCACACGCCCCGGCATGCCGGTCGCAGTGCTACGCGTAGGCCGGTGTTTCATCGACAGAGACGTCCGCACCAGCCCGGCCGCGACGCTGCTCCTTGTCGACAGCATGCTCGGCACCCTGTGCACTGTCCGAGACCCCGCAGTGGCCGTGAAACTTCAGTGCTCGGTCATCATGGGTGCGTTCCGATCCTTCACACTATTTCGCCCACATTGCCGGCACGAGCTCTTCAGCGCCTGTCCACAGTTTCAGCTGTGGGCACGTTTGTCAGCCGCGTCTACTCGAAATGGCGGGTGCGCATTCGAATGGTGCCACCGCGTAATTGTGGGATGGATGTGTCTATGAACACAGCGACCCGGCACTTCCTTCTTCGTCCCTTGCGCTTCTCCCAGAGTCGCCCACCGGAGACACACCGCCTACTGATGGCCCATAAACGTTGACAACCTGGACTTGCCAAATGAACACTTTATGGATTGCCGTTCATGTATATAGCATTTGTCGCTCTCTTTCTTTTTCATATGCCTTCAAATCGCGCAAAGCGCTAGGGGGGGAGCCCTGTAGTGCCATCATCACCATCATCATTTCTCAATCACCGCGCCGCGCCTCTCGCGCAGCTGATGCTAGCTCGAGCTGCGTGATAATTAGAACGAGCTCGGGCACCTGGCGCGTCGGACGTGGACAGCCACCGCGGCTCCGCTTCAGGCGTGGAATAAAGTGGCGAGATCAGCACGGCCCCGTCTGCGCCTTCGACGCCGTCTCACGTCTCTCTTCTCTCGTCGCTACATTGGTGACCCGGACGTGCCGCTACAAGCTAACGCTTCATCACATCCACATGCGGTATGCAGGATATATACAAGTTTACACAGTTGGACCAAGCAGTCCAACGTCTTCAACATCAGTAATTATTATACCACAGCTCAAAATTGAGGAATCGTTTAAGATATGTAGCACGACGTCATCTACTACAAATGAGCTCTTCCCTATTCTGTATGTTATAGAGTTTATTAACTCGGCAGCAGACGCAAGAAAATGGGTACTTTTCAGCGATTCAAATGCCACATTAACATCATTCTCCAGTACAAACACGACAGTAATTAGTGATAGTATGACATACGAAACACTTAAAGAGCTCACCGAAGTTAGCCAGGTGCAACAAGATATAAAATTCCCGTGGATACCTGGCCACTGAATCATTCTTGCAAAAACAGTTGCCGATAAAGCGGCATAATAAGCACATCGTAAAGATGTGACTGTGTCAATATAAATGTCGAAAATGAATGGCGTAGTATTTTAAAGGCTACCACTTTCCGAGTGAGAGAATATACTTGGATTGAGCAAAGTACAAAGAGCTGTGATTTGTATCACATCAATCTATTCATTCAAATTAAAATTACGCTAGCATTCTTGGAGTATGGAAACACTTATTCACCAATTACGGCTAGGCACCGTATACACAACACTTTTTTTCACAGAATTGGCAAAGCTTGAACTCCCGAATGCGAATGTTGATTTGTAGATGAAGACGTATGTCATATTCTTATAGACTGTCCACATCCTGATATGCCGAGACGCCTCTTAAATCGAAACTATTGGTAACAGACCGCTGAGCATGTATATCAAGAAACTTCTGGGCCCATGGCCAACAAGTGCTTCACAGACGTACGCTTTAAAAGCATTGAAACGTTTGTTAGAAGACAGTGGAATCGCTGGCAAGTATTAAGAAATAACAAACTTTGATTTGTGTAGCACATGTTGAACTTATAATATTACAATTATATCATGTGTGGGCTGAAGTGCGTGGCGCGTCGACTGTTATTTACAGTGACAATTTTTATGAAAGGGAACACGTGAACGCTGCCTCGTGCTCCGGCAGCGGCTTGTAGCGCATTCAAGCGAGAACAATAGCAATCACAGTCTCTATTCGCGTGATCTAGGGACAAGCAAAACAACTGGTCATGGGTGATATGAAACCGGCGGCAAGATTGCAACCCCCTCCCCTTTCAAGGCAATTCACCAATAACCGGTTGTTTTGCTCGCCACTAGATGACGGAAATAGAGGCTGTAGTTGCTGTCACTCCCGCTTTATTGCGCTACAAGCAGCAGCCGCAGTGTGATTGATTAATTGATTTGTGGGGTTTAACGTCCCAAAACCACCATTTGATTATGAGAGACGCCGTAGTGGAGGGCTCCGGAAATTTTGACCACCTGGGGTTCTTTAACGTGCACCCAAATCTGAGTACACGGGCCTACAACATTTCCGCCTCCATCGGAAATGCAGCCGCCGCCGCCGGGAATCGAACCCGCGACCTGCGGCTCAGCAGCCGAGTACCTTAGCCACTAGACCACCGCGGCGGGGCAGCCGCAGTGTGTGGGGCACGCGTTCGTGTGTTCCCTTTCATCAAACTTTACAATGTACACATGAGCGAATACACCTTTATAAGAACGAGACGTGTGCACTGCTATTTTGCTCAGGTTAAATTACAACTTAACTAGGGGAATATTCGAGACATTATTCGTTGACTTTAGAACACTTCTTAACTTTGTATTGTGTTGTTTGATACGTGCGTATGAATGTGTTTTTACATATTTGTCCATTAAGATGTTTGTTCAGCATTCACTCAAGAGCTACGGGGTACCAGGTACCTTACTTGTGCCTTAACATCTTCTTATATACTATATGAATACAAATTTACTCTTAAGGCTTTTGTGATCAAAAAGATAAGTCTATAGCTTTTGTAAAGCTCAGAGTTCTCGATTTTCAAAACTATGACACCTCCTGAGCGGAAGTGGTCATTTTGTGACCAGTCGCTTTGCGATAAACACGTTCGTATGACCAGGGTTCTTCGTAAGGAATAAATGAGCCTAAATGGGGTTTTTACCGCCAAACACGCAGTTCTTCATTATCACCTTGGGCAAGTGAGATTCGAATGCCGCATCGAGTGCTTTTTCATAGAGGAGAAACGTTATTGCACCTGTTTTTTTTAATGCCGAGCCATTCTTAGCGAACTTCGGCGACATTGAGCGTATCTATCTATCTATCTATCTATCTATCTATCTATCTATCTATCTATCTATCTATCTATCTATCTATCTATCTATCTATCTATCTATCTATCTATCTATCTGTCTGTCTATCTATCTAGCCGCCTACAACTTTAGGCTTTCCTGGCCGTTTGAATATTGGTATCAATACCCAACTTAGTATGGCATAAGATGACTATATGACACGCGTATTCGACTAGTCATAACATAGAAAATCATGATACGTATGTCATAAAAGTCATGATCTACATTTTATGGTCTTGCTACTCTTGCGGTGGTTTTGTTCACATGACAAATTGCAAAACTAGTATGGTATGACATGACTGCATAGCGAACAGAAAACGACAGGCCCTAACAAGAAAATCGTGACATGCGTGTCATGTAACAAGAGGACTACATGCCACGCTCATGCTGCGCTCTGGGCCAGTTTGCTAGCTTCACATATACCAAACTTGGTATTAGGTTACGTGAAGGGATAGCGAAGGTATCTGACTGGTGCGGTAATCATGAGATGCTTGTCATGTAACATGACTACGTTCCACGCCCATGATGCGCTCGCGGCCGTTTCACTACCGTCCCATATACCAAGTTTGGTATAACGGGGCGTGAATGGATGACGAATGTATGTGAGTGGTGCAATCATGATAATCATCAGTGTAGGTGCGTCTCATGTAACAACATGGCTACGTCCACCAAGCCATCGAGGCAGCTGAGGAGCTTGGCATCTCAGTCCCCACGTAGGAGCTGCCCGCAACACAGTGATCTGTGTTTTCTAGGACTTAATAAAAGTTGATCCAATCCAATTCCTCGCTCGAGGCCATTTCACTATCTTCACATACACCAAATACGGTATTACGTGACACGAAGGGATGACATAGGTAAATGACACATCCAAACATGACAATCACGACATGCATGATATGTAACAACATGACTACATACCAAACTCATGATGCGCTCGCGGCCGTTTCGCTAGCTTCACATATGTCAAATTTCGTAATACGCGATGTCAATGAATGACGAAGGTATGTGATTGGTGCGAACATAATAATCATGAGATGCGTGTCTCGTGAGGAGGTTGGTGATGGCTCCGTGCAGGTCGGACGCGTTGCGATCGGCTCCAGTGATTTCTTCGCTTCTTGGTGTTATGTGAGGCTGCATTCACACGAAATGGGGTCGCAACAAACTTCTAAGATCATCGGGACGCTGTGGACACAAGAATCGCACCGTTAGGTGGACTATTTGTACAATAATAAGCGACTTTCATGATGACGACGCTCAGTGTGCAGCTACAGACGCCGTCGTTTGGCCCGGCCACGCTACTGTCTGCATGGTGCACAGGCACCGCATCCCAAACAGAAAAGAACTTGTTTTCGCCACATTAAGAGACGGAAGATGAATCACTAAGGACCCCGGGGGACGCTGAAGAGAATAACGAGGATTCTGGATGGATTGCGGTGACTAAAAGATGGTCGGAAGTGAGGAAAGCCATTAGAGCTGCTGGCACCGGAACGCCGGCGTCTAAGACGAACGCTCAAGAAACTACGTGCGGCCGTCAGAGCTTCAGAGATGTCAAGAAAAACCTGACAAGGGGCAGCGAGATGCCACTGCTGCCATGTGAAGAAACTAAGGTCATCGTGAGGCCGAGAGGTGGTCTGTGTATTAGCAAGTCTGTCGTGGCAGAGGCTATATGGAGTGCGGCGGGGCTAGGTCGGGAAAGGAGAAACGCGGATACAATGTGCCCTAATCACCTGCAAAATATTATGGTCGTGAATACTTCGAGCCAAGAGAATGTTAAGCTCTACGTTAACTTTGAAGCTTTTATGGCGGCCGGACAGCGTCACGAAGTCAGTGCATATGTGACTGCTCCGCATGCCACCTGCAAGGGAGTCATCCATGGGATCCCTCATAGTGATGATCCAGGAGCCATCGACCGAAAGATTGTCAACGCAAGAAATCCACTGGCCCTTGGAGCAAAAAGAATTAAGAATACTGGCGTCATAATAGTGCTGTTTGACAAGTACAAAGTTCACAATTATGTTTCCTATGACGGCACCCTCATCAAGTGCACTTTATAGAGGAAGCAAATTGATGTTTGCTATGCCTGCGGCCAACCAGGACACCGCTCTGACGTCTGCCCGACGCCCGATGCTTCCGTCTACAAGGCTTGCAGACAAGCTATCCAGTAAGAAGAGGATCAGTTTTGTGAACCAATATGCAGTTTGTGTGGCGCAAAGTACCTCACCGCATCCAGGGAGTGCCAGCACCGATATCAGATACCCTACGTCGTCAGGCGCAGGTGAGACTTAAGGGCCCGCGCCCCTCGGGAAAGGTCTCCATTCGTCAATATCGATGGCTTCCTCGAGCTCAACGACTATCATTAGCAGGGTCAGCCCGGACCATCGGCTCCTGGAAGCAGATTCAAATCACGAGGGAGATCCAGAACCAGAGGCAGCTGCGGGAGTCGTTCCACGTCCAGGTTGCGTCTCGGATCCCGTTTAAGATTCGGGGTCTGCTCTATGTCCAGGATACGGTCTTAATCCAGGGGTGGCATCAGACCACGTGCCAGCTCTCGTGCTCGTTTCGGATTCAGTCTCAGACCTGGCCAGGGAAAGACTGACGCACCGAGCACGAGATCTGACACCTCGCCTAGGGCAGACTTCGGGCACGCATGGGGACCCCAGCTGTACGGGACAGTCCACGCCACCGAGGACCAGAGTAGGGGCAATTTGAACCTAACCTGGGTCGACAGGGTTCGTAGTAATGACGGCGAGCAACCCATGATGGGACCCGTCCCAAGAGCATGCTAGAGAAGTGGAGATATTACGATTGAAAAAGGAAAACGCTGAGCTTAAGGATACGCTTACTAAAATGGCAAATGAAAGGGCGGAGTTTAAAAGAATGCTGAGCACGATGCACAGCAATAGTGAAGGCGAAACCACCGATACGCCGGTTCCGGCCCCTATTTGAGATGGGCCCATGGCAACCAAACGAATAGCGATAGTAAGTAAGCTTAAGTACACGGAATCTCAAGTCGAGGAGATTAAGCAAACGCTGGTTACAGTGACAGAGAACATTAAGATGGTGGCAGGAAGTGTGACTAGCCTCACGGAGAGTGTTAGGCAAATCCAGGCTGCACTCAGTGACCCAGTAGAGGAGCTTAGGGCAATGAACGAGCGCATCATTGCGCTAGAAAGTCACGCCAAACTGCCTAAATCTGTGCCATAGAGTGCGCCACCTGGCAACGTGGAAACTGCCATTCCCGTACACGTCAACAGCGCAGGAGTTAATTACGAAGAGGAACAGATTTTTCGAGCCACACTGACTACTCAGTGTGGTGATCAAACTATAATTCATAATAGATAACGATAATGACACTGTCTGTATTTGGCAATGGAACTGCAGGGGGTACGCTGGTAAAAGATCACTCCTGCAGGAGTACTTTAGAACAATAACGTAGAAACCTCAAATTATAGCCCTTAAAGAGACCTTAGCCTCTGCAGCGTCCCTTTCTGGTTACCGGGCAATCTCTGGCCAGTCAGGCAGACGAGGTGTCTGCACACTGATAAGTAAAAAGCTGACACACGTCGCCCACAACTTTAAGCTGGCCAGATGCAATATCGAATATGTAATTGTAGATATCCTACTTGACACACCACGGCGCAATCAGCACAAAAAACCGTGTTTTTTGTTTTTAATGTCTACAGTAACCCCAGGCACAGGCGCCAGCAGTTCAAGACGTTGCTAGAGAGGGCCGTTCAATTAGCCGGTCCTCGGCCCCTTGTCATAGTCAGTGGCTTCAATGCCCCACATGGCTTATGGGGATACGTGTATGAGACGAGAAAAGGTCGTGACCTCTGGCAGGATGCCACCAAACTAGACCTTACCTTAATCACTGATAAGGCTTTTCCTACGCGGATAGGCAACTCTGCGACCATAGACACGATGCCAGACCTTGCTTTCAACAAGAATCTCGAAAAGACTACATGGGCCAACACCGCCATGGATTTTGGCAGCGACCACTACGTTCTGCAAACTTATAATATAGTGGACCATAGCAGAGTCCAAGAGTTCATGGTGGTTGTTGACTGCGATCTTTTTCGCAGCATCCGCGATAGAAGGGCCAGTGCTCCTGACAATTACGAGGAATGGTGCCAGGGCATCCACAGAGATACCACCGCTGCAACCAAGAAGATAAAGACAGATTTAAGTGTGGAGAAGATAGACAGTAGGCTTGCCCACCTGCTCGAAGCCAAGACAGCTCTATTTTCTCTATGGAAGAAGCAGAGGCACAACCGTAGAATGAGGCTAAAAATATCAAAGTTCAACAAAGAAATCAATCAAAATTGCGACACACGTCGCAAACAGCAGTGGGACAAGCTGTGCGAGTCCGTCGACGGTCAAATCCTGGCAAGTCCTGGCACCTTCTGAAGCACCTCTTAGACGAGCACAGCACTAGAGCCAACCATAGAAACACTTTAGCCCGTGCCCTTCACGAAGCCACCAAAGAAGAGGGGGTTCACAAACTCGTTACCTGATTAGTTTCCACAAACCTACCGGTTGAACGAGAGGACGAAAACGGCATGTTCCTAGAGTATGGTGGCCCTCCTTTACCTGAACTATACGAAGTCTTTTCAGAGGCTAAAATCAGGAGAGTGATACAAATGCCCAATCGCACGTCGGCACCAGGGCCAGACGGGATCACGATCAGAGTACTCCGATACCTCGACGAGATATTCATAGAACGTCTAACTGGTTTCATCAATGAAGCATAGAAAACAGGAAGGGTTAGTGAGGAATGGAAGCTAGCTGACACTGTAGTGATTCCCAAGCCAGGAAAGTCTCCTGGCGTTGAGAATCTTCGCCTCATGTCCCTCACGTCATGCGTGGGTAAGGTGGCAGAGCATGCGTTTCTCAAAAGACTTCACGACTACCTAGAGGGAAATGAGATTTATACGCACAATATGATGGTGTTTCGTACCGCCCTTTGAACGCAGGATGCAATGCTGTTCTTTAAGCACCAAGTCTTTGATGGATACTCTAAAGATACAAAGGCTCTTCTTAGCCTAGACCTAGAGAAGGCCTTTGACATCAAGCACGAATTCATCTTGGAGACTGAGGCGAAACTCGAGCTTGGGCCCACGCTGTAGAACCACATCAAGTCGTTCTTGTCTAAAAAAAAGCGAGGCTGCGCATCAGGAACTTCTCTGAGGATGTACCATTCGGACATCGAGGCATGCCCCAGGGGTCTGTGAATTCACAGGTGTTGGTAAATTTCTGCATGATCGGACTGTCAAAAAGACTGGCTAGCGTGTACGGCATCAAGCATACCATCTATGCCGACGACATCACAATCTGGTGCGTTGGCGGCAGCGAAGGCCAGGTGCAAGATGCTCTACAAGAAGCAGTCATCGAAGTGGAATTGTACTTGCGCCCAACGAAACTCAGAAGCTCACCCGCCATGTCAGAGCTCCTGCTCTATAAAAAAGAACGAGGTGGCCCACCTAAGAGATGGAAACCCATCGAAGAAAGCGATATACACCTTTACATGAGGGATGGGGAGAAAATCCGGAAGATAGACACCATCCGGATTCTCGGCATGTTTATTTCAGCGAAGGGTGGCAATGGCACCGCTCTGCGAAAGATTGTCGCCAAGACTGACAACGCTTTTCGACTCGTCAAAAGAGTCTCCGGGAGACATGGAGGCCTTAAGGAAGACAATTTGTTAAGGCTCATCAATGCGTTTGTGTCTGCCACTTTACCAACACCATTGCCATGCACAACTGGCTTAGGTTGGAGTGGGACAAGCTCGACGCGATTATCAGAAAGATCGTCAAGGAAGCACTGGGGCTTCCCGTACGCACACACACCGAGAACTTGCTCGCGCTCGGTGTGCACAACTCTGCTGCCGAGATAGCGGAAGCGCAGCAACGCTCGCAGCTGGCTCGCTTGTCCACTACGACGGCTGGTTGGCGCATACTTGACGAGCTAGGTTTTAACCCTATGGAGCTGGAAACAAATAACGTGCGTATATCAAAACATATACAGGAAAACGTCATTTTTGCCCCAATACCCCGCATCACCCACCCTGTACAAAATGAGGGACGTCGTCAGGCAAAGGTGAAAGCTCTAGTGAAGAAATTGGTAAAAGGTGGCGTAAATGCAAGTTTAGTTGACACTGCAGCATATCCAGACGGCGAAAAGTTCGCAGCAGTGGTCGTGAACCAGACGGGCTCGACCACAAACTGCGCCAGAATACGCCCAACGAACCCCCGGGTGGCCGAACAAGTGGCCATCGGACTCGCTCTGCTTAATGGTCGGTGCGAAGAGGTGTACAGCGACTTCAAGTACGCAGTCAGAGCCTTTCAAAAGGGCCGCATATCAGCACAGGCAGCTAGGGTCTTGAATAGCTCCACCAGCGATACGATTGTCTCTCACACCATACATTGGTTCCCCGCGCATGTCGGCTCCGTAAACAACGTTGCACTGAACCCGAACGAGTAGACCCACTAAGCAGCGCGCGCGCTCACTGACCGCGCTGCTCCCGACCTGGGCGACGGCTCCAGTGCCGACAACGTGGGACATAAAGACATGCCTACTACACACAACGAGGTTACTAAGTATTAATCCCCAATGCCACATTCAAAACTCAATAGAGCACAGGCCGTCTCGTTGCACTTACTTAAAACCCATTCGTACCCATCGTTAGCATACCTAAACGCAATTTATCCTCACAAATTCCCTGATGCCGCCTGCGCCACTTGCGGTCAGACTGCTACATTAGCACACATGCTCTGGGAGTGCGGGTCGCTTGGACCGATTTATAGCTAACCCGAGTGGGATGCGCTTCGGCACAGCCTAGAACTTCAGGACCAAATCCTGGCTGTCCAGTGTGCCCTCGACAGGGAAGTCAGGCTAGACCTGCCGGTCCCCAAGTGGGAGTAGACGGGTGACGCGTGGACACCTCAGCGTCTGCACTGGACTATAATAAAGTTGTTCTCACTCACTCACTCACTCACTCACTCACTGATGTGAGAACATGACTACATGCATTAAACAAGGAGCCAATACACTTCGACGTGACCAGGTGCGCGCACGCACCGGCGTTAGTTTCGTCGAGTCACGTCAGCGTTGCCACGCCAGGCGCCAGTCTTGCCATATACTCGCAAGCGCGCGCAGCGTTGCTTTGTCGCATGCGCGTTTCTGCGCATCCGGCATTCCTCCGTACTGAAAATAGGCAGACGCAGTGATGTCTGGGTAACGCATGGGCAACAAATGCAGCATGTCGCACTTCGCACCGGTTACCGTCGGGCCGCGATGACGGACGCTCGTCGCACCGGTCGCGTTTGGCGTCAGACTATACAGTGCTCGCATTTTTCTAATGTAGCTTTGCTGTGCCCAGCGTGCGCGCGCGTCAACATTACGTTACAATATATTGGTAGCTTCACTATACACTCGAGGCCATTTCGCTAGCTGCACAATTTCCAGATTTGGTGTTACGTGACGTCAATGGATGACAAAGGTATATGACTGGCGCAAACATGATACTCATAAGACACGTGTCATGTAAGAACATGACAACATACCACGCTCGTAGCGTGCTCGCGACCATTTCGCTGGCTCCACATATACTAAATATGGCATCACGTGACGCGAATAGAGGACGAAGGTAAACGCCACATCCAAACATGACAATCATGAGACAGAAGTTGTGTACGGCATAATTGGCATATCAACTGTCCTCATTCATACTTCGCATATCATCGATTCCTATTGTACTTGGGATCTGCTATTTTAAAATTTCTTAGCGAACTTCGGCGACTTTGAGCGTTTCTATCTATCTACCTACCTACCTATCTATCTATCTGTCTATCTACCTATCTATCTATCAATCTATCTATCTACATATCTAGCCATCTACGACTTCTAGCTCTCCTGGCCATTTGGATAATGATATCAATACCAAACTTAGTATGGTACACCATGACTGTATGACGAGCATATTTGACTAGTCCTAACATGAAAATTTCATGGTCTCGCTGTTCTTGCGGTGGTTTGTTCACATGACATGTTGCAAAACTGGTATGGTATGACATGATTGCATGGTGAACACAAGCGACAGATCCTAACCTGAAAATCATGACATGCGTTTCATGTAACAACATGACTTCATGCTACGCTCGCGAAATGGTCGCGAGCGCGTCCATTTCGCTAGTGTCGCATATACCAAATTTCGTATTACGGTACGTGAATGGATGACGGAGGTATGTGACTTGTGCACACATGGCAATCATGAGATGTGTGTCATGTAACAACATGACTGCATGCCACGCTCACGATGCACTAGCTGCCGTTTCGCTAGCTTCACTTATACCAAGTTTCGTATTACGTGACATGAATAGATGACGTAGCTAATTGGCACATCCAAACATGATACTCACGACATGCGTGTCATGCAACAGCATGACTACATGCCACACTCATGATGCGCCTGCGGCCGTTTCGCTAGCTTCACATACGCCGAATTCGGTACTACGTGACGTCAATGAATGATGAAGGTATATGACTGGTGCAAGCATGATAATCATAAGATGCGTGTCTTATGAGGACATGGCTACATTCCAATATCAAGACGCCAACAAAATTCGACTTGACCCGAGGTGCGTGCAAGGTGGCGTTCGTTTCGTAGCGTCACGCCGTCGTTGCCACGCCAGGCGCCGGCCTTGCCATGTACTCGCAGGCATGCGCCGTGCCGCGTTGCTTCGACGGAAGTGCGTTTGAGCTCGTCCGGCATCCTTTCGTCACGAAAAAAGAGAAACGCAGTGTTATATGGGTAACGCATCGGCTCGAAAGGCAGCATGTCGCATTTCGCGCCAGTTGCTGTCGGGCCGCGCTTACGGACGCTGGTCACGCCTGGCATCAAACTATATAGTGCTCGCGTTTTGCTAACGTAGCGTCGCTGTGCTCAGCGCGTGTGCGCGCCAACGCTACATTGGAGTATATTGGGCCCTCCATGATGCACTCGCAGCCATTCTGCTTGCTCCACATATACCGAATTCGGTGTTACGTGACGTCAATGGATGACGCAATATATGACTGGTGCAAACATGATAATCCTTACACGCGTGTCATGTAAGAACGTGACAACATACAGTGCTCATAGCGGGCTCACGACCATTTCGCTGGCTCCACATATACTATATTTGGTATCACGTGACGTGAATAGATGACGAAGGTAAACAACACATTCAAACCTAATAATCATGACACGGAAGTTGTTTACTGCATCATTTACCTCCACCTCGTAACGTTGTGGTTAGCTAAAGTGACATATCAACATTTCTCATTCGTGCTTCGCATATCATCGATTCCCGCTGTACGCGGTATCTGCCATTTTTTGTTAAACTAGTCTAGTTCCACTTGTTTGCTTTTTTTAGCGCTTCATACAATGCTTTTTGACAACCTACAGGAATCAACGAGTGTTTTTTTTCCTCGCACCTTACACGCACCGTTCAGGTCACTTTGTATAGCGTATTCTGAAAACAGTACAGTGTTCTGTAGAAGATTGTCGTGCGAAGCGTGTTGAATATGTCTTATTTGTTGGCATCTGCATTTTCGAGCCTTTCTGCTCATTTTTCTCACTGGTGCACCGCTTTTTAGCGATTTGGCAATTTGCGTTCCTCTTTGAGAGTTTTACATATTAACTTTTTCTTTGTCATTTTCTTCTAATGTAACGCTGTTTGCGAAGAAGTAAATATTACGACTGAAGAAAACAGTTCTGACAGTGCGTTGTTTTGTTGCCTATACCTAACCCATCGTATCTTTAGCGCATTCCATGTTCAACGAGCTGTGTGTGGCGTTTTTTTTTTTGTTCATAAATTTTTTTGCAGCACGCATCTATTTGTGTTGTTTTTTCGTTTTTCTGGCTATGGGCTTTCCATCAAATGTCTTGTACAAAGCACCAACAGTTGCGTTTGGCACGGACGCTGGATGAAAGAGCGCACAGGGCTTTCATCCAGTGGCCGTGCGTTTGAGGCAAGTGAAGGATGGCCACTCGGTACACGGTGCATGCTGAAAATGGAAGATAATGAAAGTGGCTGCACTGACGAAATACTAAGCCACTCGCCTCTGCACGCGCCTTTGTTGCCAAAACCCGTGAGCTTTTGTTCACCCGCACGGTGAAAGCGTTCTTCCAGTGAGTGATTGAGAAACAAGTGGTCCCTGTCGCGACACCTCTCCGGACAAGATATTGTGATGGCGTGCTGTCGCAGTAGGTGTGGACAGGCGGCAGCAGCGTGTGTGCTAACGCCAGATATATGAGTGGCTGTTTAGCCAAAATTGTCGTTTTGCGAAAGTATTTTAAGCTGTACGCTGACAAAGTTATGGAGTTCTTTTTAGCCGATTTCTCGTGTGATGAGGATAGCAAAGTGTGGGAACGCGAAGGTGGAGATACGTCTCTGAGGGAGAGTTGTTTGCTGCATTGGTGGAGCTTCAAGATAGGGTTCGTCCCACGAGGCGGTCTTAGATGAGACGGGAGGTATTTCAGGAAAATAAATGCAGAGGAGGGATACTTAGTGTTGGAGGACGAGATCGGAAAGCGTGGACAGAGATTGTGCTTGGCGCCGACTCTTATCCAGTGTTGATACTACATCGAGAAGTTCGTGCTAATGTGTGCAGTGCACTAAATGCCCGGCAAGTAATGCCGACGTTATTACAGCCTGGAGCCAATGTGTGGTCGGTTCAGTGGCCGCCCCAGCCTTTGATTGTAAATAAGTGTCAGAGGGTAAATAAACTGAAGTTTGCTAGGAAGTGAGCAAGCGGGCCTTCCCAGTTTTTGAACGTGTCGTCGTGGCCATCTGAACCATCAGAATTATATCCATTGTCCCAATCATAACTTCATCTGTAATATTGTTAGACATAGCTTGTATGCCTTGTAGGCGACTTCATAAGTTAGGTGACCTCAGTCATAGATGTTTAGTGTTTTTCGGAAGTGAGATTGTCAAAAAAAATGGTTAGACTTTTTCTCATATAAACTGCTAAAAATCATGGTTATTCTTATGCCAAAACTCAGCAGTTTGTTTTTTGCATTCAATGGGAAAATGCTGCTGAGAATTTGACGCTGTCTGCAGTTCTAATAAGAAAGTGTTCTTTTGTTAACAATACTGCTTAGTATGTGCTGGACATGTGCCAGAAATTTGTACAGGCGTTCTGCACGAAGTAACACTCGTAGCTTTAGGTCTAGAGTACACTTGCTGCATTACTTATATACACAGTAATGTTGTCTGAAGCATCATTTTCTTAGAGGTTTAATGTGTTGCACTCCCGATAATCTATTCAAACTTTAGATCTTGTTACATCAGCTGTCAGAGGATTTGTTAAAAAAATTTGTGCTCCACCCCCCATGTTGGTTTTATTTTTATTTTTATACGGCAAGACGAATGTGTCCGTGTAAGTGTATTTGCAAGAATGTTTTGCGGAGATTCTTTGAATAAAAGAATGATGCCTAGTGCGAAATGTTCGTTTGCGTGTTTTCTTTTTGGACCTATTACAACGTGACACAGATGAGTGGCATTTGTTTTGCAGTGATGAGGTTTCTGACTGGAACAGAGCACTTTCAATTTTTGTTTCACTACTGTTTCACTCGCAAGACTGAAATTTTGCACAGAGAAGTGGATATCAATACACACATAAGTAACCAAAAAGGAGAGCAGAAAAAGTAGCTAATTAGCACAAAAACAAGATAACCGAGTCCATAAGTGATGATGTCTGTAATGTCCGAACGAATGATCAAGATGTGCTTGACAGGAATAACCATGCCGGTAAGGTGGTTGCGCTCGTTAAAAGTACTGAGGATAGATGACAAGTGACAGCTGCTGGTATGCCAGTGCATTCCAACCTAAAGATATTATCAACTTGTGCGTGATGATGAGATGTATATAGGGAATTATATTGTCCTACACATTGCTTTCATTGTGAGGTTGGTTGTAGTGGCAAATTGCACGTGTAGATAAAGCTTTGTGCAAAATGTGCGAGAATAATTGGGAACATTCCACGTTGTTTTAGCAAAAGCGAAAAGATGAGTCCATTCTCCAACAAACGTGGCCATGAGCGATAACACTCGTTCATTTAATTCCGCATGTTTAATTGCCAACGTCTGTTGGCGTCAAGCGCGGCACCAGGATTTTATTGCGATAGCGTTAAAGGGCTCATTTTGAAAAAAAATCCAGCGTTGGTCTTGGATAGTTTTCTGTGAAAAATTAGGTCAAGAATGATGCAAATAATAGGTAGATAATAAACTTTATTAGGATCCAACGAGGAATTGCTGGCCCGGGCTAGGGCCCCAGGAGCTGTCGTCCGCGGAGCGTCGTAGAGAATAACGATTTCTGAATCTAAGTGAGAATCGAACCCAGGTGGTTTGTGTAGCAAGAAGGTTTTCTAACACGCAGCCACGCATCTGGCTTAAATTGCAGTGATAAAAAATCACAACATATCCACGAAGCTTATGAGTGGGGCGAAGCGCCCGTCAGTCCGTTCATGCTTCCGTCGGTCCGTTGGTTCTTGCTTCCTTGCGTCCATCTGTCCGTGGATGCGCCCATCTATTCATTTATACGTCCATCTGTCTGTTCATCTGCGTTGGTCCATGCGTCCATCCATCTAGTGAACAGTCCAAGTACCGCCATTTCACTTTTGTAGTCATATTTCGACGATGGGCCGCCTTTATTTACACAATGGAAAGATTGCGAGAGGTACAGCTCAGAGCCAGAAGCAGGAGACCGAGCTGCTCGTGAGCCAGTCCCGCTTCGACCTCGTCCTCTTCATGCACCCACCGAGGTGTTTTATTTCCCCATTCACAGACGATGCCCATTAGGCGATTCAGTAGGAATGTCGATGGCGATACAGCTTGAGGCGTGCGAAATGTGTCAGCTATGTCTTGCTAGAGCACCGACCAATGCTTGTGACGCTGGAGGTGACGCATTTAACGTCACTGTCAGAACTAGACTGTCGGACTGTTAAGAACTAGACATGGTCCGGAGTAGCGGGTCAAAAACTTTAGGCACAAATCACGTTCGCAGACAGGTGTCTACAATTACACAAGGTAACCTTTGTGTAAGAAACGGATTGATGGTGGGCATCGTACCGGGTCTTGGAGCGCTGTTGAGATGCCATGGTTCGGAGGCCTGTGACGTGATGGGCTTCTTCAGCGCAGCATAGTGACTCGGCGACTTATGTTTCCACATATAACGTAAAAAGACGAATGGCGTTGAGACAACAGCGAGAGGAGTGGGCGTAGAGCAGCAAAAAGGGCGAGTACCTTGTCGTCTCGGTCTTCGCGCTGTTGTATGCCTATGTGATGTAGGAGATGATTCAGACTCCAACCAAAAGTTTTGAAAAAAAACCCCACGTTTCGAAACCAAATCGGTTCTTTCCTCAGGGATGACTGCGGAGACTACGTAGCAGCGGCGTCTTCAAAGCACTCGCGGGGTGGATAATGACCCCCTCTCTCTCTATCTCTCTCGTTTTGCCGTGGAGCTAAGTCCATGTGTATACACTGGAGGAAGGGTTCCGAGATAGTGGTAGGTGTTACGGGCTGTCCTCTGTATGTGCCACGACTCGAGTAATAACCTTCTCCTCCAGTTCGGCTCGCTTTCAAGGATGGTCATCGCTTCGAAATCTATTCGGTGACCCAACGTCTCAACATGTTCGGCGACTTCGCTTCGCTTTTGTAGAACTTCCGTACATCATTGGCGTGTTGCTTCAGTCGTTCCAGCAGGTTTTGGTCTCGCCGATATTTGAAGAGGGGCACTCGGCGCACGGAATTTCATAAATGACACCTGGGGTCCCGTTCATTGTTGGCCGGTTCTTCTGGCGGGGGAGGAGGCGGCCCAGCGTACACGAAGGCACGTGCACGATGTGAATCCCTTCCTTCTTGAGGATCAGCGCCAACATCTCGCTGGTTCCTTGAACGTATAGAACCGGTGCGCGTTCGGGGGGCTGCCAGTTATGGTCAATTAGGGTTTTCGTATCCTCTGTTACTCTGCGCGGCAGGTGGGGGCTCGAATGAAGTTTTTTTGGTATCCGGTTTTTCTGAGATGCGCAATTACGTGGGCATCTTCTTTCTTTCGCTCTGTGTCATTGGAGCATAAGCTCTTAGCCCTCTGGAGAAGCGTGGTCACAACCGAGGCCTTGTGGCAGGCGAAGTGTGAAAAAACAAATTGAAGGTAGCGGCCAGTGTGCGTTGTTTTTTTATGAACGGAGAACTCCAGGCTGTTGCGCTTTCTTTCCACTTGGACGTCGAGAAAGGGCAGGCAGTAGTCGCTTTCACACTCGGTTGTGAATTGTAAGGCCGGGTGCACGGAGTTTCATATGTGGGGTTTAACGTCCCAAAACCACCATATGATTATGAGAGACGCCGTAGTGGAGGGCTCCGGAAATTTCGACCACCTGGGGTTCTTTAACGTGCACCCAAATCTCAGCACACGGGCCTACAACATTTCCGCCTCCATCGGAAATGCTGCCGCCGCAGCCGAGAATCGATTCCGCGACCTGCGGGTCAGCAGCCAAGTACCTTAATCACTAGAACACCGCGGCGGGGCAGGGTGCACGAAATTTAGGTGTTGTCTGAGGTTTTCAAATTCAGACGTCTTCATGACGCAAAAGCAATCGTCCGTATAACGCAGAAAAAGCTTGGGTCGCAGCGAGAAGGAGCTGAGTGCTGTCTCTTCTATATGCCCCATGGTCAGGTTTGCCATCGTGACGTAGATGGAAGCTCCCATCACGGTTCTACTGTTCTGCCTGAAAATAGTTCCTTTGTAGGAGAAGTGCGTACTGGACAGGCAGAACTCCAGTAGACGGCAGAGCTCGTCATCCACCAAAGGAGTCCTTTCATTCAGGCTTGCGTGCTCCTGAAGCGCAAAACGGGCAGAAGAAGCAACTAAGGGAACTGGCACGTTGGTTAACAATGAAATGACGTCAAATGAGACCAGGCTCTCGTCATCATCGATGCTCACATCTGACGCTAGCTGCACTAAGTGGCTCGAGTCATGGACTTGAGTTGGTGTCTTCCGGGTTAGTGGGGCGAAGATTCGGCGTAGAAAATTTGAAGGGCTCGGCGTGGGGAGGAAGTGAAGTATACAATCTGTCGGAGGGAAACGTCAGGCTTGTGAATTTTTGGTACTCCATAGAAACTCGGTACGGATCCGTTACGGCAGATTAGTCGCAGGTAAAGTGTTCCGAGATCCGAGTAACGCTTGAAAATTTTCGCGAGTGCCTTGTTTAGTTGTGGTGTAAAGTGAATATATCTCATTGTTTTTCACTTACTGCAGGAATGGTGTATCAGCCACCGAACTATGACGTGGCACCACTACAAGCTTTCAGTGAAGTTATCTTTGAGGTTTCAGGTCAGGTTATGTTGTTAGGTGGCGACTTTAATTTACCAGACCTTCTCTGGAGTGATAATACCTGTGTATTCAAAAAATGTAGTCAGGTTAACATGAACATGAAGAGCATTATTGATACCCCCGGTCTGTTACAATATGTAACCAAGCCAGCCCGAGAAAATAGTATCTTATAATTATTGTTTTGCAACTCGCCAAATTTTGTAAACTCAACAACTGTTCTTCCGGAATTAAGAGACCACCACTCTGTAGTCACATCTATAAAAACGAAAATTCATCGCGTGATGCACAGCGGGAATAGAAGAGTATTCTTCTTTGACCGAGGCGATTATTCTAGCATAAATAAAAAACCGTATAGTTATCTACCAGTCTTCAAATGCCTGACGGATTATAAAGATGTGCATAAATGGTGGCGTCTGTTCAAAAAGAAGCTACTTGAACTCACTGAGGCACATGTGCCAAGCGCGGATTCCTTCAAAATGAAAAAACAAAGAAAGCCGTGGATGACGTCTTGTCTGTTGCGGCTAATCAATAAGAGAAAGCGGTTATTCGCGAAATTTAAACGAACTAAACGAACTAGCCACTATCAAAAGTTATTTCAGATTATGCAAGAATGCAAAAAAGGTATGAAAAATGCCAGAGGCGTCTATCTTTAAACATTGAACGGCACGCTGAAAGCAAATCCTAAGCATTTCTGGCAATAGATCAAGACTTGCGGTTCTGAGAGTGTCGGTATAAACTAAATTGTTTATAATAACAAAACTATCACAGATGATGAAGAGAAGGCGAATTGTTTGAACAACTATTTTAAATCTATCTTTTTCCAATACAGTATTTTGTCTATTCGGTCCACGCCAGTAGCATACCTCCATTGAACCCAATTGAGTTCAGCGTAAGGGGCATGAAAAGCTAATAAAGCAAACAGACGAAACGAAAGCAACTGGCCCAGATGCGATTTCTCCGCGTATTCTGAGGCCGTGCGCCAAACCAATCATCTCTCTTTACTTGCACATAATTTATAAACAATCTTTGAAATCAGGCCTCCTACCAGTTGATTGGGAAAGTGCCCATGTTGTTTTTATCAACAAGGGGGATCGAAAAAGGATGCTGGGAATTACGGACCAATCTCTTTAACATGATTAGTGGGCAAGGTATGGAACACATTCTCTACTCTGGAATAATGAAACTCCTCACTGAAAACAATAAATTAACTAATGTTCAACACGGGTTACAAAAGGGGTTGTCGTGCACCACACAGCTAGTTGAATTTTATCATGATCTGGTATCGACCATTGATTCAGAGGGGCAAGCTGACTGAATCTTCTTAGATTTCCGCAAGGCATTCGACACGGTACCACATTCACTCGTTTGCAACAAACATAAATTACTAAATATAGATTCTGCTGTCCTAAATTGGAATAAAATTATTTGTGCCAGCGCCAGCAATGCGTCATCTTAAACGGCAAAAGCTCTGATTATGTCGATGTGACATCGGGAGCTCCACAGGGATCAGTTTTAGGGCGACTTTTATTTTTAGTTTACATAAATGATATTTCAGCAGGTGTTTCATCACATATTAGATTGTTTGAGGACGATTATGTTGTGTATAGACAAGTAAAGATTGACAGCGACCTTACCCAACTGCAAACTGATTTAGAACGTGTTCAAGATTGGTGCTCAACGTGGAAAATGAACCTAAATGTTAAAAAGTGTGTCCATGTCTCTTTTACAAAGAAGCAGAAACCTATGAAAACAGAGTATACTTTAAACAAAGAGCGTCTAAAAAGAGCAGATAGTTATAAATACCTAGGGGTATTCTTGTCATCCGACTGCTCGGGGAATGTGCATGTAGATGATGTGGTTTGTAAACCTGGAAAAGCGCTAAACTTTATCCAACGTAATTTAAAACCTTCGGAACTAACCTCTTAAAAAAACCTATTTAACATACATACGACCTATACTGGAATACTGTTGTGCCCTATTCGCTCCTTCGAAAGCCACACTAAGTGATAAAATTTAAAAAATTCAAAACCGGGCGGCCAGGTTCGTCTTGGGATGGTATACAAGAGAGGGGAGAGCTGCGCTCAGATGAAAAATGAGCTTGGGTGGGAACTGCTTTCCTCGCGTCGGCAAAAGCTGTGACTGAAGTTCTTTTTTCAAATATATATTGATAAAACAGGAATTAATAAGGAACAATACTTTAAGGAACCTCATCAGCGTTCATCTAGAACTGACCCTGTTTTTAAAATAAGAGAATTACGCACCCGGACGAAATTGTTCGTGAATTCGTTTTTTTGTTAGAACTATTAAAGAGTGGAATGAATTGTCGGCCATGCAAGTGTGCTGTAAGAACGAAGAATTGTGTTTGTCGTTTCTGTAACCCCCTGTCCGCGAATTAATTTTTTGTTAGAACTGTTAAAGAGTGGAATGAATTGTCTGCCTTGCAAGTGTGCTGTCAGAATGAAGATGTCGTTTCTGTCGTTTCTGTAACCCCCCTGCTGTAACGCCTTTGGGCAATGTGGGGTAACCTTTGAATAAAGAATAAAGAATAAAGTGTTGGGGTTCACTTCGTTGGGTCCTTTACTAGTTGCGTGAATGCATCCCCTTCTAAAAGAGCTGAAACATTCTGATCGTAGTCCCCGCTGTCCAACACCACCGTCGAATTGCGCTTGTCAGCGGGCAAGATGACAATGCTTCGATCCCGTCAGAGTTCCCGAAGTGCCTAGTTCTCCTCTGTGGTCAAGTTCTTTTTCTTTTTTAACAATAATTTCGAAAGGATCCTAATTGATTTCAGCCTTTTTCTTCTCTGGCGCATGGCCTCATGCTCTGGACGGCTTCCTCTACAGCCGCGACAAGTTTTGGTAGACTGGATAGCCATGTACCTTTGCCACAACAGAAGTTTCCCGATCAGTGAGTGGACGAGATGAAAGATTGGTGACAAACCTGGAATTTTCGATGCTTGGGGTGGCACTCTGGTCCAACAGGTAGAAGAGTTTCTTATCCTGAGTGGTCCGGTGCTCTTTTGCCGTCGATGCCGCAACGGGGTCCGCGAACGCGTCGACCCCAGACATCAACTCAGGGATGCGGTGCTCCAGTTGACGCTTGTTGAAGAGCAGGTCCAATTCTTTTTTCCGTAGAGCGGCGTTAATTTCATGAAGGCGGGCGTTGATCAGTCGTTGTTCGGCTCTCGTGACGACGACTTACAAGCCTTCAGGGGGCGAGACAGGTCGTTTTAGGCGCAGGCTTTGAGGAACGACTTTCTTTTTTTGCAGGTGTGGCTGAGGTTGAGATGAGTCTTGAAGACTGAGATGCGTTCCTTAATGCGTATGTAGCGCTTGACGAGCTGCATGGTATCGTGTCCGAAGTCTTGGCTGATTGACTTGAATGTATACATTTGACAGAAGTCTGTCTGGTTGGTTAAAAAACTGGGTATGAAACATTATCCGCCCGCAAATGCATTGAAGGCGCCGCTGATACGTAGTCTCCACAGTAACGACTGAGGAAGGAACCAAGTCAGTTTCGAAATGTCGAGTTTCTTCAAACCTTTTGGCTGGAGTCTCAATCATCTCCCAGTTTTATAGCCAACCAGACAAACTTCGGACGAATGTTTACACTCAAGCCTATGTGATGTAGTTTGTCGCAGTTTTTGTGCTTGGCATCAACATGAATTGACAACTTCTTCGTTAGCGTTTTGTTGGTCCCCTCTTAGAGATCATTCTTCCATCGGTAATACGGTGACGCGTGGCGGAATTGGCTGGCAGACAGGCGCAGGATCTCTTCAACGACGTCAGCGACAAACTCACGTCTCCGGTCGCTAATGCTGACACGTGGAGGACCATGACGCAGAATGATATGGCGAAGCATAACCTACGACACGTGAAAGGAGAAGGTGTTTAATGATAAGAACGAGGAGAGGTAGGCCATGAAGGCGGGTTTCTGGCCTCCTACTCCTCACTGGGGTAAGGGTAAAAGGGAAAAAAGAGGAAGATATGATGAGGGGTGATTGTGCTATAGCACAATGAGTCACTGCACACAATGTCTCGTTCGGTGCAAGACACGCATGAAATTCTCTACATTAGCCGATGCTCTAAAGACGGGAATATAAACCTGTCTTGCTTGGAAATTCGAGCAGGCCCTTTAAACAGTCATCTGTGAGGCGCTTAAGAGATTGTCTTTCGACTGCGTATAAAGGGCGCACACGCAGGATGTGATTAATAGTCTCTGGCGTGTTACAAAAGTTGCAGTAAAGTTTTTGCTCTTGTCCAATCTTGCATAAACCATGCAGCAGTCTATGTAGTAGCGTTTCTCTGTCTCTCCTTAGTCGGAATGGAAGGCGAAAAGGATGACAATGGTCAAGCCTGTAAATGCACTCGTGGCGATCCGGATCATTCCATATTCCTTGAATAGATGTGCTCATACTTTTAGACCACAAGGCGCTAATGTCATATCGGGAAAGGTGAATTGATATCACTTCGCCACTCGTGTGGGCCATTTTCGCTTCTGCATCACGCGAAAGACTGTTGTAGAATGTATTGTCGCAGTTTCTGCGCAGTGCGTCAGGTGGTCGGCGCCCATGATGACCCATCATTTGGCACTAGCTGAACGCAGAAACGGACTCAGAAAATCGACACCAATATTCTCGAAAAGAGAGCTAACAGGTGGTATGGCACGGAGAAGTCCGGGTGACGTAGTCGTGGGACGCTTGTGACATTAGCATTGTTCGACACCCGCTACGTATTTTTCCGTGTCGCGTCGCATCTTGGGTCAGTAAAACCTCTGCTAGATGCGATGAAACGTTCTGGTGAATTCCATGTGTCCACTGGTTGCCCCGTCATGGCAGATCTGAAAAACTTCAGGACCTAGAGAGTGTGGATCTACCAGAAGCAGACAGGCACCTTGTCCGGAATAATTCTTGTAAAGGACGGCGTCATGAACTGTAAAAGAGCTTAAATTGGCGGGGTCATTTGCGAAGGCAAACAGGCCATCTAAGCAACGGTCTTAGTGCTGAGCTGCACAGGAAGCCGGAATCTCAGAGAACTGTGAGTCCATAGCGGTGATAAAATGGTCAAATTTTTCAGCTTCGCCCTGGGTCGTTGGTAGAGGAAGCTGTGACAGGAAGTCATCAGTTGCGTGGTGGTTAACACGCTTGTAGCAGACCGTAAAATCAGATTCTTGTATTGGTAGGGCCCATCGCGCAAGTCGACCACGTAGGCCTGCCAACCAGCAAAGAGTGATGATTGGTGATGACTGAGAAGCGACGACCGTAGATGTGGGGTGAAACTTGTGTACGGCGAAAAAAGTGGCGGGGCACTCCAGTTCGGGAACCATATATTACGCTGTTGCAAGTCCTAATAAGTAGGGAGGTGATCGCCGGGCTAATTCCAAGGGCCGGAGTACCAGCCCCCCGAACTGCACCACGAAATCACGGAGAATTCAGAAGTAGCCCTATTCGGCATGCCATTGGACGCTGGCTGTGGTCCAAAGAACGAGTCAAAGCCGGGAGTTGATAAGCAAAGCAAAAATATATTTCCAGTATGACAGATCAAACAATACACCCACATGCACACGCGGCAATGGTTCAGTACAATCTTTCACTAGTCAACTAATGGACTACCCAATACAATCAGCTGCACTCGAAACAACGAACACAACAACACGCGCTACAACGCAGTCACATGCATCGATCAACCAAGAAACACAAAGACTAAAAAGTTCAAAAACTTATTCAGTCCAAAGTTCTTGGAACAAACTCTGAATGATACTCTTCCAAGAATCGCTCACTCAAAGTCCAGCGCTGTTGCCGATCCGCTGCCCCCGAAGTTTCTCTTCCAGGAAACCTCGCGTCTTCAATTAAACGCACTCCAAGCACCAAACTTCCTCGCCGGTAACACGTCAGCTTACCACGCGTTGCGATTGCCGGACGCGTCTTCGCTCTCTCGCGGTATTCTCACACTATTCTTCTGCTGGTAGCACCAGCCTTCACACTTCTGGCGGAAACCTTCTTCATCACCTGCTTTGTCATTGACGACAAAAGCCTTCGCCGACACGGCGGAATAACCCTATGCATACTTGCGCAAAACTTTCTTCATCTCCTCCCTACGCACGCTGGCGTAAACTGACTTCCTCTCCTGCTTTCCCTTCTCCGCGGCTCGCTTACATACCCTTCACCCTAGATTCCAGAAAATTCTAATCGTCTCGTCGGCGCGATGCACAGCCAAGGCTGGGGAAAGAGCGAGACGTTTCGAGGACCGTCCGCGACTCGTGACGCAACTCTACATCACCACGCCCTTTTCCTTCCAGATCTTTCCAGGGATTGGTCGGCGGCCGATGTGAGGAGGTTGAACGGTGAAACTACGCTTCCGAGAGGGAAAGGTGGCGTGCGCGGGGAGCGTGTTTCCGTATCATATCGCAAGAGATGTATGGGGAAAATGCGGTGCCCGTATTGGCTGAAGGAGGTCAGGTGTTCTAAACGTGCTTCCGGTTTGTTGTGATTGTTTTTGTTATTTTTTATTCAAGATGGCGGCGCATACAGAGTGGTTTTTGCGAGGCGGGTCGAAGCCGGACGACGTACAAATTTGGGGGTTTCACTGACATGTGTTACGCGCAGCTGTGAATCGTTTTACGCTCGACGCAGTGGTGTTGAACATAAGGTGGGAGTGTGTAGTGCATGCCCCTTTGGCATGCGATTATGTGTTTGAGATGACGCAAGAAACTTTCGTTTGCGCTGCCGCGCTGAAGCCCCACTCCGTACAGATTGAGCCATTCGTGCGCCGCAAGCATGATGGACGCCGAAATATTCGGGATTTTCGGTACCAAGTGTTTTTGTTGCCAAACGACGTGGTGTATGCGTGGATTGGGTCGCGTTTGGCAAAGTGGTGCACAACGTAAATCCAGGAGCGTGTGCATGCCCTCTTTGGCGTGATATTTATCATCAGATCGTGTGTTTGCTTTGACGCAAGAAACCCTTGAACTTGATTTTACCTGCGTACGAGCGCAACCTCATGCAACTACGGTGTAAACGAAACACAAGAGGTGATTTGTGAATTTGTTCATTTGTCACAACTCGGCTGGATGCCATTGCAATTGAACTTGACGCTATGGAAATGTAAAAAAAATGTGCTTCATTAATAGCGTCATTATGAAGTTCTAGGCTGCTTCTGGTTAGTTTACATTATTTTGCAAAAGGCAGGGAGCACCCATCTCCCAGCCTTTCTTGTGAACTAATCTAATGTTAATTGGTACAAGGACTTTATCACGTTATAGAACACCTTACATGTCCGTGAGCAATGTATACGTCACAGTGAATGAGGCATGCCTAACCAAGTAGTAATATCGATAGATTGCCCATCAGCACCATAGCGTCGAAACCAAAAAAGGAAAAGTACATTTAAGGGCTCTTTTTTTTAATATACACAATAATAATGAGATAAAACAGCTAATCATGCCAAAAAAGTACAATTCAGGGCTTGTTTTCTTTGTTAGACACAATAATTATTAGATCTAATGAACAATCATGTTAAATGGCATGATTGCATCACTAATAAATGGCATGCGAAGAATATACAAGCACTTGCACGATTTTATGGCAGGATGAATGATCAACATCTGGATTCCGGCTTAGTTTGCTCACACGCAAAGCTTCCTGTCTCAGTAAGGATGACAGCTGCAGACAATATTGCCACTAAAACTGGCTATTGTGAGCTCATAAATTAAACTGCACAACGTTTTTTCTTTTGTGTACAGAAATCATATGGTCCTACCAATGAACAACAGCTGGGTGATACAATTGTAGAAATGTGTAAGAAATTGCATACTTGGGCAGTGATTACAGCACGGTTTATAGCAAAAGCACGAATTAATCATTTGCTGGAACCAAGTTAGCCCTTGGGGCCATTCTTAAATTCTGTACTTTTGACCAACAATGAGTCTCACATTGTGCGCTATGACCTTCATGCACGAGTTTAAATTGACAACTTCCTCGCGACCAAGACAGAGCACTAGGTTTTAAAAGACTTGCTGTATGACAAGGAGAATCTGGTAAGACTTGACAGAATTAGAGCTGGCTGCTCTCTCTGCAATCATGCACAATACACGCATTACTCACTTTTTTCATGGTGCACGATGAGAGCATGTCAGTTTCAGTTCATCTAAGCTGAATACCCTCTTCAATTGAAAATATAAATTTTCAGGTTATAAAGTACTACCATTTTTAAAACCTTGAGTGTGGAGCATCACTTGGATATGTTTTAAAAGGAGAGCACACTACTTATACGCAGACAAAAAGACATCAAAACATTCATGTATCACCAACTCGCCCAGTCAACCATTTTGACAAATCATTTGTATATTCCTTTGTGTCTCCCGCCATCTTACTGAATAATTTTGCAACTCGTTCTTGAACCGTATTCAATACTGCGGCACACTTCTCGCTATTTTCTTTACAGTGTTTAAGTGATGCAAGTGTATTCTGGATGAGAGACAGGTTTGTTTGGACATTGTGCATGCCGACTTGAAATTCTGATTTTATGTTATGCCTTAATTTCTTTGGCAGTATTTATGATCCTCTATAGAAAATCGCTCTTAAGCCCTGGCTTTTCTTCATCACCCTTCATAATTACCAATAAGAAAATTATGCAATGCACCAGGCAGGGCTTGGCGAAACTCCGATGCATGCATAGTTCATCTTAAAACACTTTGCATAATGGTTTTTCGCACCAACCTGTGCACAAAAGAGCACAAAAAGTAGTATAGTGTGCCTCACAGTGCCACTGAAGGTGCTAGAGCAGTGAAGAAATTTTGGCTAGTTGGTGTGGGTTTATCTTGGTCAAGCTGCCTATTGGGGCAGGTCCCCAAAAAGAAGTGAGAAAAACAAGTGAAGAATTACAAGTTTTTATGAGACGCCATTCTGTTATACGAGGAGTGATTGCATTACCTACAGAAAGAAGTGCGCATATGTAATTATAACACGTCGCATGAGTTGAGCAATATTAGAAATTATTAGATTTCTACTTCTTCTCACTTAAATTGCATTTATCCAGGTCACTGAAATTTTATTTATCATACTATAAGACAGCATATATAAAAAAAAGGCCAGCCACTAGAGTGACCAGATTTTGCTGCTGTAACACGGTGAAATACTACCCTATTACATTGGGGCTGCTTCTTTGGCGTGAGTCTAAATAAAATGCATAGCCTAGCCTTTCATTTTAGTTCATTTTATGTTGCGTATTGTTAGAATTTGCAATATACCATTTCTTCATTAAGTGCAAAAGAACCAAAAGCTTAATGAGTTTGTTCATAAAGAGCTACAGCACGTACTTCTCCACGTAACTCTTAGTCGTAGGTTGCATTGACAGCACAGACGTCATCACATGGCTAGTTCTTTCTGATAGCAAATGTAATATGCGTGAAAAATTTATGCTTCTGGAAGAATGAGAGAAAATTGTATTGATTAGCAAATGAAATGTGTATGACAAGGAAATGCCAAGAAGCCTGATGCCAAGAATATACAGAAATCTATGGCTGTCAGCAGGAAACCGATAATCCGTGGCTTAACATTACTTTTTGTGGCATCATACACAATTGTTCATGCATATATACAAATCTTGTTAAACATGGTAAACTACTTGCGCTTAGAGATCTAAAATGTATGTTTGAAAATGTGTGACTGTCAAGTTCTAAAAAAAAGGCTAAATTGCTGCTCAAAACTAAGGTTTTAGCTGCTCCAGATTGTTCACCAAATTGCTTAGAATCGGTTGCATCCCTAATAAACCCCACCATTTAAAATGACGCCATGCTGGGCATGTGCCCGTTCGTAATTTCATTTTTTAAAGATAAGCCATTGCAGTGAAATATCTTGTGCTACAGACCCTGCCTAACCTTTTTTGAAATGTGGGACACCAACACACTGAAATTCAGAATTACGATGGTTGACGTTGACAGTCGGAGTAGAGAAGAAACAGAGCAAGGAGCACATCAGAAACAATGCGTTCCATCAGTACGACAGCAGCAAATCTGAGCCTTTTGCCCAATGAAGATTAGCGAATATCAGCAGAAAAGATATTCATCTGCAGCAGTGCCCATATTTGAAAGGATCCGCCTGTTGAGCTGGTTAAATGCCAGCCTAGTTCGTTTTTATTCAGTGAACTTGATTGTTCATATCAGTGGGTTTTGTGCCTTCCATACACTTTTGATGCATCTTCAATATACAGTAAATATCTGCTCTTTGCTTTAACCATCCTTCATTTTTAATCCTTACTTCTCATATGCAAGGACGTTAAGTTGCTTTATACGTCAATTTTTTACACGCAATCTAACACCGCTGTCATTTCTCTGCTCATATATTTTTACGTTTTTATGATCAACCAGCTACGGGATTGTTTTCTTTGCTTGCTTTTCATTAACCAGCTATGTAATTCAACAATTACTTTGCCACGTGCAGTGTCGAGTGCTGTCACATGTAACACTACGGTTCCGTATACAGTAATTCTCACATGTTCTCGCATGTTCTTTCACTTATTTTTTCGTTTTAAGTTCGCTCCTGCTCAAAGCGGGCAGTGTGTACGTAATTACTAAAAACAAACAAGAGAATGTGATGCTAAAGCTCACGTCTGTGCTTACCAAGTGGTATCGTAAGTCAGGTGCTAACTCCAAGGCAACAGTAATATTCATGAACAATTTCTAGAGGGAGTTCTGCTTGCTAAATAACATATAGAGGAGGAGGAGGAGGGATAAACAACAAAAAAGAAGGCTGGGAGGTTAACCAGGCACATGCCCGGTTTGCTACCCTACGCTGGGGGAATGAGAAGGGGGCATATATATGAGAGAGAGAGGAAAGAGAAGAGAAAGAGAGGGAGAAAAAACAAAAAGGAGGATTGTCAGTCAATCGGCTGGTGCGTATGCAGCGGTGGCACTACACAAAAGTTAAAGGTGGTCACGTAGGCCTGTAGTCCTCAAAAAGCACAAGACAGCTTTGACTGCTTTTTTAGCCGACGAAAGGCGATGACGGTGTTCCAGTAGCATCTGCACAGAAAGTGGCCGATCGTCCAACTCTCGTAATGCGTCCGAAAGCTTCTGTCTTTCAGAGGCAAATCGAGGGAAATGGCATATCAGATGGTCGATGTCTTCTTTGGTGCCGCAGACATCACATTCCGCATTGTCGGTCAATCCGATGAGGGTTCTATATGCTTTTGTGAAGGCAACCCCCAACCAAACGCGACAAAGAAGTGAAGCTTCACGTCGACAAAGTCCGGATGAAGGTCGAAGTTCCATTCGAGGGTTTATTTGGTATGTATGTCTTATGCTTGGGGTGTTCCACTCCTGCATACTCAGACTACATGCCAGGTGATGAAGTTGCTTTGCGGTGTCATTCCTTGACAAAGGAATCGGAAGGGTGTGCTCTTATTGGTGCGATGTGCGAGCCGCAATGTCTGCGGAATCATTGCCACTGATTCCACAATGGCCAGGAAGCCACTCAAACTTGACCTCGTGGCTTGTTTCTGTGACGTGGTGAACAAGTTTGACAGCTTCGTAAGTTGATTGTTCATGGCAACCTCGTCGACGGACTGACTGCATGCTCTGTAGGGCTGGTTTTGAGTCGGAAAACACAGCCCATTTACTCGGTCTCTAGGACTTTATGTACTCTAGGGCGCCACGCAAAGCCGCAAGTTCTGCCGCCGTAAATGTAGTGACATGTGACAGTTTGATTCGCAAAGTGATTCCTCTAGCTGGAATCACCACCGCACCGCCAGAACCAGACGCTGTGGTTGAACCATCGGTGTATATGTGCACGTGGTTGTACATTTCTTGTGGAAGGCTTAAGCTCAATTGTTTTAGGGCTGATGCAAGCAAATTTGATTTTTCTGTATTCCTGGAATTGAACACGTACTTGTGAAAGTGTCAGGCACCACGGAGGATACACCGGCTTCTCAGCGGGTGTAAAACCTGACGTAAACGACGCACGATGAGCACGGACAATTGCAATAAATTTTGTGCGGGGCCTCTCGGTAGCGAGGGTTGCCAAGTGGTGGGAAGGATTCCTAGCATGTTGTCTGAGGTACGTACGCATCGTTTCCATGGTGATGTGCGTCATGATCGAGTAGTCCTGCGCAATGGCAATTGTTTCAGCTGTCGATGCGCAGCGGGGTAAACCAAGGCATATAATAAGCGCTTGGGTTTGAATATTTTGGATTGTGCGCAGGTTCGTTTTGCACGTGTTAGATATAACAGGTAGGCTATACTGCCGGAATCCAGAATACTTTGTACAGCTGTAACATAGACTCGACAGACATTCCCCAACTTTTTCCAGCAACAAACCTGAATAAGTGACAAATAGCAGTCAGCCGCTTTTTCACGTAGTTTACGTGGGGTGTCCAAGACAGATTTCGGTCGATTACGACTCCCAAGAACCTGTGACTCCGGCTGCATGACACCAACTGCCCGCTAATTGATATGCCATAAGCGGACATTAGTTTTCTGGTGAAAGCCACGACTGCACAGTTCTCACTTGCGATTTCAAGCCCTTGTTTGCGTAGGTGGAATGATGTCACTGATGCTACCTTCTGAAGTCGAGCGCGAAGTTGAAGTCGAGTCACACCTGATGTCCACACACAGATGTCATTAGCATAAATGGAAAGTCGTACACTACTTGGTTGCTTGCCAACTAGTTCAATGAGTGTTAGGTTGAACAGCGTCGGGCTTAGCACTCCAGCTTGCGGGACTCCTCGGATGCAGTAATACTCAGGTGTCGGGCCATTCTCTGTCTGCACGTGAAAGGATCTATTCTGTAGGCAGCTCTGAACGCATGCATATATCCTGCCACCGAGTCCCACGCCTTCTAGTGCGCTGAGAATGGCTTCGTGTGTGACATTGTCGTATGCCCCTTTAACGTCAAGAAACAGAGCAGCAGATAACCGTTTGCAGGCCTTCTGGTGTTCTACATATGTCACCAAGTCTACTACATTGTCAATTGACGAGCGGCCTCGTCTGAACCCGGACATGGCGTCTGGATATATTTTGTAGAACTCTAAGTACCATTCCAAACGCGTTAAAATCATCCTTTCCATAACTTTTCCCACACAGCTCGCGAGGGCAATCGGGCGGTAATAGGAAATGTCCAAGGGTGACTTGCCGGCTTTGAGAAGTGGAATCAGGCGGCTTGACTTCCATTCCTGTGGAACCATGCCAGTTCGCCAGGAGTCGTTGTACAGCTGCAAGAGTGCCTTCCGAGCTTGTTCTCCTAGGTGACACAGAGCGCGGTAAGTGATGCCGTCAGGTCCTGGCGCTGAAGAACGTTTACACAAAGCAAGCGCAGCCTTTAGTTCGTACATTGAAAACAAAATCTCCATTCGGGGATCACGTGAGGATACAAAAAGGTCGGGCGTCTTCGTCCTAGTTGAATTTGACCCGCAGGCAATCCTTCGACAGAAATAATCTGCGACATCAATCTCTTCGCAGCGTAAGTGAAGTGCCAGAGATTTTAATGGGTAGCGCTGGGTAATGGTTGTACGAAGACCCCAGACAGTTCTCCAGATTAGTGACAGAGGCTTTCTGGGATCCAGACTCGCAAAAAGATACCCATCGTTGCTTTTCCAACTTGTTCATTTGACGCAGTATTTTCTTTTGTGTGCGTCTGGCCACTCTCAGATCATCAAGTGACCTCGTGCGTCTATAACGTCTTTCTGCACGACGACGAATCGCTTGGAGTTTCTCAAGATCAATGTCCATGTCAGTGCGAGATGAGCTCACCTGAAGCGAACGCGTCGTTGACTGTAGGGTACTCTTTATTGCGTCCTCTAGGTTGAAAGGTGAGGCGCCAACATGGTCTTCCATGATTAACTTGTATTTTTGCCAATCGGTGCAATGGACGGCTCTGGAGGACTTGAGACTTGGAAAGCCGTCAATCTTCAGGCATGTTGGGATGTGGTCACTACCCCTTTTTTCCAAATCCGAAAACCAGTGCACTCTGCTGGCGAACGAGCTTAATATGAAAGTGAGGTCCAGGCAACTGCTATAGGCCGATCCGCGCAGATAACATATCATTCGAAAAATCACTAGGAGAAATATTAAAACTAACTAAACTGTGGACCAGCTGTAAAGCAAGATACATTGGGTGGACTCTGAATTCGTGTGAACTGGACGAGGAAAGAGACTATTTCAGCAAACGGTATTGATTGATCGATATATGGGGCTTAACGTCCCAAAACCACCATATGATGATAAAAGACGCCATAGTGGAGGGCTCCGATAATTTCGACCACCTGGGGTTCTTGAACATGCACCCAAATCCAGGCACATGTACCTACAGCATTTTCGCCTCTATTGACAATGCAGTAACCACAGCTGAAATTCGATTCCACAACCTGAGGGTCAGCAGCTGAATGTCTTAGCCACTAGCACCACCTTGATGAGGCTTGAACAAAGGGTAGGAGGACATATCTTTCTGTGAATGGGGTCCTAGTGCAATTTCATGCCATCTGTGCAAGGTATTATAACACACATATTGCTCCAAAATTTAACACCGCTTCACATATCGTGGTTTTTTAATCCTACTTCCAGTGAAAGATCATCCATGTTGGGCTGCTGCATGGTATGTTGAATTGAATTGAATTGAATTGTTTATTTTCAACATAATACATGTCGAGGGATGGTATGGCTAAAGGCAGAATTAACTGCCTGACAATGGCCCTACCACCCAAGCACTGTCCAACAGGGTTGTGGCTATCAGTAAGAAATTATACATTAGAAAGCGGAAGCTCAGCACGGAAAAAAAAAAAAAAAAAAAAAAAAAAAAAAAAAAACATGACATAGCGCTACTTGCAAGGGACGACGACATACATATAGGAATAGTAGAATTGAGTTCTTTAATGTAACAGGTCTTAAGCCACATGTTGTTAGAGGTCTACTCATACTATGAAGGGCACGCAAGACAGCAAATATAATTTAACAACACGCTTAAACAGGGATTTAGATGAAACTTCATACACATTGCTAAGTAATTGTGGATGCTGGTTTAGGAAACTAGGGATCATGTATTTTAGCTGTTTAGTACCATATTTTGTTCTGCAAAACGGAACTTCGAGGTGGCTGTGTCGCAAAATATATGGATTGCGGTTAGTCAAGTACATGTGTGTAAACATAGATTCATTTTGACGCATTTTACTGTGTATGTATGTAGCAAGTTTGAGGGAGTATAGCTGATCCACTTTTAATATCTCATTTTTTAAAAAAAACGGTGCTGTATGGTCAAGATAAGCAAGGTTTTCTATGTGTCGAACAGCTTGTTTTTGGAGGAGTGTCAGCCTGATTAAGTTTGTTTTGCTTGTAGTACCCCAGACTAAGAGGCAGTAGTATAGTTGAGAATGTATGAGTGTATAGTACAGCTGACGTTTTAGCCAAGTCGGAACCAGATGCCGGATATTGTAAAACACTCGATTGGACCTGGAAATGCTAGTATGTAATTTGTTTACGTGATGAGTCCAGCTCAAATGTTCTTCGAACAATACTCCCAGAAACTTAAATACAGATACCCGTTCAATAGCGCAAGCATCAAAACGAAGAGAAATGTCAGTGACATCGGGTTTATTCTTAGGTTTAAAAACAATGAATTTCGTTTTAGTAACATTTAACTGGAGCTGGTTGAGGGACAACCAAATCAGCAGCTGGTGCAACCAATTGTTTGTTACTATTGCCAAGTCAGCTAAATTATGACCAGAGAAAAATAAACTGGTATCATCGGCGTAGAGAACCATTTTAGGCGTAAGTGGTATATTCACAATGTCGTTGATATAAATTATAAAAAATAGAGGACCCAAAATGGACCCCTGAGGTACGCCGCACATTATTTGCTTCATCTCTGAGCTTATGTTATTAAGACTTACAAATTGAAATCTATCTGAAAAATAACTCTTTATCAGTTCTAAGGTAACGCCTCTAATTCCATATTCGGGAAGTTTTTGAAACAAAATGTGATGCTTTATAGAGTCGAAAGCTTTCCTGAAGTCAAGAAAAACTCCAACAGTAAATAACCTGTTTTCAAAATTTTCAATTATTTCTTCTTTAACACTCAGCAGTGCCTCCTCGGTTGATTTATTCTTGCGAAAGCCGAATTGATTGTCAACAAGTGCCCGCTTTTCATCCAAGAATTGGGTTAACCTAAACTTTACAACTAATTCTAATACTTTAGAAAAAGAGGTAGCACAGATATGGGCCTGTAGTTATTCAGATCATTCAAGGATCCACCTTTATGCAAGACTACAACTTTGGCTATTTTCATACTAGCAGGAAAGATCCCGGTAGATAGCGCGCTATTACATATATGACAAAGCGGGGCACATAGTATATCAGCAACATGAATAATTGGTCTCGCTTTGATTTCATCATATCCGGCTGCGCTATCTGTTTTCAAAGATTTGATTAATTTACAAATTTCATCTGCAGTGCACGGAGACAGAAATATGGAGTTAGTACTGTGAGATGATATATATCCACATAGATCATTTGTAAGATTGTTAGTACCAGGATTATTTGCAATACCAGCATGCAAAAAGTGATCATTAAATTTGTTCACCAGTGGAGTACTGGTATATTCCACATCATCAAACATAAGTGTGCTAGGGATCATAATATTTGAGCTGCCTTTGAGTTTACGAATTGTAGCCCATATTTTTTTGGGGTCACCTGATATCGACGCAAACACATCTTGGTAATATTGAGTGCGAGCTTTCCGAAGATCCGAATTGAGCTTGTTCCTGAGCTTTTTATATTCCCGGAGAATTGTTTCGTCTTTTACACGAATGAAAGTGTCAAATAATCTGTCCCTCATTCTAATTCTATGGTATAACTCACGAGTAACCCATGGTTTTCTAGATTTTCGATTACCTTTAACTGAATGTAGTGGAAAAGCAGAGTCATACGAGTGCTTAACTTTCTGCAAAAATAAATTGTAGGATAAATTCGGATCTTTCTCGTTGTATACATCTGTCCAATCAATATTTTCGACCAATGACCTAAATGCATTCAGTGCCTCATTATTAAAATTTCTTCTTAAAAATGGAGCACTGCGTGCATGACAGTTTTTACTTTTGGGGCGCGGAACGAAAACAAAGATTGGCAGATGATCACTAATATCGAAAGTGAGAATTCCTGAAAATACATCAGCGCTATCATGATTTGTTATGCACAAGTCAATTAAGCTTTCTGTATCTGGTGTTATTCTAGTGGCCCGGTTTATAGTGTTAGAACAATGAAATGACTCTATGACATCATTAAAACGTTGTGTTTGAGAATTGGATAATAATAAATTTATATTAAAATCACCAATCAGAACAACCGACAGACCTGTCATGGTAGCGTACTCAAGAATCTTGCTAACAGACAAACTAAATTCATGAAAATCACCAGAAGGGGGGCGATAGATAGCCGCAATCACGGTACTACAACATTTGACAGCAATTGACTCATAATCATCGTTAACGGCTGAAAATTCAGCGAGAACAAAGTAGTTCAGGTTATTTCTGATATAAAGTGAACAACCACCTCCTCGACGACCTTTCCTGTAGACACTTTCACACTTGTATCCATCAAGAAAATTGACATCAGAAACCGACGAAAACCACGTCTCTGTAAATGCCAGAATGTCAAATTTATGGTCTAGTGCCTCCAAAGCTGTTTCTAATTCCATGACCTTACCACTCAAGCTTCTGCTATTTACATGAAAAATAGACAAATGATCACTCGGCTTTAAAGAATGACTCCGCAAGGTAGAATTGAAAATAGAGCTGTTATAATAGCTTATGCTAGATGATTCTTTCATCATAGAAAAAAAGAAAAAAAAAAGTACGCGAACACAGAAAGACACGTCACAAACTGATCAGTAGCTTATTGTATCTTATCTAAGTCGGTTTGACATTCAATGCGGATCGCTCGCTCGCCCTGTGCCTTACGCACAAACATCTTTCCTTCTTTCTGCCAAACAAACTGATAGTGCTTTTCTTGCGCCCTAGCCCTCATTAGCCACAAAAGCTTCCTGTTTTCTGCCGTCAGATTATCCAAGAAATAGACATCCGATTTTGAAGACTTCAAATAGCCTTTCTTTGCCATCCATTCATTCCGTGTAGCGCACGATACAAAGCGAACGAGCACCGCTGGTTCTTTACCTGGCTTGGGCGGAAGCCTGTGCAAGCCGTCAATATTAGCTGGCGTGAGCTCGGCAAGGTTTAACTGTTTCGCCAGGTTATTCAGTTTACCGAGCAACTGTTCGCCTTGGCTATGGGGGATACCATGAATTTCCAAATTTTGACGGCGGCTATATTGCTCTAAGTAGTTGAGATGCTGTCGCAGCTTCTGAATTTCCAGAGGGTCATTGGCTGCTTCAGCCTTTTCAACTCTTTTCTTTAGAGTAGCTATTTCACATGATTGCTTCCTCATCTCGATGAGTACATCGTCATACTGCTCTGACAAGTGTTTAACAGATTGTTCCATATTTTGGACTGTGTCCTTCAGTTGCATTAGTTGATCTATTCTGCTTTTAATGGTGGGTATCTCCGACAACTTGCGATTTATTTCAGCCAGTATTTTTCCAGTGTCAGATGTCTGCTGCAGCTGCAACTTCCCGCTGCCGGCGTTCGCACGTGCAGCCAGAATAACACATGCTTGACATTTCCATGCTTTTTTTACTGCCTCGTCGCCTGTCTTAAAAGCAGACTTTGTTACTCCTGAGCATGGTCCAATGTGATAACCGTAGCTACATTCGGAGCACATTGGGCAACTACCGGGATCGGGAAGTGCCTCTTTGCACACTAAACACAAGGCAGAAGCTGCCATTCTCAGTACACACCCGAAATGTACAACACTTCAAATCACGCAGCTCCCACAAGCAAAGCAAAACGACGACAAAAACGAAAAAGCGATTTTGTGGTGGTGGTAGGCGGCACAACAGAGAAGAAATGTTAAGGCTTTGTAACTAACCTGCAAGGTAGAAGAAATCAGTCTCCCGAGCGTCCGCCCGCCACCACCACCGCTGAACAAATGCGATGGTATCTGATGCGCTTCGTTCTTTTACACAGCTCGATGACGTCACGAAGATTGCGAGGCCCACGTAATGTCAGCACTGTCAAAGTTCCAGAGCTGTCAAATCCGAAGAACTCGGAAACCCTGAGTTGCCTCTCCTCAGAGATGAAAAAACGATGTTTCCAGGTTGGCCTGTTCCTTTTGGGACAGCTCGGGGTCTGCACGAAGCGTGGGAGGTCCGTGTGGTTTCCTGCAAGGTAGAAGAAATCAGTCTCCCGAGCGTCCGCCCGCCACCACCACCGCTGAACAAATGCCAACCTGAATGTTAATTGAGAACAGAAGTGTGATTGAATGGGATCATGACATTATGTCTCCCTTAGATAACATCCAATCGGAAGTACTGTCATTTCACATGATTATTTCTTTCAAAACAAGTCACAGTCTAGGAAACCTCCTTGTAGTTAATGGGTTTGTGGACTATTTGGTTTAGAAACACAGTGAATTGACAAATGTTAAGAGAACACACAGACCAAAAAAGACAGACATGTGCAGTGACACACAAATTATTTCACTTTCAGAAGTGCATAAAATATAAAGCAGTTTATTCTTCAACGAGTGAACACGTTTGCCTCCTTCTGTCTTTTTTATACTGTGTATTTTTTCACTAATTTCTTGCAAGTTCTTTTTCTTGGAAAGCAAATTAGTTTCAGTTCCTTTGTCTATATTTGTATCAACAGCACTTTTGTGTAATATATGTTGAGTGGCAGTAGAAGAAAGCGTACAATATTTCCAATAACTGTGTCTGCAAATACCACGTGCGTCTGTATTGTACAACTATGTTTCTGAATGCAGTAGCCATGTGTTTTTGTTTCACAATACAATTTTGTTAACATTCAGGTTGCATGTACAAAAGTGGTCACTGCTACTTGCACTGCATGTTTTATTCAACATGACAGAGATGTGCGTAAAGTGACATGTACCGTTTCCCTGCTTCATAATTCAATTTTTTTCCAAAACAGCCGAAAACAATAATGAACGTTCGATTACCCATCAATCTGGGAGGGATAACTGCGCTACCTACTTTTTAATGTGGCAAGGCTCACACTATGCGCATTTCAGTGTCCTTCTTAAATGCGGAGTTGCATCTGCATGGGGAACGCCTAGACTCCAACCACTCTACTCTAGTACATCAGTTTCATGAGCACTGTGCGCGTTAACAGTGCGCAACCTGACAGTGAGTCGCGTGATATAAAGAGAAATAAGGTGGCGAAGGACCCTTGCGTGAACACGCGGCGTAGCGAGAAACACAGAACACCATCACAAAACAAATAACATTGAAACAAGCTCGTCTCGTCTTAGTTTACGCAAAGAGCACAGAAGGCAACAGCGTAAATTCCACATGCTGATACAACCCACTTACTTTAAAACAGCTGACATACGGAGTAGTCCAAGTGGCACGTCTGTTTTGCCGGCCGGCAGCTCACACGAGAGCGTAGTAAATAAAAAATCGGAGCACACCAGCTGCGTAAAAACACAACTCGTTTCAGCGACACCGTCAGCGAAAAGCCCACACGTTTCGGTGCAATTTCTGCGGCGTACGGCTACAACAAGCTTCACCAGCGTATTGCAAAACTAGCGTTATGCTGACGTCTATGTGTGCCACCATCTTGAATGAAAAGAAACAAAAACAACAAAAAATACCGAAAGTGCGTTTAGGTCATATCATTGCTTTAAGCTAATAGCGGCGCCGAATTTGCCCCATACATTTCCTGGGATATGATACGAAAACGCGTGCCCGGGGAGTCTTTAGGTGCTTTTTTTGTCTCTAGCACCAACCCCGAGGCGTCCCTCTGGCACCCGACACCGTCACTGTCGCCAAAACTCGGTGGCACGCCCCTTTCTGAGCGCTCGTTTGTGACATACGGTCTGCCTTGCTCAGGGACCGGCTGGCATAGGCGATGACGTGTTCAGCATTGTTGTGGCGTTGAATTAGCATCACACCGGGAATAACTCCACTCGCATCAGGGTGTATTTCTAAGGGAGCCGAGGGATCGAAATGGCAAAGTGTTCGCCTGGAAGTCAGAACTAACTGTAGTTGCCTAAATGCTGACTCACAATTTGGTTGGCCTTTTCAGCAAAATTAGGCACAAAGCAGTGGAAATAAAAACATAGGCCCAGAAAGCTTCACAGCTGCCGGAGAGACTGTGGCTGCTTTCACATGCTGATGGCGACTACTTCTTGCGGGTCTGGCCTAAGGCCAGCTTTATCCACAAGGTGTCTAAAACCAGTGTTTGACATTCACAAAAACGACATTTTATTTAGTTCAGTAAAAAGGCAGCTTTCTCAAAACATGTTAGATCAGCGTCGAAGCGATGATTATGTTCCTCAAAAGTTTGTCCAAAAATATCCACATCGTCTAGGTA
Organism: Rhipicephalus microplus; assembly: GCF_013339725.1. Classification (NCBI taxonomy): domain Eukaryota; kingdom Metazoa; phylum Arthropoda; class Arachnida; order Ixodida; family Ixodidae; genus Rhipicephalus; species Rhipicephalus microplus. The sequence goes on from NC_051167.1 coordinate 150,952,212, forward strand.
ACATCAAGAAATTTCCCATTTTACGGCCCCTCAAGACAGTATCATATAGCGTTCAAACGTTGCCCGAGGATTACACAAGCTGAACGGCATAACATTAAATACAAACAGACCACCTGGCGCAATACGCCCATCAAGGTTGTTTCAAAATATTCATCATATGCAAGTGCCGCCATCCAGCGAACATTCTAAGGACTAAATGAGAGGTGGGCACTACTACATACACGGGACGCACCACCTATGGCATAAGAAGCTTCGCTCCTACAAAAAGGCCGCACGCATTTTTTCGCGGCGGGAACTCAAGTTAATGCGTCGCAGAGTGTTGAAGGTGTCGCGTTAATGTTGCTTGTTGTTGTTATTTTGTTAATTGTTGTTGTTAATTTGAAAGTGTTATTTCGTCTTTAATATTTTTATTATTTGACTGAAGGAGAATTGCTGCTTTCCACGACAAGCGAATGCTAAGTGAAGACGCTCTTGATTGAATTCCGAATGCGCGATTCACTGCTTGCATATACGGAGTGGCCAGTGAACGATTTTGCAGCGAAAGCAGTCGTTTTTTTTTTAAGACGATAGTGTTTCTTGGGGACCTTCGACGCGAAAATTTTGGTCTGTCTGTATGTACATTAGTCTGTTTGTCTACCCTTAACGATACCTTGAACGGCAACAAAGTGACCAAACGATACTTCCAACGGCCGGCTCCATCCGCAGTGCCCACCAATATTGCTCAAAGTTCAGCGTTCATTGCTGTGCGATTGTCAATTAAAAAGCTAATATTGCGCATATCTAAAGCACCATAACACCACGTCAATATTATATATGTGTATTTTTTACTAGAAAAGCCATGCATAAATAAGCCCCGCCGTGGTCTAGTGGCTAAGGTACTCGGCTGCTTACCCGCAGGCCACGGAATCGAATTCCGGCTGCGGCGGCTGCATTTCCGATGGAGGCGGAAATGTTGTAGGCCCGTGTGCTCAGATTTGGGTGCACGTTCAAGAACCCCAGGTGGTCGAAATTTCCGGAACTTTCCACTGCGACGTCTCTCATAATCATCTGGTGGTTTCGGGACGTTCAACCACACATATCAATCATCAGCATATATAAATAATTTGAGGACCGAAGCCTTTATAACGCTGCGCTGCCCGTGCAACGCTTCCACGAAAACGAAAGACGACACGGGAGTGGCACCTATACCCGTTGCTTTGCGTTGTACACCTTGTCACCTCAGAGACGGATGCGCACGGCGTGCGCCCTGTTTTCCAGGATAACTGCCAGATAGTGCTCATGTCTCACGTGTGACGTGACTTGATGCACTCGTTCGCCTCCGCTGCACGCTCGAGGCACTCTAACGCAACGCCTCCCGAATACCATTCACCAATTTTCTTGAGCAGAACATCAAATAAACGTTTTGGTCACTCTCTCCAGACGCAAGACTGGCATCTTTCGACGACATTGCGGTGTAACATGCAGATACGGGGCCTTTTTCTTTAGTCGCAGACGCTGCCTGCATCGGCTTTGCGAGGCGAAAGAGTGGGAGTAAGCGACAGTTTTGTGGGGGCCTTCATGTGCCGCCACGAGACGCGAGCATGTTGCAAGACACACGAGAATGCTCAGTGCGCGTGTGGGCAGCGCCACCGCCGACGCCGAAGCGCGAGCTCCGTGCGTCCATCCGAGCGTTCATGCATCCGTTTGTCTGTCTGCCTCTCTGTTCGTCCGTCCGCCCATGTGTCCATCCGAGCATCTGTCTGTCTGTCTGTCTGTCTGCCTGTCTGTGTGTCTGTGTCTGTCTGTCTGTCTGTGTCTATCAGTCTGTATGTCTGTCTGTCTGTCTGTCTGTCTGTG